>JAYJMJ010000242.1:26331-39864 GCA_036873875.1 Laminaria ephemera
GGGCAGGCAAAAAAAAACTGCCCGCCTGCCATTAGTCTGATAGGTCGAGGGTGGCCTTAAGGCCGCCCGACGTTTTTCTTTAAACGCCACCTACAGGACGGGCAGGCAAAAAAAAACTGCCCGCCTGCCATTAGTCTGATAGGTCGAGGGTGGCCTTAAGGCCGCCCGACGTTTTTTTAAACACCACCTACAGGACGGGCAGGCAAAAAAAACTGCCTGCCTGCCATTAGTCTGACAGGTCGAGGGTGGCCTTAACCCTTCGTACCACTGCAAAAACGATCTTGCTCTAATTCCAAGTAGTTTGTCCCCAAAAACATACTGGTACGTGAAGATCTCAAGGGGTTAATTAAGGCCGCCCGACATTTTTTTTACACGCCACCAACGCACGCTGCAGAGCCGCGCGACTGCCCCTGCCGACCTCGCGCCCGGCAAAGAGTTGGGACTACCTCGAGCCCCCCAAAGGATTGGGGTTACCTCGAGACTCCAAAAATATGGGGTTAGGGTTAGGGATGGGTTTGAGGTCGGGTTGGCCTGGGCCTCTACGTGCAAGAATGAAATTGACCACAAACCACCGACGGGAAAAAAAATGCCTACCCGTTCTGCACTTAGGGGAAGCCACGGAACTCGCACCAGGTACCAGGTATGATATACCTCAAGGGGGAAAAAACAGTATGAAACCGACCCTGGTTGTGCTGGATGATGGATGTCTTTGACGCGTAGAAAAAACGGTTTACGAAGTTCTTCTGGGAATTGAGCGGGAAAACGAGAACAACACAAGTAAACAGAAAACTGAGACATGGCGACTACAGCAGCAACGGCCGCACGAAGCAGGCCGGGTTGCTGGGTTTCGCCAAGTGTTTCAACTGCGGCCGCGGTAGACTACTACCCCAGGTTTACTGCATGCACAATCGGAGTATCACACACAGCTTGCGAAGACAAGTTTCAAATCCTCGATCTCACAGGCTGTAGTGTATTTTTAATTTTTAACAAAAAGAGTTGTGCGCCAAGCGCGGAGCAACATATCACCCGCGCTGCTGCTGTGATAGAGGGTAGGTAGCAACATACTATTGATACTCGTGCTGGCATGATAATTGCGCAGCAACATCATGTAGTACTCGTGCTGGAGCAGTAGCGCAACAACATACTGCTCGTGCCGCGCAGCAACATGTGCTGATATCATACGTATAGTGCAGCAACATATACCGCTCCCGCTATGTTTTATATACGCGCGGACACTACGAGGTATTAACCTTCGGGGTTTCCACAGGGAAAAAAGTCGAAAAAAAGTTACCAGCACCCACCCATTACAGAATCGATCACACGGAGCAACCCGGGTTGCTCGGGTAGGGTATCATAGACGGAGTACCCGAAGTACAACACAAGAAATTACACGAGACGCGCGCTACATGATACTACTTGCACGGCGCGCTCACATCATAAAGGACCACACTTATCATTTGTTTTGTCGCTAATTCTGAGTCCCAAATTGGTCATCAATCCTTTCGAGGTCTTAGGGGGGGGAAATGTCGAAAAAAAAGCAACCATGTACAGAATCGCCCACACGGAGCAACCCGCGTTGCTGAGGTAGGGGACACCAGGTACATCCTATTAACAATCGCATTGCAAGGAGCTGCGCGACACGCATGCAGCATGCCGACTTTTATGTACTGCTGCACGCTCTTCCTAGACGTTCGATTAGATCGCATTCATTCGTAGCGTTTTTGATCGCTAAACATGGCTCCCAAACGGGTCAATAGACGGCAGAAAAAATCCAACTCGTCCTTGTTAGGGTCGCTGTACCTGGGCGGGTCCTAAGAAGGACAACACAGGCAGCACGCGACACATAAGGCACACAGTAGCACTGCACTACGTATTTCTCTTTTACATCCTCGGGTAAAAATAAAGCTCAAGCTCACCACACTTCCACGTAGTCAAGTGTCAACTTAACTCAACTGCATGCGCAATCCAGCGCTAGCTGGCGTGCCCTTCGGTTTCCGTAGCAGCAGCCAGCGCAAGCTGCTATAAACTATCGACGGTCACCGTGACTACAGCAGCGCAAGCTATCGTAGTCTACGGACGCGTGAGTATTATAACCCTTTCGAGACACAAAGCACACAGGAGCACTCTTATTTTGGGACCAAAAAAAAAACCGACACAAGAAGTGACGATTTGAACCCTTTGGCAACACCAAGCACACCAGGAGCACCGTATTACTGTACCACTACAGTCGTGGTCCCCATTAATAGTGCGGTACCTTGCCAGACAACGATACCCGCACTAAAGTGGGACCCCGCACTATCGTGGGATGGTGCAGTACAGAGTAGGACTCTAGAGCACGGGCAGGTCGTGACAAGCGATTCTCACCACACTAAACTGGGGCACCGCACTAAACTGGGGCACCGCACTAAACTGGGGTGCCGCACTATCGCGGGACGACGACTGTGTTATTAACTCTTTTGGGACTTTCAGTGTGAACAAGCGACACAAAAAAAGACGATTACTCGTATAGCATCGGCTATTGCTTGGTCGGAGGATGGTAGTTTTGGTGCCTACCACAACAATGCAACAAAGTCGTACGGCGCAGCATACAGTTTAGTAGACTTTACCGTGTTCTCAACCCCCCAAACATATACGAAGTAATACCAGATACAGCACCAAAAATAAAAAAAACACCGGTAACTACCCTGGTACGTTTTTTGAGGTGATCCGCACATTTTTTTCAAATTATCCTAATCGAGCCACGCGAAGGGCCGTAGCCCAAGCCTGGGTTGCGGTCGGGGTTAGGGTTAGGGTTGGATTGGGTCTACGCCTTCATGCGATCTGTAAAAAAAGAACACCCAAAGACACAAAAAACACCCTTAAACCTCTATAAAGCGTATTATTTCTGATACTTTTATCTGGAATGTTTAGGGGGGTTTCAGACCGGGTAAAGCGACCTGCAGTGAAGTTACTCGAACTGCTGCGCGCTCATATGCACTACTCTTGCTGTAGACGGTTGATAAGATCAGACATCCCTTGTTTCGTCGCTGTCTCTAGTCCCGAAAGAGGTACGCTGGTGTTTTTTTCTTTCTTTTTTAATCTCACTTTTACTTTCCAGCTTCTGGCCAAGCCGTGGCCACAGGTGTCGTCCCTTCTCGTCCCAGGTACGTGCCTTCATTTTTGTCGCGCAGAGGGTTCAGCATTCCCAACGCTCGTCGATTTTCATCGCTTTTTTTTAGTTTTTGCTAACTCACGTTCTCGCGCTTTCCGCAAGTCAATTCTTAGCACGAGAAAAAGTCCCTATGAGTGGTATACGAGTATGCACTAGGGGGGGCTCGAACCGCGAAATCGACCTTAGTGGTTACGAGGTTAACCCACGAGACCATCGGGAACGCCGAGTGGTAAGAGGTGGGCACCGGATAGAGGAAAAACTGGATAGCCGTGGTTTTTGGAAACCCGGCAGGCGTTTGCAATAAAGTCGGTTGTCGAAACAAAAACCGGTAGATAACAGAGGAAAAACAGGATACCCGTGGTTTTTGGAAACCCGGCAGGCGTTTGCAATAAAGTCGGTTGTCCAAACAAAAACCGTTAGATATTATGCTCCGTATGTATTTTGTACTGGCATTACCCACCTATACTAAATCGAGTAACGTGAATATAAACGAGACAGCGTGAAAGTTGGCTTACAAGGCAGCTCGCAAGGCAACGAACAGAACCAAACACGCACTTGGGAGCAAGGCACACGCAAAAAAGTGCAAATCAAGGAAAAACCGAAAAATCACCCCTGGTTTCCAACGTTTGGAGTGTTAAACCTGCCAAACCGAACCTGGTTTAACCAATTTTCGTTTTACAAAAAAACGCCTCCTATCCAGTTTCCTCTTGTCCAAAATATGCTATTTATACGAATACCAGGTGTCAGGTGCCCACTTCGAGTAATCGCATGTATAATGGTATACGGTTCGTACTACTGTATACTGCTGTTGTATACCAGTATGTAGATGTATGACATGAAGATGTCTTCTCTGAAATGTTGATGTGGCGGGGATCGAACCAGTCGACGACGCGACGATATCAACCAGCACCACCACCACCACCAACCAGCAAATACTACAAACACTGCGCAGAGTGATTGAAGGCTTAACGTCCTTGCATCACCCTGTTGACCCTGATACTACTAGATAGCACTAGGGGGAATCACCGACCTACATCCTTCATGAGGACATACATACACACCCCGTAACACGCGCGATCGGAGCATGACACACAGCTTTTAAAGATGAGTTTCGACGAAATCCTCGATCTCACAGCTGTAGTACTGTAGTGTATTTTTATTAAGTTGTACCTGGTATAAAAAATACATGAGTGCTTATTTTACCATTATTATCACGTTTGCCATCCTACAATGTGCAGCTTCAAAGTTTTCAACGTGGATCTCTTCACAACCCACACACGTCCCAGGAAAGAACGAAATCAAAGGAAACCCGAAAACAAAAAAATAACCATTCTAACACCGCTCGCGTGTCCCAAACATGCCCAGGTACTCCTCCTCAAAAATGAACCATTCCATGAATGGAAATTCTGGAAATGGAGATACGATTGCGGAGGACCATAGTGATCGGGATCCACGATATGTATATACAAAAACCTATATATTCCACTGTTTTTACTAACCATATTTGGTCCTCATTACTACGCTCACTATGGTCCCCCGTAATTAGACGAGAAACCACTCGCGATCAATGTATATATACCTGGTACTATTGCAGCTATTAATATTAACCCTTTGAGGGGGGGGCATGCATACAGACTAAGAATTCGACGAGCGCGATCTTGTCAAGCGTCTGCAATAGGAAGAGCGTGCCGCAGCAGTACACGAGTATCGCCATGCTGCACGCGTGTCTTTACACCTCCTTGCATTGCAGTTCGGACACATATCCTAGCCCATCAGTTCGGATTGCTTGGTGTGGCTTATTATGCGGTAGTTGTCAGCTTGTTTCGACAATGTTTCCCTTCCAAAGGGGTTCATACTATTAATACTATAAATCATACCAAGGTAGTAGTGTATCACACAAATATGTATTAATAGTCTTCTCTCCTTCCTTTGTTCCTTTTTCCCTTTTACTTTCCATTTTTATTTTCATTTTTCCTTTTATGTTTTTTCTTCTATATAATTCTTCTTTTCTTCCTTGCTGATATATTATGGTGTGCTGGCTTGCATACGTTCCGCCCTCGTATTCATTGGGGTTGGCATTGCATAGCCAAGTCACCTTGCTGTATTTGCAATGTGTATTTCTGTCTCGTAGTTTGCGACCACAGAGTTCGTCTCTCTAGGAGGCATCGGCACGGACACTGGTTGTGCTGGATGTAGATGGGTGGAAAGATCAGTTTTAATGCGAAGAACACACATATATCGAGAAAGGCTAAACGTCAGTTGGTTGGCTTACTTCGCCACCCAATTTCTTATCAACCTGCAGTCAGAAGTATCATACGTAATCAGTACCAGGTATAGCCAACTCACAACACAGCAGTATGATAGGTGGCACTTGCCTATATCTACGCTACGAGTGTTGCGTCGTTACATCGCATTAGCTCGCCACAGGAATCAGCCACGCACAGGCCATCCAATCAGCCCGACGCAACAATCGTAGCATACAGCACAGCAGTGAAGCTCACCTCAGGAGAGGCCACCCCAGCGAACGGGCCTGGTGGCGCCATGGCTCGGCACCGCAGCTTGGCAGGGTAGGGCAGAGCTCAAGCAAGTAGTACCCAGAAGACTTTACAATTGAACAACGGCCGTCCTCGGCTCAATCTTCTTGGGTTTCCCGGATTGCCCAACTACACGCAAGACTTGCCTGGACCAGAATGGCAATGCCGTGAGCTTTAGATTTTTCCAAGCTGGGCGCCACTACCTGTGGTAGGAGCACGAGGAGCTTCAACGCTACTGCCTCTGGCCTTGTGCTGCTGAGGCTATTATACTCTGCACGAGTGCAGCAGCAGCAAGTGTCGTCAGTATGTTCGATTTGGTGTATAGGGAGTTCTACTTAAATCTAGAGGCGTTTTGCGGGAAAACCCGAAAAATGAAGTGCAACCCACACGCTCGAAGCTCGAAGCAAGCAGCAACGCTCAAGTGCACGGGCTAGAGGGTCTCAACAGAGAACGCGTTTTGCCAGGATAGCTAGCCTGTCTGAGCCTGGTGTGCTAAAGCGTTCCGTTCTCTGAAAAGTGGTACCTGGTAGAACTTAAGACGCCCGAGCACGAGGAACTATCTCCAAGGTCGCTTCCTTGCTGTAGGCCTTTCTTTCGTCGTGGGCACAACGAGAGCTCCGCACAGCAGTAGCGGCCGGCAGCATGTCCGGCGAAGCAGTGGGCGTGAAGGCCACCTTCAGCGTCCACGGTCAAGTGGTGCATGAGTTGGAACCTTCTGAGCGACAAAAATCTCCTTCCCAGCCGGTCGGCGTCGGACAGCAGGTACCGTCGATTTTGACACATGCTTCAGATTTAAATTTGCTTTCGATGTACCCCAAGCATCCGAGATCCGAGCACCCAACCACCCAACGAGCGTTGCTGTTGGCCGGCACGAGGGCAACAGCGAAAGTGATCTTGCCCAGAGACGGGAGGGGCCGGTAGCTCATACTGTAGCTACGTAACTGCGCTACCCATCGCCTTCAGCAACCTCGTGCTTGCCCTATCATCGATCTTCCAAGTACGTACAAAAATGCGGCGTAATTTTTTTTCGGCGACTTTGTTACGTGTTACGTGCGGCGTGCGGCTGTGTTCGATGAATCAACAAGGCTGGAAGAAAGCAAACCCTCTCCCCTCCCTCGTATCCTCTCTATCCAACGGAGATACCGTCGACCGCGTGTTTGTCGGTCGAAGCTGCCGCTAGAACCTTTCCTTGTGTCCTTACTCTTAAGCCCTACGCCTGTCACGAAGGATGCAGGCCGTATCGGATTGAAAGGGTCGAAAGGGCCTTTTCCGACCGAGCCTTTTTTAGACTGGATTATTTTTGACTAGTACCTGGTACCTTCTCATCGTCAGTCGGATCGAATTACTAGTTTTGTGCTCTTTCTGGAGGCGGTTGATGCAGGGGAGTACTGCAGTATGGCGGTCGGAAGTCGGTTGGAAACCGTGCTCCGTGCCTTCTCCTCGAGCAACGCGTGCGCTTCACGAGTGGCGAGCCCTCGTCCAAGCGGGTTCATGGCGTTGGACTCAGCCAATAGCCGCCAAATCTACAGCAAGCGCAGCCGTTGTTGGCAAAATGCCATCGATACCGCGCGCTGCTACCATCGGATGACACATGCTGCCCGCGGGCAAGATAGGGATGTGTCACGCTAACTCGAGACGAGAAGCACAGTGATAGCAGCCAAGCCAGCGTCGACGCTGCTGTAGGATACTGCTGTGTGGTGTGGGCGTGTGTATGTTTGTGGATGAATGAATGATGCGAGTCTCAAAACTCAATACTCGTACCTTTTTCGACTCATAAATCCGACTGGGCACGCCGGTCGAAAAAGTCGTATCTCTCGACCGTCCCGGCCAGTCAAAAAGAAAGTCGAAAACATTGGAATCGAAAAGGCTCGTGTTGGACTGTATACTCGTAAGAAAGTCCGATTTCCGATTTGGTCTCCGGTCGGAAAAGGCCTTTTTCGACCCGCGGATCCGACTGTATTATAATTGGCCTTACAGTAGATATGCACCCACGTTTATGGAGACAAACTCGTATTCGTATGTACTTGGAATTACAGTAGTTTCGGGTCATTTTGCAGTAGCAATAGGGTGTGCGATTTGCGAGTCGATACAATCACAAGCCACAGCAGCACCATCGAAAGAAATAACAGCAACATCGATTCAAACATTCGAACGACAGTACCATATTTTTATTTCTAGAGACACCAACTGCCTAGAGCGCTTGATAGCGTGGGTAAGCACAATTCGACGCGAGTCGACGAGGGAAGAAAGTGCTGAATTCTTCTCGCGAAAAAAACGAAGGCGCGTACCGTAGTGGGGAGGGGGAAGAAGAGCCTGCTACGTGGCCCCGGATCTGAGTTACGACTAGGGAGGGAGAAGGAGAAAGAGAAAGTGCGAACATGATAGATGGGATGAGCAAAAAAACATATATATAACGAATTATCACGAACGACAGCAGCACACTACAGCATCACTACCCGGTACCAGTCGTACTACTCGTACCAGGTATTAATAACGCAAAGACCCCAATTAACCTCGTTTACCTCTGGCAGGGTGCTGTGGAAGGCACAGATAAGTACGACCACCGGTACACGGGAATACACGATCATGGCCTTCTCCCGGCGCTCAGAACCGGCGGGCCTCATGGGAAGCTCGTCAATGCCCTTCTCGTAAGTGGACTTAATAGTAGTGCTGTACTGCTGTAGTGTGCCGACCGGTCGGCTAATTATTGTTTTCCCCCCCTGGTTAGGCCCTGGTACATGTTTTTTTTTGCTATGGGGATTTTTGTATCTCCGTTTTTTCTTATTACTTCCGGGATGTTGGAGTCTGTCCTGCGACCACGGTCGAGATTTTGGCGACAACAACAACAAATGTCCGTACCCTGTAGTTTTTACCCGGTTACGGGGGCAAGCTTTGAGTCGCGCAATTCGCGCAACATGACGAACGCTGCCTCCGGCTGGTGATTTTCGGAGCGTGGAACGCTGAACCAATCGGCGGTTCAGATGGACCATCGGCCTCGGCCGTTACGAATACAGTGGTTGGAATAGGAACGCATTTCAATTTATACTGACTGCGGGGCGTGGGCGTTGGGTGTGCAGCCGTGGAACGGTGCATGTCTCAAGCTGTGAACCAACCGGTCAGTATTTTATTATGCATAAATAGCAGCACTCCCTGTAATCATACGTTGGATGTTTTCTTATGTCAAGGATTGACACAGGTAATTTCCAGCTTTCCCTGCGACGTGGAGGAGTCGTGGACGATCGGACTATTGTTGCTGCTACTACTGCCGAGGCGCTCTCGAACGCCCGTGTCACAAGCTCTGTTCTCAATACACATCACGCCCACACCGCCGTCACTGCTGCTGTGCCCTGTGAAGAAGCTCCACCTTGCGACTCCACCTTGCGAAGCCTCGGCCACCACACGTCATCCCCCCCTTCCCTCCTCCCACCCCCCTCCTTCGTGATAAAACTTAGTGTTTTCTCACGCGCTCACTGCTCACGCCCCCCCCCGCATTAACGCGACTGTTTATTACATGCGAGTTTCTAGTTTGGCCGCGCCAAAAAATGGCGACCCCTTTCGACTTGCCTCAAGCGTCCACCGACCACGAACGCACACAAGTTGACCACAGATGCAAGTAGCCTGCTGCACGAGTTCCTAATTCAACTATTACTCTCTTTTTATCGCATACCCAGGAAGCTAAGAGCGACAGCGACACCTTCCTGACCGAACTAATCAACCGGGAGCTGGCCCAGAAATCCGGCGAAGGAGGAGTGCGCGCGTCTTCCAAAGCGGAATCGCGTGGAGGGCTGGGCGGAGCGGAGGCCGCACAGCCCGAGGCGATGGAACTATGTCGTGCTGAAGGGGGGGCTTCTTCCGGGGTGGAGGAGGGAATCACGTCGGTGGGTGATCGGCCCGAGGGGCGTGTTTGTCGTAAATTGCAGGGTTTTTCATGGGTCATGACCCGATCCGCGGGTCGGGTCAGGAGGTTTTCGAAATCTCGCGGATCGGGCCAGGAGGTGTGCGAAATCTCACGGCTCAAGTCGGGTCTGGTCAAGAGGTTTTCAAATCTCACGGGTCGGGTCGGATCACCCTGACCCGACCCGACCCGCGAGAAATAATCCGATCCATAAAAAACCCTGGTAATTACATACCACTCTGGACGGAAGTGTACGGACCGTGTATTCATATTTATACCCCAATGGTCCTTACATTTCCATCCAGAGGGTATGTGCGGCCTCTGTATTGGCCAGAGTTTGGGATGCCTTGTATCTCGCAGCGCTCTTCCTGGTGTTGTCGTAAGGCTAAGGCTGGTGTGGAAGCGATGAAGAGATGCAGCTATCGTCGTTTCGTTGAAGCGTTGTTCTCGCCACCAGCTCTGATCGTTCGGCACGCAAGCGGCCCCTCCTTGTTCTGTTTCTCCCGAGATGTCGGCTGGTTATAATGAATCCCTCGCGGGATTATAAACGGGTGCTAGCGTCCTTGTTTTACCAAGGGTGCTTTTATTGTCGCGATGCGATTCGGTGACGTGCACCACATGAGCTTCTTTAGGTGTGCAGCAGGCTCGATACGCGTTTGGCGCAGAAAATACTCGCGTCCCTTCGCCCGATCTGGGCCCTAACCTTAAACCTTAAAAGCATGCGGGGTCAGGAAGGGCGATACTGTATATTGATTTTAGTCTAAGGGTGGTTGTTGCACCGCTAAATATGCCTATAATACGCATTCACTTGCCGCATATAGTGGACTGACCGCGTCATTGCGTCAGAGATCACAACGTTCAGCGTTTTAACCACCCCCCCCCCCCCCCCGCGCTCTTTCTGTGCATCCTGTTATCCCCATCCTGAAGCAGCCACCAACGACGCAGCCGGCCAAGCGACCAAAACCATGATGTGCCGCGAAGGGGCGAGATTTCGTGGTCCAACAGCCTCTAGGACTGGGAAGGGGGAGGGGGTGGGGAGGGCTCACGATAGACTATGCCACGGCAGGGACCCGCCGCGGTGTTATGTATAGAATCCCCAGGGTAACATGCAGCTATTAATTAGCTTCCTTTTTGGTACCTGTCACCGGTGACGCCGAATTACTTGTAGCAAAGGAGGTGCAAGCTTCGAGGTGGTGCAGCGAATGTGTAGCCATCTACCAGTAGACGTGGTAGTGACGGCAACGGTAACAGCAGTAAAGGCAGCGTGGTTTTCCACGTCCGAGGAACAAGGGACATAGGGGGGCGGATGCAGGCATGCAAGCTTCCGTACTTATATTTTGTAAGTTTCGTGGGCTGCCGCTGTTGCAACGCGTTGCCCTACAGGAGGACAGTCGCGCTGGAATGCTATAGATCTACTGTTCCCTTGTCCGCATGAAGCGAAAGGGGAAACAACGAGGTAGGTGTTGTCGGGGCAACGCCAGAGAAGAAGCGCCATTCGCGTGGATGGAGAAACCGACAAGAACCTCAGCCCGAGATTCCGGGAAATTCCCCACTTCGCTAGGGTTGTCTGATGTGGCGGAAAGTCCAAGACGCCAGCAAAGCGTTATTCGGCACCGTCAAGGCTTAGTCCTGACAAGTGATTCGTTCAGGGAAAAAATATCATGTTTATTTAGTGCCCGTCCGTGTCCTGTCGCTTGAAGGCAAGTAAAGTCGATCGAGCTCAACATCGCACCAACGAATACCTGGTGCATACGTTTGGCAGACGTGCATATGAATGTGCTAAAGCAAGGAGACAACGGCAATGTGAACAACATCGTGAAGGTGTCTGGCATTTAGGCAGAATTTCGGCAGCTAAAGCACGTTGATTTTTACAAATAAATTACTCACTCACAACTAAAAATGCTCAGCAGAAAATGCGAGGAAGGGAAAAGACCCGCCTCCTTCATACTTCGTCGACAGCGAGCGGTGGTAGCACCGTTGTCGCACTCCCCCGAGGGGGATGAGACAGGCAATACAACAAACACCATTATTATTAGCACCGGACTCTAGACTGAAACAAAACAAAACGAATGATGGTCACAAGAGGTCGCGTTGGCCATACTGTAACTCCCTACCTGGTATATATATATATATATTCATTTTTTTTGTATAGTTTGTCTTTTCCGCAGCAGCAACAGGCTGGTTCAAGCTGAGCGTGCCAAATTTCGAGCCCGGCCAATGTCCACGCCGTTTTTGCGAGTTTTAGACACTGAAATTTTGCTCACGTGTTCTATGAACCCTCGCAGAATTTTGGAAGGACGTTTTGTTTTTGTTTTTGTTTGTTTCGTCAGATATTTGATCATTTCATTTTTTACGATATTTTTGGATTTTTGGGCCATTTGGGCCATAAGGGAAACCAAATTTATTGCGAAAGAAAAAACAAACAAAAAAACCCGTCTATCGATTTTCGGCAAGGGCGCACAGAACACGTACGTGTGCGAAGTTTCAGGGTCTACCAGGTAAATCACAAAAACGGCGTGGACATATGGACTTTTGTAACGAAAAACTGTACGTATTTACGGCATAGCCTTGAAGTTGCTTGATTTCAGTACAGTACTAAATCGATTTTGGGCGTAACATCTAACTCTAAATCGAAACCACTCAATCGGATCTTCGACTAATTGTGCCAAACTTCCTACTACCACCACGTATTGGAGTGCCTGGCGCCGACTGGTTTAGGGAGAAAAAAAGCAAATGTACTGGGCCGATATTTTGGGGCCCTAAGCTGAAACCGTGAAAGGCCGATTTCAACTTCTTTTTTGTGTGTTAAGCCGAGATCAATACCTACCATCGTGCAAAATTCTGGGACGTTTTTATAAGTTTCAGGAGAGATAACAGGGAAACCTTCCGCGAGCTTTTCTGTAACGTCCCAGGTATTTTTTTACGAAATAAACTCTAAACACGCCAATTTTCTGCCATTTTCACACGTTATGCGGCATAACTTTTGCGCAAACGAACATTTTTGAAATCTGAGACCATATCATGTTTTTCCCCTGTTCATAGCAGTCATATGATACCAACTAAGTAATAAGTGGCATTCAGGTTTATATTGCATGCAGGATTCGCTGGGCTCAAAAATGGCACTTCCAACGTGAACCAGCCTGTATACTACTATTTCCAGTATAGTAGTGGCCTATGAAACACGCCTCTCGGAAAGCGACACACTAAAACCCATACATTCGTTGTAAATCAGAGAGTACGACCATATCTACAGAAATCTCTTACTCGTCGTATCATACATCGATCTCTAGGCATAAAAAAAGAGAAAAAATATGCAGACCAGACGTGCTGGCGCAGAATGGCGATCGTGGGTATTTGTTTCGTGTTTTCAGATCGACAGCATGCGAGAGATCTCGTGTTCGTGTAGGTCACGTAGCTCAGAGGTCTCGTGTGTTTGTGTGGGTGAGGTAGCTCAACGTGCAACGCGCCAGAGAAGCTCGGAGCTAGACTACGCAGTAAAACCACAAGTAAGCCCTCTACTGTTAGAACCCGCACCGGTTTTAAAGATGGTTTGCGAAATTTCCGTACCGGTTATCGTCGAGATACAGAAACGAGAGCGAGTAGGTCGCAGCATCAGCAGCGTGCTCGGGGGAGTCACTCCACCCGACGTACAGGGCGCGCGAGAAGCCCGGGTGCGGGCCGCTTGTGTGCGTCGGCTGTCGACTTCCGTCGCGATAGCGGTGCCAATTTCGTCAGGCGTTATCTAAGGAAAAATTACGTACGATACGTAGAAAGGACTGGATCTTTTGTAAACTAAGCGCTCACGTATTACACGAATGAAAATGAACGAACGCACGCGCTTTGGTAATATCTGTCTGGCAGAAGATACTGTTCTCAGGGTGTCTTAACTGGTTTCGACTTCGTTGGAACGGTTGGAATGGAACGAGGCCATTCGCGGTCGTTCGTTCCATTCC
>JAYJMJ010000242.1:65430-76173 GCA_036873875.1 Laminaria ephemera
GGTACATAGTAATTAGGACCAAATATGATTAGTAAAAATAGGGTAATGTATAGGTTTTTGTCTGTATCGTAGGTCCTGATTACTATGGTCCTCCGTAGTAGGTGAGAGGTGCTATTATAGTATATTATAGAGGAGGCTCTGGGCTTCCTCTCGTCAAAAATGCCACGATATATAGAGGCGCACACGTTTCTTTCTGAAGCTCCTCACCTGAGGAGTAACCTCAAAGTGCAACCCGACGAACAAAACAAAAACTGGCTTAGGTATACACACGATTCATATTGCAAAACAAGAATGACATCCCGACGATTTTGGGTTAAGGAGCCCCGTCATTCAGAAAACGGCTTAATGCCGAAAAGTGCTACCTCTATCGTAGCACGCGTCAAGGACAAAAACGACTCGTGCTACGGCAGAGGTGCACCAGTTTTTTTCTGAGGGCTCCTCACTTGAGGAGCTCTGAACCTCACCCAAAAAATAATTTTTTAGTAAACTGAAAGTGCAACCCGATGGACAAACCCATGGCTTAGGTATTAAAAAAGATCAGATTGAAAAAAATGAACGACATTCGGACGATTTTGGGTTAAGGAGCGCCGTCATTCAGAAAATGTTTCAGCCGAAAAGTGCTACAAGTACCTCTATCGTAGCACGCGTCTCTCGTCGGAAGCTGCGCGAGCGCGAAACAGCTTTTTTTGCCCGTTCGCCTTGTGCACAGAAAAACGCACACAGTCCCTGCCTACCGACGTATTTCCCGACATGCCGACCGTGCGTATACAACAACAAAAACATTCTCATAAAACAGAAAAATCTCAAAGAAAGTGGTAAGAAAAATATCATCTCTACATCGTGGAAGACTCTACTACTGCTATTGTACATATCAATTTCATCCGTGTCCCCTCTCCCCGCTTCTCTCCCCCGCGTTTTGGTTTGCGGTCTGTGAATCCATCAGGTCGCCGCCATCATGGCGTCGAGGTTCCTGATTATGCCCTTGATTGCAGCGGGGATGCTCGTGTTGGGGTTAAAGATGGAACTGATACCTTCCGACAGGCTCATCTGGTTCGTTCTTCTCATGGAAGCGTGAGTTGGCGTATGTGTACCATTGGCGACATTGATGTCGCAATTGTTTTGTCAGGATCGTTGTCGGGGTTAGTACCTGTAACATTTTGGTTATGTTTGTCATCTGACGATGTGCAGCACGAGCTTCAATGTCGATCACTCATAAGCATTCCTAGAAAGTAGGAGATAACCAAGAGAAACCCATAAAACAGGAAACCTATGCACGAACTCTACCTCCCTTCTTGTACCTACCGGTATTAGACGCGCTCTTGGTCTCGGTCTCGGTATCGGTATCGGTATCGATATCGATATCGGTATCGGTATTGGTATCGGTATCGGTATCGGTATCGGTATCGGTATCGGTGTCGGTGTCGGTGTCGGTATCGGCGTCGGTATCGGTATCGGTATCCGTATCGGTATCGGTATCGGCATCCGTATCGGTATCGGTATCGGTATCGGTATCGGTATCGATATCGGTATCGATATCGGTATCGATATCGGTGTCGGTATCGGTATCGGTATCGTTGTCGGTATCGGTATCGGTGTCGGTATAGGTATCGGTATCAGTATCGGTATCGGTATCGGTATCGGTATCCGTATCCGTATCGGTATCGGTATCGGTGTCAATATCGGTGCCCGTATCGGTATCGGTATCGCTGCCGTTGCCGCCAGGATGCAAGTGCCAGGGCTGATACCCTCCGACAAGCTTATCCGGTTTTTTTTTCTCTTTTTTGCTCCAGTTGTTGCTATCCGTGTATCGTTGTCGTAATCGAAAACGTTGTCGTTAACGGTATCGGAAAAGTTAAAGGTAGTATTGTTGTCGGTGTCGTTGTTGTTACGTTTATCGACATACATCACTCTATACCAGGTGTATGACATCGTGACGTCAAGCATGGAGCTGATACCCTTTTACATGGTCCTTTCTTTTCATGCAAGTGTCGTGGGTTGCGTTTGCTTTCGCTATCATCGTAATGGTATCTGTTACCAGGGTATCAGTATCAGTATCGGTATCGGTATCCGCATCCTTATCATACCTGTTATCGAGCTACAAGGTACTTGATATACTTCATTTATCGTGGTCTCAGCGATAGGGCTGATGCCCTAGAAGGCAGAAAATGACCGCCCTACCGTAGCCTTTGTCATATAAGGGTTATATAATACCAGGTAAGGGTTAACATTGGTTTCGTTTGGTTCTGGAACAGCAGGTGCATGCCTTCGTCGCAGAACAGCGTGGTTATGCTCCAAATGGAGAACAGGTCGGACCTGGCGGCTTCTTTGGCCACGACCCTCGGGGCGGTCTACCTCTTGTCCGCCGTGCCCATGGCCCTCCTTCTCTCCGCAATCCTTGAGTTCGTGCACATATAAGTGAGTATACACACCGCATTGTTTTTGGTCAGTACGGAAACCCTTCCAGCATGCTTTTTTTGTTCTTCTGCTTTGAACTTTGAGCACCGGTCTGTAGGCTTCGACCCTTTACTACGTTGTGCGAAAGTCGCATACCAGGTAGCTTTGGTCACAATTGCCCAACTTACTGCGAGCTTTCTTCAAGATTTGTGTGTATATACCTGGTGTGTGTGTACTCTGAATCCCATGTAACGCTTATGCTAGTACACAAACCAAAAAAACACCAACGTTAGCGAAAATATCTTGTAAAATATCTTGTAAAATATCTTGTAAAATATCTTGTAAGATATCTTGTATAAGACGCGTGCTACGGTAAAGAAAGTTGCACCATTTTTTTTTCTGAGGTGCCTCACTTGACGAGCTTTTCATACCTCACCCAAAAACACATCTTGAGTAAACTGAAAGTGCAACCCGACGACCACACCCATGGCCTAGGTAAATAAAACATTCAGATTGCAAAAACAAGAACGACTCTCCGGCGATTTTGGGTTAAGGAGCCTCGTCATTCAGAAACAAAACTGTCCAAACGTGCTACCTCTATCGCAGCACGCGTCGAAACCCAACGATATTTGGGTAGTGTTTTCTCAGTTGAGGAGCACCCATTTGGTCGGAAATATATCAGGGGAAAAAGTCCTATACCCCTATTTTAGGCCAATTCTACGCGAGTCGACAAGGGAAGAAAGTGCCTAATTCTTCTCGCGATAAAAACGAAGGCGTGTACCGTAGTGGGGAGGGGGGAGAAGAGCCTGCTAAGTGAGACCCCGGATCTGAGTTACGACTAAGGAGGGAGAAGGAGAAAGAAAAAGTGCGAAGATAATAGATGAGATAAGCAAAAAAAAAAGAAAAAAAAAAAGCAGGAGTGATCTGATTCTTCGCCTTGAACACCGGTCTGGGTCCGTTCTGAAGATCTCGAGCCTCAAGTAAGTCTGACGCATGCTCCGTGGTAGAGGTGCACCAACATTTTTCTGAGGCTCCTCACTTGAGGAGCTCCATACGACCTAACCCAAAAACTGTTTTTTGAGAAAAACTGAAAAGGCCAACCCGATGGCCAAACCCATGGGCTAGGAACAATACACCTGGTATATATATATATATCGCAAAACAAAGATGACATTCCGACGATTTTGGGTTAAGGTGCTTCGTCATTGAGGAAACGTTTTTGCCAAACGGTGCAACCTCTATCGTAGAACGCGTCGTTTCTGTATAAGGACATGACACATGACACATGCTACGCTTGCTACGATAGAGGAGGTGCACCATTCATTTAGTTTCTCGGGCTCCTCACTTGAGGAGCTCTAAACCTCACCCAAGAAATGATTTTGAGAAGAATGAAAGTGCAACCCGATGAACAAACCTATTATGGCCTAGGTATACAAAAACAATCATGTTGCAAAACAAGAAGAATGGTAATTCGGACGATTTGGGGTTAAGGAGCCCCGTCATTCAGAAACCAAAAAAAGCCGAAAAGTGCTATTTATATCGTAGCAGGCGTCTGCTACACTCCTGGTAATCCCGCCCTAATGGTGGCTGCGCGCGTCACTGGTGCCTGCTACGGTAGAGGTGCAACTATTATTAGTTGCTCTTCACTTGAGGAGCTCTTTACTTCACCCAAAACCTAACTTTGAGAAAAAGACGCGCGCCACGATACGGGTAGCACGTTCGGACACTTTGGTTTCTGAAGGACGGGGATCCTTAAACACAAAATCGTCGGAAGGTCATTCTTGTTCTGCAATGTGAATATTTTTCATATCTACTTAGCTAGGCCATGGGTTTGTTGATCGGGTTGCACTTTCAGTTTACTCAAAATCGGTTTTTTGGGTGGGGTATGAAGCTCCTCAGGTGAGGAGCCTCGGAAAAATAAACGGTGCACATTTGCCGTGGCATGTGTCTTGTCAAAACAATAATGCGCAACCCCATGAAAAATATCATGACCTAGGTATATACAACGACGAAAAATATTGCAAAAACAAAAAAACAAAAAAATCCGACGATATTGGGTTAAGGAGCCCCGTCATTCAGAAAATACTTCGCCAAAAAGTCCTAGCCTTATGGTAGCAAGCGTCGTCTACTTTTTTATCCCTTCTCACATACCTAACGCAGGTCGTACCACCTCCTTCCTACTCTCTGCAACGCGTACTCCATCTTTGAAAATCCGACAGAAGGTGGATCTGGCCGAGAAGGGCGGTGGAGTTTCGCTGACCGGGGCCGCACTCTTTTAAGCTCTGGCAGGTGGATCTGGCCGAGAAGGGTGGTGGAGTTCCGCTGACCGGGGCCGCACTCTTTTAAGCTCTGGCAGATCTTGCCAGACTTGGGGGGGTGTTGCGGCGGCCAAGCGTGGGAACGGAAAAGTACGATGGGCCGTGGTCTCTTAGACACGAGCCATCGGGCGCAGAGACGATGGGGATCTCTCTGTGGGTGCGGGAGAGACATTTCATCACGCTGATGGTTTCATCTGCCTGATCGTAACGCCTCATCCATGGAAACAGCGTACTCGGTTGAGTGCCGGTTGAGTGCTGCTCCCTTCTCCTGGTGTTTACTCCACGCCTCCGATGAAAGGAAGAAACTAAAAGGATAAAGGAAACTAAAGGAATCTATCAACAAAGCAATAAGAGCTAAAAGGCCTTACCACTGAAGTCCGTTCTACATCGTACAACGGTATTATTGCGATCGGGTAAAACGAATAGTTTCCCTTAAAACGCATATCTAAGTAAGACAATCTACATCGGCGATGCTACAATTTCCTGATACAATTGGTTGACGTGGTATGCCGCCTTCAAGCTCATTGTTTTGTCCTGCCAGACCAGATTGAATCCGATCTATCCCCTCCCACAATTGTTTGAGTTCCGTATCGCCTACGCCCCTGATGGACGATCCGATCGGGTTTTTGTCGACACGGAAATAAATATGGATGGGTGGGGATAGACTGGATATCTTTCAATACATGGATAACAAATACTTTGAGATTGAAGGCGGCATAACCACGTCAATCAATTCTATCTGACATCGCAAACACTGATTGTCCTATTTGGAGATTGCGTGTTATGGGGGAAATGCTCGTTTTTTCCCGATCGTAATAATACCATTGCACGCTGTAGAAAGGACTTGTTGTTTTTCCAGCAACAAAGCCAAGCATTTGCCGTAGACCCTGTTGCTTGCGGTGCCCTAGATCGCTCTCGCACGAGGTGTGCCGTTCCACTCTATATTCTAGGTAAAGCTTTGTATTTACTAAACAATGAGCCGACTCTCTAGCTATAATAGATTACCTGTGATCACTCGTAGTCTTGACCGAAATTAATAGGACGGATAACTTGGACTAACAAGAAGTCCGTTCTACATCGTACAACAGTATTATTGCGATCGGGTAAAGCGAATGTATTCCCTTCAAACGCATCTCTAAGTAAGACAATCTACATCGGCGATGCTCCCATTTCCTGATACAATTGGTTGACGTGGTATGCCGCCTTCAAGCTTATTTATTTTGTCATTCCAGACCAGATTGAATCCGGTCCATCCCCACCCACATTTGTTTTTTTTCCGTATCGCGTACGCCCCTGATCGACGATCCGATCGGGTTATCGTCGACACGGAAATAAATATTGGTGGGTGGGGATAGACCGGATATCTTTCAATACAAGGATAGCAAATAGAATGAGATTGAAGGCGGCACAACCACGTCCATCAATTCTATCTGACATCGCAAACACTGATTGTCCTATTTGGAGATTGCGTGTTATGGGGGAAATGCTCGTTTTACCCGATCGTAATAATACCATTGTACGGTGTAGAAAGGACTTGTTATTTTTCCAGCAACAAAGCCAAGCATTTGCCGTAGACCCTGTTGCTCACGGTGCACTAGATCGCGCTCGCACGAGGTGTGTCATTCCACTTGAAATTCTAGGTAAAGCCTTCTAAAGAATCGGTCGACTTTCTAGCTGCAATACATTACCCGTGATCAGGCTTGTCTTCACGGAAATTAGTAGGACGGATAACCTGGAATAGTAAGCAGTCCGTTCTACATCGTACTATAGTATTATTGCGATCGGATGAAGCGAACATATTCCCGTAAACCGCATCTCTACGTATGACAATCTACATCGGCGATGCTCCCATTTCCGGATACAATTGGTTGACGTGGGTATGCCGCCTTCAAGGTCAATATTTTGTC
This sequence comes from Laminaria ephemera, assembly GCA_036873875.1. Lineage (NCBI taxonomy): Eukaryota > Phaeophyceae > Laminariales > Laminariaceae > Laminaria > Laminaria ephemera. Next base: position 72,050 of record JAYJMJ010000242.1, read on the forward strand.
ATTCCAGATCAGACTGGATTCGGTCTATCCCCACCCACCACTTTTTTTCTCCGTATCGACGACGACTCGATCGACGATCCGATGGGGTTGTCGTCGACACGGAAATAAATCGTGGTGGGTTGGAATAGACCGGGTATCTGTCACTAAATGGATGTATCAAATATGTTGACATTGAAGGCGGCATGACCACGCCAATCGATTGTATCTGACATCGCACACACTGATTGTCCTGCATGGAGTTCGCGTTTTATGGGGAAACATTAGTTTTTCTCCGATCGCAAGGATACCTTTGTACGATGTAAAAGGGACGTGTTGTTTTTCCAGCAACAAAGCCAAGCGTATGCCGTAGACCCTGTTGCTCGCGGTACCCTAGATTACTCTCGCACGAGGTGTGCCGTTCCACTCTATATTCTAGGTAAAGCCTTGTATTTATTAAAGAATCAGTCGACTCTCTAGGTATAATAGATTACCCGTGATCACTCGTAGTCTTGACCGAAAGTAATAGGACGGATAACTTGGACTAACAAGAAGTCCATTCTACGTCGTACAACAGTATTATTGCGATTGGGTAAAACGAATATTTCCCCTTAATACGCATCTCTTAAGTAAGACAATCTAAATCGGCGATGCTCCCATTTCCTGATACAATTGGTTGACGTGGTATGCTGCCTTCAAGCTCATTTCTTTTGTCATTCCAGACCAGATTGAATCCGGTTTACCCCCACACACATTTTTTTCTTTCCGTATCGCCTACGCCCCTGATGGACGATCCGATCGGGTTTTCGTCGACACGGAAATAAATATGGGTGGGTGGGGATAGGCCGGATATCATTCAATACATGGATAACAAATACATTGACATTGAAGGCGGCATAACCACGTCAATCAATTCTATCTGACATCGCAAACACTGACTGTCCTGTTTGGAGATCGCGTGTTATGGGGGAAATGCTCGTTTTACCCGATCGTAATAACACCGTTGTACGGTGTAGAGAGGACTTTGTTTTTCCAGCAACAAAGCCAAGCATACGCCGTAGACCCTGTTGATCTCGGTGCCCTTGATCGCTCTCGCATGATGTGTACAATTCCACGCTAAATTCCAAGTAAAACCTTCTAAAGAATCGGCCGACCTTCTAGCTAGAACATGAGACGTAAAATGATGTAATGGGTTGAATTGCTTCCAGTGACTCGGAATCCCCAAAAAGAATTACACAGCACGTACTGGACACGAAGGTTGGGTTCAATGATTTGGAGGCGTGTGACGTTTCCATTTAAACCGGTTTTTTCCGTTTTTACCAGTTTTAACCAGGCGAAAGAAGCTGGTTTAAAACGTTTTTTTTTTTTTTTCGAGAATACCGGCTCGATATCCGGTTTTCGTTCTTTTTTTTACCTCTAGGTACCCACCACTACTTGTACCCAACGCCCACAGTCCCCCGATCGCACCCCACCCCACCGGCCGCCGATGAAGTGCCTGCCCCCCCCGCACGCATGGGACTCCCATGGGATTTGCAGTGCTCCCATAGGACTCCCATGAGACTCCCATGAGACTCCCACGGAACATCCATGGGAATTCCGTGGGACTTTGTTGGTGCTTCCATGAGATTTCGATGACGCGTGCTACGATAGAGGTAGCACTTTTCGGCTTTTTTTTTATTCTGAATGACGGGGCTCCTTAACCCAAAATCGTCGGAATGTCATTCTTGTTCTGCAGCACGAATTTTGTATACCTAGGCCATGACTTTGTTCATCGGGTTGCGGTTTCATTCTTCTCAAAAAGTCATTTTTTGGGTGAGGTTTAGAGCTCCTCAAGTGAGGAAGGAGCCCCGGGAAAAAAAATGGTGCACCTCTATCGTCGTGTGTGTCCAATGAAATTTCAATGGAACTTTCGTGGGAACTCCATGGTGCTGTCATGACGGTTCCATGGGACTTTTCTATGGCAGTTCCGTGGGATTTCCCATGACGTATGGTGCCAATCGGTGAGCGGTCACCTCTAGCCGTCCTGCGCTATGATACGGCGTACAGCTGTGCCTTTTTCGACCTGCTTAACCCTTTTGCTTACAGCAAGAAATTGCCATACTGATTCCAAGTAGTATGTCCCCAAAAAGGTGGGGGTAGTTCGAAGGAGTTTGCCCCCAAGGCTGACCTCCTGCGCTAGGCCTATTTTTCTGTGCGCACAGATGATTGACAATGCGTGTCTCCCGACTGAGACCAACGAACGTGAGGCCGGTGCACGCCTCTCTTTCGGCCGCGATCTCCTGGCGGCGTGAGCAGTCACCCCTAGCCGGCGTCCTGTTCTGAACCATGCTACGAGAGGGGTAGCACTCTTCGGTCAAAACCTTTCTGGTTGACGGGGCCCTTCAATCGAGGAGCTACTCAATATCGTTGGAATACGATTTGTTCTTTACAAAAATTATTCTAGGCCATGGGGTTGTTGGATGGGTTAAGCGCCCTTTTTTTTTTTCAAAATTAAGTGTTTGAGCGAGACGCGTGCTCCGACAGAGGTACGCAGCACTGTTCGGCAGAAACGTTTTCTGAATGACGGGGCTCCTTAACCCCAAATCGTCGGAACTTGCACACACTATTTTTTTGCAATAAATTTAGTTGTTGTTTACCTGGGCCATGGATGGGGTTGTTCATCGGGTATCACTTTTTTATTTTTACTCAAATCAGTTTTTTGGAGATGGGGTAGAGCTCCACAAGTGAGGAGCCTCAGAAAAAAAAGGGCTGCATCCCTAGCGTAGAATGCGTCGCGAGGTGGAGAGCTCCCCAAGTGAGGAGCCTCTTAAAAAGTTAGGCGTACCCTTACCGCAGCGTGCGTCTCCTGCGCTACGGCGTACAGCTGTACCGTTTTTGACCCGACAAATTCACGTTCTAGGCTAACCTCCCTCGCTAACGCGAGCACAAAGGTAGGATCGGATCGGTGATGAGGTCGACGATATGGTTCGCCCGACTGGGAAAAAGCCCTCTAAAGGGACTTTCTGTGGACGCCTCTCTTTCTGACGCGGTCTCCTGGTGCCTGCCTCGTTGCTGCTGCTGTGCGCTGCTATTGGTAGTGGTGCTGCTGTATATGTTGTGGGGATTTACTGCTGATGCTGCGCGCTGCTACTACTCGTGGTGCTGCTGTATTGTGCGGGTGTACTTCTGCAGGTTTCTTCTGTATGCGGCACACTGCTGGCCTGCACGTTGGTTTGCCGCGATTGGTCGAACAAAAAATGTCGCAGGTCGTGGTTTCTTTCTTTTCGGAGAACGAACTACGTTCGGTTGTAGATTTCGTCTCAGGCGAAATGGGGTTCCTATTTTTTGGCGAGATGTAAATTGGAACGCCGCGTTACGTACTTGCTATAAAAAATGTTTTGGACAGTCTAGTTTTTTTTCTCTACCAACCGCAGCAAAACCAAGAGTGCTTCTGGCAGTAAAGCATAACCGCAATGAAAAATGTACTATCACATGTTAGCTTTGTTTCTGTACCAACCGCAGCGGAGCCGAGAACGCGCTCATGGCTAGAGGTCCGCACGACGTGGCCAACCTGGGGCAGCTTATTGGCCTGACGGAGGAGCAGTCCATTCGAGCCGTGTCGGACACCCCGCTCGCCGTGCTGCGGAGGGCGGAGGCTAGGAAGGGGAGGTGAGACGGCGAATACTTGGTAGTACAGTACGATAATGTGTTTTTCGTTTTTTTTCATTTTTTTTTTGTTTTTGAGAGGGTTTTGTTAGAAGTGTTTTTTTGTTTTTTGTTTTTGGGGTTTTGTGTCTGACGCAAGAGCAGTCTAATCGAGCCGTGTCGAACACGCCGCGCGGTGTGCTGCGAAGGGCGGGGGCCATAGGAAGGAGGGAAGACGGCGAATATTTGTTTTTTCGGGGAGTTTTTTCGTGTGTTTTGTTTTAGGAGGGAGGGCGGGGGAGGGTTGCGGTTTTTGTTTGGTGTTTTTTGTTTTGTTTTGTTTTGTTGTTGTTTGTTCTTGCGGTTGCATGTTTGGTGGTGTTTGTTTTGTTTGTTGTGTTGAGGGGTTTGTTTTTGTGGTTTTGTGTTCGGTCATATTTGTTGGGGTTTTGTTTTTGAGGTTTTGTGTTTGGTTGTTTTTGTTGGGGGGGGTTGTTTTTTGAGAATGAATTATCGGTAGTTTG
>JAYJMJ010000245.1:0-10456 GCA_036873875.1 Laminaria ephemera
TAGTAAAAATAGGGGAATATATAGGTTTTTGTGTGTATCGTAGGTCCTGATTACTATGTATGGTCCTCCGTAATACCAGGTAGGAATTAGTTTGGGATAAGTCGTGACGCATGCTACGCTAGACGTGCACCTTTTTTCTTTCTGAGGGTGTTATTGCTTGAGGAGCTCTATAACTCTCCCAAAAAAGCTGATTTGGGGAAAAAAAATTAAAAATGCTACCCGATGATGAACAAAATCCCGTGGCTTAGGTATACAACGAAACATATTGCAAAAAAAAAATGAAAGAAATTCCGGTGATTTTTTTGGGTTAAGGAGCCCCGTCATTCTCAAAATATTTTGGCCTAAAAATGCTACCTGTATCGTAGCGCGCGTCTCTTGGCATTTCTGAAAGGGGTTAAGCACCTTTTAGAGATGTACTGGTACCTAAACTACATACTGCTGTTTGGGGTTGATTACGTATTGCGATTAAAAACGCCTCCTGCGGGGGTGAGACCCGTTGTTATACCCATACCCCTACTCGTCGGGCTCATCTTTTGCATTCGTATACAGCCCGTGTTTCTTCCCAAAAGCTGCAACAATAAGAACGCGTACTCACAGGTCGTTCTTTGGCCACGTCGAAGGAGCTTTGGTATGATCCCTTTGTCGTGGTGGTTGTCTTGAGATATTGGCACGGGGGGGGGGGGTGGTAATGCCGACGCCAATTCAAGGGTTCAGGACCACGCCCTCATGCAAGACCGATCGAAAACCCATGTGATGTATTTTCAACGAGGAATCGTTAAACTTGGTCAACAAATCCCGACGATGTTTCTGACAGAGCGAAGGTTTTTCTTCGGCCGCCGGCAGACCGCCGCTGGCTACTGAGCCGGTGGGGGTGCTAGATGTAGGTGAGGGGGGGGGGTTCTCCGCATAGGTGAAATGCGACACGCCACGACACAGATAGCTCCGCTACACTTCCGACCGCGAGAGAGAGTCTGCGAATGCTGAGAGCACGGACCCCGACTATCGGGGTGATGGAGTGTTCAGAACGCCGTATTTGGTAGACACACCAATTATACCTTCCGTATATGTCTCGCGTATCTCGCCAAACGAAGACACGCCAAGAGCAAAGGCGGGGGCTGTCTCGCGTATCTCGCCAAACAAAGACAAGCCCAGAGGAACCTGCCTGCATCTGTTAGTGCCTGGGATACTGGGATATTGAGAAGGACAATGGCACAACTAAAAGGTGCGTTGTATGCGCGTGATACGTGGCAATCGTTAGCCTCGCGTTACAAACACTTTCAAAATATGCCATACCAGTGGTCTTGGAAGGTTGAGATCCTCAAAGATCTTCGATGGTTTGGCTTCGGTGTTCATTTTATGTACATCGTCTTGCTATGGCAGTCAGGAGTGTGTGTAGCAGTAGATCTGACGCGTCGCTCGTATTAATTTCGCGCTTGCAAAGGTCTAAGCCAGGCTAGGCTCGAGTTAAGCCCTTTGTTAGACGGCATTGACACATAACTTCAGGCACCTGTGCCTATCTCAGACAAGATACGTTGTTTACTTAATCCTCGAAGCGTAACGGGCTTACCCGTCGTGCGGACAATGCTGGGGTGGTGAAGTTACCTGCAGGTTGTCAATGCTGTATCCAGGTACACGCAAAATCAACATGGGTGCAACTATCTCAGATGAAGTAGGTGCAAGAGGCACATGCCATAAGCGAGACCCGGGCCTTACTTTTCTTTACGCGCACGTGCCCACCTTGGTAGACGCATATAGCCATTGCAATTATTGTGCATGAAGGCGCACAATCCATTAAACTACATAAGGATTATTAAATTGAAATCGGACGGTCCTATTCCGTTGCTTCTCTAAACCGAATTCGCTTGGGACGGGTCTATCTCCACAACTCTAAGCGCCAACTGCGTTGTGCTCACCCCTTGCTTGCCATTTCCACCATTTTCTTCCTCCTAACCACCTACTATACGCTACATACCAAGGCGTACGGCAGTCCGTCGCGAACAATGCAAAGCTCGCAATCGGCAGCAGCAGCAGCCGCGGCCCCCCTTTCCCCCCTCCCCGCACGCCTTACATCTTCTCCGTCGCCTCTCTTTTTTCCCTTCCACGATACACCGGTATTTTTCGTTCGGACCCCGCTGGAAAAACTTGAACTTTCTCTCGTAGCGATGCCGCCTCCACCGATGCTACCGCTATTTCTACCATCACAGTACTCTTTTCCGCTACTACAGTGTTTTCTCGGCGATGAAAATCGAGGGTTAAGGCGCACGGCAAATTTCCGCGCGGAAAACGCTGTACCAGGAACGGTACCCCCACCTTTCCCTGCCACAAAAGCCAACTGCGCCTCGAGTTCGAGTCTACCCCGGCGAGCAGCCAATGATGACGAGGAAGGCAATCCCGTTGCCCCGGGTCGCGTAGACGCCTCAAATATTTGAGACTTGAAACCCGCCTCACCCAGCAGCATAGCGGTTATTCCGTCCGACTTTTGCCTCGCTTTGACAGACGAAGCCCCCACGGCAGTGACAAGCGGCGAGTCTGTAACAAGGGTGAGGTCGTTGTCCGCTAAGGAGTTTAATACCTGGACAGAGGGCGCGATGAAGAGGGGGGGGGGGTACTCATTAGCATGCATGGTCGTAGTCGTAAGACAACCATAGACCCTCGGGGGAGGGGGGAAGAAGAATGGGCAAGAAATAACCGGCCACATCGTGCTGAACAAGAAATGAAGGACCTCGTGAGTGCAGTGCCATATGTATATCGTCTCAAGCTACAGGGTTGTTGCATTTCGGCAAAACAGTTATATATCGACACTGTACGGGATCAAGCATCCAGCACAAGTGGGGCAGGTAGCCAGGTGTGATATTACTACTCATGCGGAGACCAAACGGATCAATTGCCTCCTCAAAATATGTGTTCAACACCAAGCCCGTTTCTTCGCCGGTCTCATCCCTAGGAATCCCAGCATCCAACACGGAAAGTAACTCGCCGATGACATAGAGCACGGGCAGAACGCAAAAGTCGTGCCCCACGAACCCTACTTTTCGCTTCCGATTAATCATAGTCTCTGTACCGATAGTTCGGTACTCGCCTCTAGCCGCTTGTTTTCCGTTACGTGACCCCGCACCGCGCGTAGCATCTGGGCACCAATCTCCTCCGAAGCGTTGACAAGCGATTTTGAGCTAGCAGAATTGTGCGCCACCTGCCACAGAATCAGAAAACCAAGCGTTCGGTGAGAGGCATGATGGAAGAGGAGGATCGATCGATGTTATATTCCGGTTTTTAACCCTTTCAACACTGCAAAATTTACCGACACCAATTTTGAGGTAATTTGTCTCCCAAAACGTGGGTACAGTTCTAGAAGAGTTGAGGCGATTTTTTGTTCAACCAAGCCGTCGGTTTAAGCGCATCTGTTAGGTGTCGACTGTTAAATTTGTTTTGGTGGGTTTTCCACGACGTGAGAGGTCTGGCGAGAGGTGGTCTCGGTATTGATGTTCTCGCCCGGGAAGTGTCAAACGAGAAAACTCGAAAACCAATCGCTCGCTACATCCATGATTATGACGAGGGGGTTCATGTGTTGTTGTCGCGTATCGAGAACGTGAAAGGCAAAAATACACGAGCCGACGAAGCATGGCATTAGTTTGTTATTCAGCGCCGCGAAGGGATCCGTTCGAACGGAGGGGGTGTAGACTTGCCAGGTTCAAAGGTCGAGAAATAAACCCAGATCCGAATTATAGTGTTCACTGTCTTCAACGTGCGAGTGGCAAGCGTGCGTCAAAACCGCTACAGCGGCAACGACATGCGATAGAGAAAACACGCTTGTTGTAGAAAAAACTAGAAATATTAAAAAAAAATGGATTGTAAAGACTCCACCCACCACGATGTGGAAAGCTAAGGGGTGTACGTAGCTTTAGGGACAAAACATATGCTAGGTGTCTTGGTACGCGATCCGTCCCTTGATTCTCGGCGATTCAGCTTCATAGAATCCGCTCAAAGGTAGCGTGATGTCCCGGAAGAGGCACCTACTGCAAGCAATTGTCCTTGGCTGCAAAATCACCTTACGTTGCTGCCTTACCTGGAGACGAACCTCCTCGAGTTGCCCTACCAACGGAACTCACCCAACGCTGCATCGACTACCCATACCGCCCGCTTCCGAACACATGCCACGAAAAACCAAAATAGCTACCTGGTACACCCTAAAACCCTTTCCTGCTGCGAAGGACATGATTGTCATCGACGCGATGCCACCGCCAGAATATATATATATATATATATATATACAAAAGCACCCTCCGACGCTTGCCACGATAGAGGTAGCACCTTTTTGGCTAAAACATTTTCTGAATGACGGGGACTCCTTAACCCCAAAATTCGTCGGAATGTCATTTCTTGTTTCTTAATAAAGAATATTTTTTATTGTACCTAGGCCATGGGTTTGATTATCGGGTGTTGCGCTTTCAGGTTACTCAAAAGTCATTTTTTGGGTGAGGTGTAGAGCTCCTCAAATGAGGAGCCTCAGAAAAAAAAGGTGCACCTCCACCGTACTATTAGTAGTATTAGTACTATTAGTAGTATGTGTCCACCCTCCGGACACGCCGAAGGACGCCTGCCACGATAGAGGTACCATTTTTTTTTGGCTTTTTTTTGTTTCTGAATGACAGCTCCTTAACCCAAAATCGTCGGAATGTCATTCCTCTTTCGCACTATTTTTGTTTTTGTATACCTAGGCCATGGGTGGGTCTGTTCATCGGATTGCACTTTCAGTTTACTCAAAAACATTTTTTGGGTGAGGTGTAGAGGTCCTCAAGTGAGGTGTAGAGGAGCCTCAGAAAAAAAAGGTCCATCTCTACCGTACTATTAGTACTATTAGTAGTATTAGTAGTATTGACACGTGCTGCGATAGAGGTAGCACTTCTTTTTGGCGTTTTTTTTTTTGTTTCTGAAAATGACATGACGGGGCTCCTTAACCCAAAATCGTTGGAATGTCATTCTTGTCTTGCAAAAATAATATTTTTCATACCTAGGCCATGGGTTTGTTCATCGGGGTGCACTTTCATTCTTCTCAAAAATCAGTTTTTGGGTGAGGTTTAGAGCTCCTCAAGTGAGGAGCCTCAGAAAAAAAAGGTCCACCTCTACCGTACTATTAGTAGTATTAGTACTATTAGTAGTATGTGTCCGCCCTCCGGACACGCCGAAGGACGCCTGCCACGATAGAGGTGTCACTTTTTGGTTGAGTAATGTTTCTGAATGACAGCTCCTTAACCCAAAACCGTCGGAATTTCTGCATTTGTTTTTTACAAAAAAAACAATTTGTATACCTAGGCCATGGGATTTTTCGTCGGGGAGCTCTTTTATTTTTCCCATAATCACTTTTTGGAAAAGAAATAAGGACGGAGCTCCTCGGGTGATGAGCCTCAGAAAAAAAAGTGGTGTACTTCTACCGTAGCGTGCGTCGAAGACAACATACACCCTTCTTCACCTTCAGGCCGGCCTCCGACTCCCTCCGTGTGCGGAAAGCATCTGCCTCCGCTTCCAAGATGCCGGCCGCTTTTTCCGACGAACAAGTCCCCAAACTGTGCTCCGCGGCCTCCCTCAACCAGCTGCGAGATACTTCCCGCTCGGTCTCGGAGGCCACGCGCAGCTCGATCGTGCTGGCGCTTGCGCTAATGGTTCCCACGGCGGCGTTCGCTTGCGCGCGCAATCGCTGGAGCCTAAGTCCAGCCTGTTGATTCACGGGAGTTTCAGGAGGAGGGAGGGGGAGCGGGGGTGTGATCATATATTGCATGGCCGTAGTCCTTAGGACTATAGACTCTCGCATCCCTACAATGCAGGGACGGAGCACGTCGGGTTTTCGGGGTGTGATCATATCATGCGTGGCCGCAGTCCGCAGGACATTGAACCCTAGCATCCCTACAATGCCGGGACGGAGCAGGTCGGGTTTTCACCGACCTCGCAGACATTTGCACCAAGCGCGAATTGCCGGCAGGTGTTCGGCGATTCGCATAAAGGGTAAGCTGCATCCTACTAAGAACCGTTTGCGGGGCGGACTTCGGCACCTTGTGCGTACTTTCCTGCATATGGATGACAGTGGAGGGGGGCGGGGGGGTACTTAATTTTATGCATAGCCGTAGTCGTATGACCATAGACCCCCGCATCCCTACAATGCCGGGACGGAGCACGTCGGGTTGACAGTGGAGGGCGGGGGGATAGGCGAGAGATGTTGGACTCTTGACTACGGAGTCGGCAAGGCTAAGTTGGTATCATGGCAGTTTTCTCGGGGGAGGGGTGTTTTCTATGAATGTGTTATCCCCAGCCGACAGCTGGTTTCTTCCGTTCCCGCGGAAGCCTAGTAGCGAGAGTGAGCAACCGCTCCGATCTTTCAATCGACGTATCGCCCGCTGAATTATGTTCACGTGAACGCTGCGCGTCTGCTGTAACCGATTGGAACCACAAAAACTCTTAGACGCGGTCGCTGCATACGCTAAGCAAAGTCAGTCCGCGAGACTCATAAGAATAGTTTTATTCGCATATACATTAGGTGAATGGAAAACTACAGGTCTGCTCCTCTTCCAATTTCTCAGCTGCGGACACGGTACCTCTAAAACATCCGCTGCCTCGACCGTCAACCCGAGGACGCGTGTTGTAATGGGGGTGGCACTTTTTGGGTGGCACGTTTTGGGTGGCACTTTTTTGTGGTGGCACGTTTGGGTCAAAATGTTTCTGACTAAAAGGGTCCTCAACTGAGGAGCCACTCAATATCGGCAAATGCCACGGTAGACGTACACATACCCAATTATTCTGAGGCTCTTCACTTGAGGAGCTCTATACCTCTCCCAAAAAAATGATTTGGGGAAAAAGAAAAGTTCTTCCCCATGAACAATCCCACGGCCTAGGTATTCAACGAATATTATGGCGAACAAAAAACAAAAAAATGAAATTCCGACGAGTTTGGGTTAATGAGCCCCGTCGTTCAGAAACCGTTTCAGCCGAAACGTGCTGCCTCTATCGTAGGACGATAGATCATTTTGTGGTTTGTCATAGTCTTCGTTTTATACCTAAGCCATGGGATTGTTCCTCGGGTTGCACTTTCATGTTTTCCCTAAGTCAGTCGTTGGTTGAGGTAAGGAGATCTTCAAGATAGGACCCACTGAAAAAGATACGTTCGCCCTTGTCGTGGCGTGCAACTACGTACGGTACCCCAAAAACCACCCGCCACCTCCGCCCCGACCGTGCGTACCTTTACGACTTCCTCGTCCCCTTCCCTCAAAGTTAGTGCCCTCTCGATCTCGTACTGTTGCCGCAGACCGAAAACCTCTTCCTCATGCTTTACCGACTGCACCTCCGACTTTTTCACGGCTCGTTGCTCTTCGTTCAAGGAGGCATACAGGGTGGCCCCGGACATTTGCTCGGCAATGTGCGCGGGGAGCTCGGCCGAGCGGATCATCACCGTCGTGATCTCCACCCCTTGTGGTGAGAGCGTCCGGTTCAGCCGATCTCGGAGCTGCGCCGCGTTTTGGCGTCCGAGCGAAATGTTTTGCTCTAAGCGGGTCGCTGCCGCCGCCGTCGCCGCCGCCGCCACCGCTGCCCCTGACTCCTCCGTTTCAGTTACCGATACAGATGTCCCCCCTTCACTTCCGTTCGTTGATGCAGGCTTTTTTTCTCCGGGGGGGTCACCCGATGTGTCCCCAGCCCCGCATTCTCCCGGTGAGCTACCGGAGCCGCCCCGTTCATTCCTCGCCGCCGCATTACCCTCGTGACATCCTGATATTCTCTCTTCCTGTCCTGCGTCGCCGCTGCCTCTACCTCCCTCTATGCCAGGTAAACCAATTAAACCGCCATCGGGACTAGCGGCTGCTGCCGGAATACCAGGCACTGGTAAAGGTTGCGCCACCTCCAACCCAAGTTTTGGGAGGCTGCCCGACCCCGAGATAGACGACCTCGGTGATAGGTCCAGGTTGGTTGCGGCCGGGGCGGGGCGCGATCGCACGGGAGTTTCCAAAACTCCACCCACACCCACACCCACACCCACACCCACACCTCCACTGAGCCGCCCCTCGCAGCTCCGATTTTCCGTTGATCCCTGACGATCGTCCCGATTTTCCGTTTCTCCCTGAAGATCGTCCTCCCGCTCTGGATGCACCCGTGCAGGATTGTTGAGGACGGCAGCTATCGCTGAAGATGCGGCCGATCGTTTCGACGAAACAACTCCTTCTCCTGCGGAAAGTGAACTCTTCAAGGCGTCCGCGACTTCGGCTGGGACAATCCGGCTGGCCCGCAGCCCGCGCTGAATTATTGGAAGGGGAGTTGGTTGTGTGTACGCGGCGTTATCGACGATCACCGAAGCAGGGGAAGCGGCCACGGTACCGGCGGTAGCAGCTGCGGCGTGTCCACCGCCAACGGCGCCGACCGTGCCGGCAACGAACGGTGCAGCCTGTGGCGAAGAGGAAAATATTGCCGTTGTGTTTGCCGTTGAGGGGTTCGGCGATGGGGCAACCTGGTTCCGCTTGATTTTACTGGGGTCCAGTCGGCCCGTAGCCGCTGCTGCTGCTTCTTTTCCCGTTTGCCCGGTTGGTGTGGGTTCGGGAGGGGGGGATAATGGTGGCGCTGGAGGGGTGCGACGGCGGATGACGCCCCCACCCGATGTCAGAGCGTAGGCAGCCTGGTGGAGCGTTGCTCTTGCCATGACGCGGATGCCTTCTTCCTGTCACGGAAAATTTTAAAAAAAATTAATGAGGCAAGGACGAGGGAACGAAGCGACCGAGCCCGTTCTTTGTTTCTTGCCCTGCATGGCAAAAAAGTATCTTTGTTGGAGGGTGCGTACAGGTTTCCACTATTCAATTAGATAGTAAATTGAGTGGCTGACGCGTTCTACTACTGGAGTAGCAACCAATTTTTCTGAGGCTCGTCGCCTGGGGAGCTCTATATACGTCACCTGAAAATAGACTTGAGAAAAATGGTGAAAAATCCATATGGCCTAGGTAAATAATTTCGAATATATCGTAAAACACATGGGATTTCAGCGACATTGGGTACTTCCTCGGTTGAGAAGACTCGTCAGTAATAAACATTTAAGTTCAAAAGTGCTACACTTCTCGTAGACGCGTCCGCTGCGCGGTTGATTCAGGTACGGACGCCAAGGAGGGAGGATAAAGGCCAATCGTGGATAGAACCTATGGGTGTAGTGAGTAGAGGAAATGCGCAAGTACCGCTAGGTGCGGTCCTTATGGCCCAAGTACACGGAAGCCTTCGAAACACGTCCATTTGAAAATGTCCATGCCGCATGGCCGCGACCTTTGTGATCCTCCTATTAATAGTACTGCAAAAAGGTATCCGACTCTAAACTCAAGTACTTTGTCCCCCGAAAGGTGGGGTGCAGTGCAACGATGAGGTCAGCCACAGCCCTCGCCCTGGTAGCGCAAGGTAGGCACTACGAGCGATAAACCCTCTCACCACAGCGTTTGCAAGCTGGATTTCCAATCCGCGGACCCCCATCCCGTGCGCAAACTGTCGCACGAGGTCGGTGTCCTCGCCTTCGTCAAAGTCTCCCCTTACTCGGAGGACCACCGTAGCCCGCACGACGACGGGAACGTTGTCCCGGGTTATGCAGTGCTTCACATCGCAGTGGTACACTACGCTCTGTTTGGTCACCAGGTATTTCACCTGCGTAACATGGCGCCCGCGGGTAGAGGAGTTAACGACAAAACACGGACGCGTGCTATACTTCGTATACGATAGAGGTACTGTACCTCTTTTTAGTCAAACTGTACCTCTTTTTGGTCAAACTGTACCTCTTTTTGGTCAAACTGTACCTCTTTTTGGTCAAACTGACGGGGCTCCTCGACTGAGGAACCACCTCATTTCGTTGGAACATTAGTCGCTTCATATTATATCTACTAGCAGTTTTTTGGGGAGGTTTAGAGCTCCTTAACCCTCTTAGCACTATTACGGAGGACCATAGTACCATAGTAATCAGGACCCACGATGTGCACAAAACTATACACATTCCACTGTTTTTACTCACCATCTTTGGTCCTGATTGCTATGTTCCCCCGTAATAGAACGCTATAGGGCCCATGAAATGGACCCAGATTTATGTGGTATTACTTGGTTTTAAGAGCCATGCTCTTTGAGTGGACTTTGAATGCCCCGTTTACCACACCAAAGCTTTGAAAAGGGATGTGCTGTCTGCTGTGGTGTGGGCCCAAAGAGTCCGGGCTCTTTTGGCATGGTCGTAGTTGATTATTTATTTGCGGTTTCCGAGTGGGTGCTTAAGAGGGTTAAGGAAGGAGCCTTAGAAAAAAAATTTCACCCCTACTATAGCACGAGTCCACGGCGCGTCGGAACATAAATCGGCCGTGGGGGCGGGGGGGGGGGGGGGGGACTCATTTCATGCATAACCGTACTCATATGACCGTTGACCTTCGCATCCCGACAATGCCGGGACGGAGCCCGTTGGGTTTTCACCGAC
>JAYJMJ010000245.1:38170-49485 GCA_036873875.1 Laminaria ephemera
ACGGGCAGTCTGGAAGGAGGGAGGGAGGGGGGAGATTGGTATGTTCGGCGGTAACGGACAAGCCTGCAGTACTAAAGTTGTCGAGGCGGCCAGAGAGGCGGACAATCAAAGGCAACCGCAGCAGAATCGCAAGCAGCAGGCAGCAAGAGCAGCAACAAACAACAACCAGCAGCAACACCAACAACAACAAAACAACAACAACAACAACAACAACAACAACAACAACAACAACAACAACAACAACAACAACAACCACCACAACAACCACAACAACCACAGCACCAACAATAGCAACAGCAACAGCAGCAACAGCAGCAGCGCCGCCACCACCACCACCACCAACAAGCAGACGCCGCTGTTTTCAAACTCGCTTACCTGAACATGGCGCGAATGGCGACTTCGGTCTTCCCGAACCCGACATCGCCGCACAGCAGCCTGTCCATAGGAACCTTTCTCCAGATCATGTCGTTCTCGATCTCGTCGAGGCAGCGAACCTGACCAAAAAAACAAAAAACAAACAAAAACAAAACAATAAGCGGGAGGTTATACAGCGAACCTGAAAAACACGACAATATCAGAAAAAAAAAACGCCCCGAAATGCAGCGAACCTGAGCAACAAAAAAAAGCGGCAAGGGATATAGCGATCCCGAAAAACAAACAAAAACACAAAAAACCGGCACGTTATACAGCAAACCTGAGAAAGAAACAAAAACAAAAACGAAAAGTGGCACGTTACACGTATAATAGCGGGAAAAGTGCGTCGTTCTCGACCTCGACGAGGCGGCGAAAGTGAGCAAAATACGAATACATAAGTGAACGCCTGCTACCCCTCCCCCCCACACACACACAGCCCTCCACTGCCAAACCCAGCCTGCCGTAAAACATGGACCTCGTGCCCTAATATCGAATGAAAACAGGTGCGATACGGCAGTAAATCGTAAATAAAAAAATCGCCCCACCTGGTCGTTGGTCGGCTCGTGCTCGAACCCTTTCAAAAATCGACCAAATCCTATCACAACCAAACCCAGCCTGCCTTAAAACAGCGCCCTCGGACCCCAAAATAAAACTGGACATAAAGATTACCAGGTAAATGACTTCACACCTGTGGAAGGAATGCTCAATTCAATCGTGTTCTACGGCCGTAAAACTAAAAATCACAAAATCTCACACCTGGTCGGTGGTCGGCTCGTGCTCGAACCCCTTGCAAAGATCCACCATATCTGGGCCGTCGGGACACTATGAAAATATAAACATCCCCATGACAAACACCTGCTACCCCACCGCCCCTCACATCCCTTTATCACTACCAAACCCAGCCTGCCGAAAAACAATACGAACATGGTAAACAGGCGTGCTATGGCAGTAAACCGTGAAGCATAAAATAACTAACCTGGTCGGTGGTCGGCTCGTGCTCAAAACCCTTGCAAAAATCGATCATATCCGGGCCGTCGGGCATGCAGGGCTCTCGCTCAATCCTCGCACGCTTCGCGTAGAGGTCCATCACGTTGATCGCCTGCTTCGTCACTCGTTCTTGCACCTGATAAAAAAAGTCGACAAAATTACCACTGCAGAACCATCAACACTATCGTCGCCATAATCGTCATCACCATCATCGCCATCATCATCACCAACATCACCGTCATCATCATCATCACCGTCATCGTCATCATCATCACCACAAGTATCGTCGACTAGTAATATGCTAACATACACCTGGCTATGCAGCATTTTGTTTGAAACTGCCTTCTGTTTGCGGAAAGACTGGCAATATTTTATACCTGGTATATGTTTTACGTATGTACAGCGCACCATTTAAAATAGCATTTTCATCTATACAGTAGTGCGGCCTATATAAGGCGGTCAGAATAAGGCGGTCACTCGAGATAAGGCGGCCAAAATCAGCTTGCACAACAGAAACCCTGAGTAGGGCCGCTACCGCCCTACACAGAGCCGGGCCCTATATGGTCACCTGCCTACTCTGAAGTGGTTTTGTATCACTCATGTTCATTGATTTGGGTTCAGTACTCGTATTTTTGCTGAATTGCTGTACCGTCCTTCCCCGAGCGCACGCATCTCTGTGGCATCTGTGGGTTTAACACGCTGTACTATACACTAAAACGCAGTATTCACTCGATAGGGCGGTTACCGCCGTATTCAGGTAAGATATAGAACCGCCCTGCGAGTATACCGAATAGGGCGACCTCTCGACATAGGGCGGTCCAAATTCCTACGCATTGTACCGCCTTCTATAGACCCCACTACTGTACACCGAACCGAACCTTCATCTTGTGCCGTAGCCAGTTACCCTGTTCCGCCACGATGGAAAGCGGCACACGAGCCGCGTCCGCCGCCCTGTACCGCGTCAGCAGGTAGGACTGGTCCTTCGCGATAGACAGGTTCGTGTCCTATAATACGGAGGGCGGGTAACGAACAGAGAAAATGCATCCGACATACATAGGACGGGTAGAGCACCGCGGTCGGCATCGAGTGTTAAAACCTTTCAGACAGTAAAACATGATCGCACACTATAAACAACATCAACTAGATAGTTTGCCCCCAAAACACGAAGTATCGCACACTATGATAACACACCAACGTCAGCTACAAACGAACTGTCGCAAACCAATATCAACTACCCTGGGTACACTATTTTTACCCGAAAACGAATTATCACGCACCAATTTCAACGATGCTGTACCCCAAAAACGTGGGTTAAATTGTAAAGGGTGCTTGACGCGCGACACGATACAGGTAGCACTTTTTTTGCTTTTTTTTTTTTTCTGAACGACGAGGCTCCTTTAACCCACAATCGTTCGGAATGGCATTCTTGTTTTGCAAATATCTTTTTTTTTTTGTATACCTAGGCCATGGATTTGTCCATCGGGTTGCACTTTCCGTTTTCTAAAAAAAAATCGTTTTTTTGTGTGAGGTATAGATCTCCTTAAGTGAGGAAGGAGCCTCAGAAAAAAAACGGTGTACCGCTACGGTAGCATGATGGTGTCGAATAACTATGGTATCTCAGCGACTTATGGTCAGCCAGCTCCCAGCCCAACATATTTGATACTATTACGGAGGACTATATTAATCAGGACCCGCGACATACACAAAAACCTATATATTCCACCGTTTTTACTACCCATATTTGGTCCTGATTACTACGTTCCTCCGTAAAATATTATACTAATTAGGACGCGACGCAATGGGATAGTATCCACCAGCGCGAGCTACAAAAAAAATCCACCCAGCGCGAGTTCCTAGCGAGAGCTACCAGGGTGATTGCTATCACGTGGCAGTCCGTGTGCTCTGCGCGAGCAAAAAAAAAAAATCGAATCCGAGTACAGGTTTGGGTGGGCTCGTCCCTCCTTTCCGCCCCGCCTCTACCCTTCCACCGCTCCCCTTTTCCGTGTTTGTTATTTGTTTTGGTTCTTGAACCTTCCGAGCATGGCACGGAACCTTTTTAGCCAAGAATCGGACCCTTCCACCGCCTCTTTGCTGGCCAAGTAGAAAATGCGAGCATTCCATACCGGGTATCGGCATATATTCTAACTATTGGATAGGACGGGACGGGACGCACCGAAAATTCTAGCAAAATCTCGTTGGGGTCGGACCCTTCCGTGAACTCCGCTGCCAAGTAGCGGCAGAACCCCAGCTCCTCGTGCACGACGTAGTCGTGGTGGTACACCAGCCGCTCCTTGCCAAACGCCCCCACCTTCAGCCCTTGCCTCTGTGCGATCGCGCGGGATACAAATAAAGAGCAAACGTAGACACATGAGCGCATCAATCACGTGGTTGTGGCGGTCGCGCGGGACAAAACAAAAACAAAAAAGCAAGCGATAAGACATACGTGCATCAAAACCACCACCCGACCACGAAGGGACGATTGCCGAACGCTCCCATCTCCAGGCCTTGCCCCTGCATGGTCGCGTGGAACAGCACAAAAACCACGCGCGAAAACAAAAGGGTAGTTCACTTAACGTCAGCGTCTGTCGTTATGTTTCATTAAAAAAAAAAGCAAACGCAAAAGACATGAATGCATCCTTCAGGTCTTGGCCTCTGCGTGGTCGCGAGGGATAAAAACAAAAAGTAAAAAAACGTAAACGAAATCAGTGCCATCACCGCCCGACCACGAATGAACGATTGCTGAAAATGTGTTTGACCTTCAGGCCTTGCCTCTGTGTGGTCGCGCGGGAGGACAACGTGTGTGTGCTTGTGTGTCTCTCTTACGACGTTCGACATGTTCAATGAAACGGTGGAGGGGGAAATGGAGCTTAACCCTTTTGCTAGATACTTGAGCAAACATTTCACACAAATTCCAACTAGTTTGTTCCCAAAAATGTGGGCGCAAGCAGGTTAAGCTATGATTTATAGCCATCCGCCGGAGGGTTGAAAAGCAAGAAGATAAAAAAAAACGAGTTTTTGGTTGAGCGATACTGGCGCTGGCGCCGCTGCTGCTGATCAAAATCTTCTTCGCCGCCGCGGGGAACGGCAAAAGAAGCAACACCAACCGACCGACCGACCGACCGACCGACCGACCGACCGACCGACCGACCGACCGACCGACCGACCGACCGACCGACGGATCGACCAATCGGTCGCCTTCACTCGTGTGCCACAAGAAGTAACTTAACGTAAGTATGAAGATTTTCTTGCTCTACTGCTGTTATGCTGTACTATTACTACTACTACTACTACTGCCAATACTACTACTACTACCATAACTGCTGCTGCTGCTGCTACTATTACTACTACTGCCATTACTACTACCGCTACTGCTGCTACTACTGCTAATACTGCCACCACTGCTACCACTCTACTTCTACTACAAGTTACCAGGTATACTACTTACCAGGTATACTACTACTACAACTACTACCTGATACTATGATACTATAACTCCGCCAGAAGCTGTGAAAGTTCGAGAATGCGCTGCGAAACTAAAGTCACTGCTCCAGAGCGGCGTGAGTCTTCTCTGGGGTCGGACTTGATTCGCTCATCGCGGGCGGCTTATCCAAAGGGAGGAGAGGGGTCGGGCTTTGCTTGCCGTGGTGCTGTACCTCCAGACGGTTTATGCTTGCAGCTTCGTACGTACGTATCATGCAATACGCACTGCTGTTTTGTTTAATTGTTCCATCCCATCTAATGTCTTCGCACTTGTTCTCCAGCTCCCTCCCTTTTCGCAAGTCAGATCTGGGGTCACATAGCAGGCACTCCTCCCCCCTCTACACTATGATACGGTGCATGCCTTCATTTGTATCGCGAGAACTGTTCAGCATGTTCTGCCCTCGTCGTCTCGCGTCGAACTGTGCATACACACGCTATTAATAGGCGCTTTCTGTTAACTAGCTAAATGTTGGCAAATCTTGTACTCGAATAACATGTACCATTTAATACGGAAATATAGGGATCGTTGTGGTATTAATATGAATAACCAAACGGTCTTTATAATTCCGTCCAGAGTGGTATACAGCGGTAAAGCTCCAACAACCAACCCCGCGAGAGCGTTGCACACGTGGGACAGATCAGATCTCCATTCACGATTTATGTAATTCGGGGCAGACAGATCCCTGGTCTATATGATCTGCATGGCCTATAGATCATGTTGCCGGGTGGGAGCCGTTTGACCTGCACGTCTTAGCACATATTGCCTCGGTTGGGTATGTATTGCACAGATCCTACACAGCATATCGTGTCGACAGATATATGATAGGATCTAGATAATCTAGATCATCATCTGTTTGATGCGTGAGTTGTTGTAACCCCCGAAGACCCAGCCGAAGATCCTGCCGATCGAGAGCGCCGTGCCACTGTTGCTGCTGTACGCTGTACACCACGCTGGACCAAAATGAAAACACCGCTGTAGCGTTCATCTTTATACCTCAAAGGTCCCTACGACAGTGTCGCCCAGAGTAGTGGTATATCATACCCGATCGCGAAGTTCTACATGCCCTCTCTCGGAGAGCCGGTGCCCGTTATCGGGAAGGTGGCCATCGAAGAACATGCTCACCTTACGAGTACAACACGCTAGATAACACACCCCTTGGAATGAACTTCCGAGCCGATTACCTCAAACACAATTGCTACGGAAACCGAAGGGCCCGCCAGCTAGCGCTGGATTGCCAATGCAAATTGAGTTGAATCGATACACGAGATGTTTGAAAACACTTGGGGAGTGCAGCGAGCTTAACCTTTATTTTTACCCATCTCCCGGAGGATAAAAAAAATAAAATAAAAACACAAGGGGGTACACCACACACGACGAAAATGGTGGCTTTTGGAAAGATCTCGTCGAAATCTGTTTTATCTCGTCGAGATCTGTCCGTAGACGCGTCGCTCGGCGTTTGTTCGCGCTTTCCCCGTTGTCGAGAAATTCATCTTGGAAATTCGTTCGAGGGTGTGTGTTATCTTCCGTGTTAGACGGCATGATGACTCCGTACCCGGGTGTCTTAGCCTCTTCTCCGGCTTAGCTTCCACGACGGACGGGTTGGATTGCCTACCACGTCCTCGTTGTAGACGAAGCACCAACGAGGGCTATCTGCGGCAGGGCAGGAATGAGAGCACGCGAACTGGCACGTCTCCTTGCCCCCGAACATTTGGTTGGCGCAAGCAACAATTTGCATATTTGTCGTTTGCACCGACCAGGTGTTCGGGGATAAAGAAAGCTGCCAATTCACCTGTTATCATTTCCGCGTCTACTGACAGCCCTCAAAGGCGCTTATTATACCGTATAACGCGCAGGAAACACACACCCTGGGACGAGTTTTTTTCAGAGCCGAATTTGCTCAAAACCAGGGTGGCACACGCAACGAAAATGGCGGTTGTGGGGAGATCTCGTCGAGAACTTTCCATGGACGCGTCGCTCCGTGCTTGCACTCTCCCTGTTGTAAACAAAACCAGCTTGGAAATCCGTCCGAGGGGGTGTGGTATCTTGAATGCACTGCGGTATGAGGGCTGCCTATGGGCGCGGAAATGATAACACGCCAAACACGCCAACTAGCACGTCTCCTTGTCCCCGAACATCTGGTTGTCGTATATTTGTCGTCTACACCGACCAGGTGTTCGGGGAAAAAGACACGTGCCGATTCACCCGCTATCATTTCTGCGTCCAGACAGCCCTTAAACCGTGAAGCACGCAAGAAAACACACCCCCTGGGATAAATTTCATAATCGATTCTCTCCGAACTACCAGTGGGGCACATACAACGAAAAGGGCGGCATTGGAAAGATCTCGACGCGAACTTTCCATACACGCATCGCTCCGCGTTTGCACTCTCCCTGTTGTAAAGAAAACCAACTTGGAAACCCGTCCGAGGGGGCGTGGTATCTTGACTATAGTATACGGTATGAGGGCTGCCTACGGACGCGGAAATGATAACACGCCAACTAGCAAGTCTCCTTGCCCCCGAACATCTGGTTGGCGCAAGCGACAATTTGTATATTTATTCACACGTGCCAATTCACATGTTATCATTTCAGCGTCCACAGACAGCCCTCATACCGTATACTATAATCAAGATACCACACCACCTCGGACGAGTTAGTTGCCAAGCTGGTTTCTTCCACAACGGAGAGAGCGCAAACACCGAGCGATGCGTCTATGGACAGATCTCGACGAGTTGTTTCCTAAGCGACCGTGTTCGTTGTGTGTGCCCCACTGGTTTTGGATAAAATCGGCTCGGGAATTCGTCCCATGGGGGTGTGTTATACACGGTCATCTCCAAAGCAAAGGGGTCACACACAACAAAAATGGCGGCTTTGGGAAGATCTCGTCGACGCCTTTCCATAGACGCGTCGCTCGCCGTTTGCACTCTCCCCATTGTCGAGAAAATCAGCTTCGAAAACCGTCCGAGGGGGTGTCTTATCTTGATGATAGTATACGGTACGGTAGCCACGTTCACCCTTTTCCGGCGTGGCTTCTCCGATGGACGGGGTGGGGTGCCTCCTTCATCCTCGTTGTCGACGAAACACCAATGAGGGCTGTCTGCGGAAGGGCGGAAGTGAGAGCACGCGAACCGGCGCGTTTCCTTGCCCCCAAACATCTGGTTAACGCAAGCGACATTGTACATTTGTCGTCTGCACCGATCAGCTGTTCAGGGAAAAGGACACACGCAGATTCACCTGCTATCATTTCCGCGTCCATAGACAGCCCTCATAGACGCTTATTTTACCGTACAACACGCATAATAGCTAATAACACACCCCCTGGGATGAATTTCAAAGCCGATTCTCTCCGAACCACCAGTGGGGCACACACAACGAAACGCTATTGGCGGCTTTGGGAAGATCTCGTTGAGGCCTTTCCATAGACGCGTCGCTCGGCGCTTGCGCTCTCCCCATTGTCGAGAAAATCAGCTTCGAAAACCGTCCGAGGGGGTGTGTTATCTTGATTACAGTATACGGTACGGTAGCCACGTTCGTTCTTCTCCGACGTGGCTTCCCCGATGGACGGGGTGGGGTGCCTCCCACGTCCTCGTTGTGGACGAAGCACCAATGAGGGTTGTCTGCGGAAAGACGGAAATGAGAGCACTCGATTTGGCACGTATCCTTGCCGCCAAACATCTGGTTAACGCAAGCGACAATTTGTACGTTTGTCGTCTGCACCGACCAGCTGTTCAGGGGAAAAGACACACGCAGATTCACCTGCTATCATTTCCGCGTCCAACAGATAGTCCAACAGATAGCCCTCATACCGTATATACTATAATCAAAGATAACACACCCCCTCGGACGAGTTAGTTGCCAAGCTGGTTTTCTCGACAAACAGGAAGAGAGCAACTGCCGCGCGATGCGCCTGTGGAGACAAAAGGCTGCGCTAGGGCTCGCGCGAGTGGTGACCCTATGTTTTTGTACTAAGCTTTTGCGCTTCTCAGTTTCGCGATATGCACCGCCGTCATGAAAATGCTTCTTACGCTGCGCCAGCAAAGTTCGTCATAAATCGGTATTTGAGAGAGGTATAGAGCCACCCGTGCGAATGAGCACAAAAAATGGGGGATGCGGGTACCCCTCTACTATTGCGGCCTTGGTCTGGAAAGGTCTCGTCGGGATCTTGTCGAGAGCTTTCGAAAGCCACCAGAGGATTTTCGTTGTGTGGTGTGGTGCCCCACTGGTTTTCGAGAAAATCGGCTCGGAAACTCGTCCCATGGGATGTGTCATCTTGCGCGATATACGGTAGGCGCTTAGTTTGCACCGAGGACGTGGGAAGCATCCCACCCCGTCTATCGGGGAAGCCACGTCTGAGAAGAACGAGCGTGGCTACACGGGTGAGTCATTGGCATAAATAAGCACACAAATAAGCATCAACAATCAACCATTTCGGGGCCCAGGTACATAATTACGCACACATAAGCATAAATAATTCGCCGTTTTAGGGCCCATTTATATCGACCAAGAACACGAGAAGTGCGATCTTACCATATCATAAGTCTAGGAAGAGCGTGCACATATCAACCGTCTAGGAAGAGCGTGCTCATATCAACCGTCTAGGAAGAGCGTGCTCATATCAACCGTCTAGGAAGAGCGTGCTCATATCAGCCGTCTAGGAAGAGCGTGCACATATCAACCGTCTAGGAAGAGTGTTCATATCAACCGTCTAGGAAGAGCGTGCTCATATCAACCGTCCAGGAAGAGCGTGCTCATATCAACCGTCCAGGAAGAGCGTGCTCATATCAACCGTCTAGGAAGAGCATGCTCATATCAACCATCTAGAAAGAGGGTGCTCATATCAACCATCTAGGAAGAGCGTGCTCATATCAACCGTCTAGGAAGAGCGTGCTCATATCAACCGTCTAGGAAGAGCGTGCAGCAGTGCTCACACGCGCATCAGCATGCTTTGCGCGTGTCGTATAGACCCTACCGTTGCACTTTGGACACACTCCCGACTCCGTCAGCCCGAGCTGCTTCGTGTGGTCGATGCTGTGATCGTCAATTGCTTTCGACGCGTTTTCCCTCTGAAGCCCCAAAGCATCAATAAGCATCAACAAGCATAAATAAGCATAAATAAGCATAAACAAGCATAAATGAGCATAAATAAGCATGAATAGGCATACAACTAAGAGTAAGCAAATAGGCAAACAAGCATAATCAAGCATAAACAAGCGTGAGTACGTGCAAATAAGCGTAAGCAAATAAGCATAAACAAGCATGAATAAACATAAATAAGCATGAATGGCACGGGATCTGAATCGACAGAGATCGCCACTCGACACACAGCAACAAGTAATGATACCAATCATCAGCTGTAGCAGCAAGCAACAGCAAGCAGCACCAAACAATAACAAGCAAGCAGCATGCTGTAGCGGTAGCAGCAGTGGCAGAAGTAGCAGCACAGCAGCAGACAGTGTGTATACGCGACGCACGTCGTTCTCGTTCCACACGCGAGCTGCGTGCGGCACAATGGTTCTAACACCATCTCACAGCCACTTGCGACGTGGTACAGTAGTGGTCCCTCTATAGCGCCGGTTGAGTAGTGCCGGTTGCCTGCTATAGTGCCTGTGAAATCGCTTGGCACAGATGGAAACACAAAGTAGTGGCAGTATGCGGAGTAGTGCCCGTGGCCGCTATAGTGCCGGTATTTCCGGCTGGCACATACCGGCACTATAGAGGGACCACTACTGTACTGGAATTGACCTCTTTTAACGTATTGCGAAGTACAAGACTCCCCTTCGAGATGCGGTTGGCTTGAAATCCTGGGGGTATTGCAAGTGAAAAGGGGGAACACATGCGTTCCTATGAGCGACCCCAGGTACGATAACATTAAAAAAAGTCTTGAAAACTAAAGAAAAAAATGAGTAGCCACCGCGCAAGTAACCGGGCAAGTAACACCGACCAGCCCAAACGAATTTTTACCAGTATAGTTTAGTTCATATGCTTCTGGGATGGCCGCACCTACAATGCAAGGAGTTGTGCGATTCACGTGCAGCATGATCATGATACTGCTGCGAATGTTGCTGCACGCTCACAGGTAAGACTGCACTTGACAGTTTTTTTGGTCGCTATGATACCCCTATGATATACCCGGGTCCCAAAAGGGTGAACCGAACCCCTTTGCGACCACTTCGGAAAGAAAAGGTGTCGAAACTAAATGACGGTGTTACAGCATCGGGGCATCGGGCACATGAAGCAGCCCGAGCTTCTGGAGTAGGGAGTGTATCCAAGGTGCAGTGTGAAGGGCTGAACGATCATGCGCGCAGCATGGTGATACTCGCACGTATCACACCCTGGACAATAGACAATGGCCACTGGAATAGGAATGGAATATGGTGCAATGGACGGGTCTATTGTCGTCGGTAATGTCTATCGATTGTTACCTTCCCCAATCT
>JAYJMJ010000247.1:20512-31598 GCA_036873875.1 Laminaria ephemera
CGAGAAGAATTCAGCACTGTCTTCCCTCGTCGACTCGCGTCGAATTGTGCTTACCCACGCTATGAAGCGCTCTCGGCAGTTGGTGTCTCAGTATTTAAAATCTCCATACCGAGATTCGAACCGCTGACTCCAACCTTAGTAGTCTTCGAGGGTAACCGCTTGACCACCGGAGCGACCGGCTAGGTAGGGAGGTAAGCCGCATGCTACACCATACCCTTGATGATACTAGTTTTCTTTGCCTTGGAGTACAACACGTGAGCGGCAAGACAAGAAACGCAAGGACGGAGAACGTCTCATCAGGACTTGTCCATCTTCCGATCAAATGCTGTTGTTTGCCGTGGAGTAAATACCAGGTAACAGGCATCCATTCTTTAATCGTAATTGTATGCCTGGCTGTTGTGTACTGCCTGTCGTTTGCAGCATCTTTGACTGGTTGCAATACCTGTATTTTGCCTTGGGGTGGAACACGTGGGCGGTGAGGTTAGAAATGGAAGGAGGGACGAAGGACTTCTTGCTAAGATATCGTCGTTCAACTCTCTATATGTCCTTGCTGTACATAGACACGCACGAGCAGTCAGGTAACAAGCTGCAGACCCCAGTGGAAGCAAGCGGGGGATCCATAGGTATGGGGCGTAAACCTCGCAAAGCGTTATATACGCACACCTGGCACAAATAAGTGATGTTTGGTATGGTAGGAAGCTCAATGCGGATTGTTGAACATTGGACAACCCCCGTCCTGCTACCGGCAGCATCCATGCCGGACTCTGTCCAACACGAATGTGCTGTATGGTGTCTGTACTGCACCGTACTCTGTTCTGTATGTGTACCATACCGTATTGTGGAGCAGATCGACTTCAGCGAGTGTTCCGACGCTTCCCACCTTAACTTTGACGGCGGCGAGTACAGCCTGGTGCAGTTGCATATACACTCCCCCTCCGAGCACATGGTGAGTGGCCTTAAGACAAGTTCATCGTTACGTATATTGGACTGTGGCTTTGCGAGAAAGAGGGGAAGGGATGCACTCGTTCTTGTATCATACTGAAGTCCTCTGATCTCACGCCTCGAGAGAAGATTTAGGTCGATGGCAGTTTCAATTACAATCCTTGCCAATATATAGAGAAACCCCTCTTGTCAGTTACACAACATCTCATTGTTGTTCTGTACATGAGGTCAATGGCAGGCTCCGGCATGATCCTTCCCAATGTACAGGGAACCCTCTTTACAGTACTGTCGTCGGTTGCACAACAGCGCGCATGTTTGCGCTATACCTGGTACGTTCTACAGACAACATCGACCCGCGCTAACTTGTTGCACGTTTTTCCAAGGACGCAACTCTGGTTCATGATCCTCTCCCGTCATGGCCGCGCCGCCACCGCCGGCAGCAGTGGCTAGTTCGCTTTATCGCAAAACGGCAGCAACTGAAGTTGCCCGCCGTAGTGGCAAGGAGGCCATGCTGATGCGGCAAACGCATACCTGGTGTCATTTTCTAGACACCGCGGACGGTCGTTTCGTTGTGGCACACATTCCTGTTTCCTTAAATGCGTACCGTTCTAATAGCACTGCAGCATTTGTGGAATGTCGCAAACCGTATGAGGCTGTCAATACGTTTACTACCACCTCTGAAGTATGAATATAAGTTATACGATCTCAAACCGATCACCGCTAACCTGGTTTGGATATCCTTGCCTTGGTGTTTGAGCAGATTGGAGGATCCTTGCACGACGCCGAGATCCATCTGGTGCACAGTCGAGATGACTCGGACGCCGAGGACACTGAGCTTCTGGTGGTGGCGATTCTACTGGATGCCAATGAGCACGGCTGGAATGTTTCGGTAAGTCTGCTCGCGATTGATGGTGATTCTTAACCCATGTATTGCTGCAAAAAGGATCCTACTCTATTCCCAAGTACAGTAGTTAAATTGTTGTCCACCAAAACGTGGGTGTGGTTCCAAATGCCAACTACAGCTATACCTGGTACGTTTTTTACGCTGTGCAGAATGTCAACTATTCATTCTACTTTGATTAAAACCGTGTAGAATGCCAACTACGACCTGGGTTGAATCTGTGAAGGCCAACTACAGTACTGCTTTGGTTAAAACTGTGCAGAATGACAACTACGGCTTGGGTTCAAACTGAGGGAATACCAACGTGCTCACCATACATCCTACTTGCTGCTACGTTTACGACCGCTACACGCCAGCTAACGCTGGATTGCTAATGCATCTGAGTTAAATTGACACATGATACGTATGAAAATACGTGGAAGTGTGGTGACCTTAAGCTTATTTTTCCCCGTCCGCCGGACGATAAAAAAAATAACACCTGGACGTTGGCTCCTTTGGAGTGAAAACACGTCGAGCGACCGTTGACGATTGCGACATATGCAAAACAAAACACCGGGG
This sequence comes from Laminaria ephemera, assembly GCA_036873875.1. Classification (NCBI taxonomy): domain Eukaryota; class Phaeophyceae; order Laminariales; family Laminariaceae; genus Laminaria; species Laminaria ephemera. Next base: position 22,914 of record JAYJMJ010000247.1, read on the forward strand.
TAGGGTGGGGTTCCACACTGCAACGCAAATTAGCTGTACGACACGCGCACGAAGCGTCGTGATACTCGTGCTGCTGCACGCGCTTGCTAGACGCGTGATAAGACCGCACGTTTATTGTTTTGGTCGCTATACATTGAGTCCCAAGTTTTGTTTCACTGGGCTAACACGGATAGCGTCGGATGTCGACCCGCCTGTCGTTTTCGCAATAAACGCCTCCGACGATATACACCCCCCTATATACCACGCTTCTTTTATCACACCGTGGACTTGCAGCTTCAACCTCTGTGGGATGTGCTGGATTCTGGGGCTACAACTTCGGACGGGCACCTATCACTCAACCCGTACGACTTGCTACCGGCCAACCTGCAGTACTCGCACTACATGGGGTCTCTCACCAGCCCCCCCTGCAGTGAGGTGAGGAAGTGGTTCAACCAATGCAACCCAACTCGTTATCAGAACTGTGACACGGGGTGTGCACTGTTTTTGGCTTGCGTAGTTCTCGAGTCTCGTGCCAATCCCAACCACAAACTAAACCCCCTCGCTCCATTCGCTGTTTGGTTCACGGGTAAACGAGGATAAAAATAACGTACTTGTCACTACGAAAACGCAAATCGTTTTGAACAGCGATATCTCCGTTCGAGGATGGAACTCACGCACGATCTTGCAGGTAGTAAGTGCCATCGTGTAGTTTATACTATTTGTGAATTCCTTATATGACATAGAAAATCTGCAGTTGGGTCATGTTGGCGTGTGCGATATATGCACACGGTTTGTGTTCGATGTAGGAGTCGCTTCGCCATGTAAACTGTAACGAGGAGGTGTTTTCCACCTGCTCTATCAGCATAACGTCATCAAATTGTTTAGTTGGCTCCACAATCACCAACACGCCCCCTCGCTTTCTCGTTTGAGTATCGTATACCCACTGAGAATCGCCCTAGTTGGGGAACAGGTACGACACTGCTGACTTATCGAGCAACGACCGCTCACTCAATATCTAAACATCAACCTCCGCGCGTCTTCTTTAATGTAACACCGGGACGAGAAGCATAAGAGCAGTCCCTCCACGCTCGTAACGCATGTTCTTTACGCTAAATACCGTCTGGCAGATCGTGAGGTGGGTCGTGATGAGCGCACCCACCGTGATCGGCGAGCTTCAGCTCGAAAGCTTCCGCGACTCGGTGGCCACCCACGAAGACTCCAAGGTATGAACTTTGTGTCACCGGCAGTCAACCATAAATTATGACCAGTGGTATCGATAGTGGGTGTGTAGTGCTATAGGAATACCGTATCTCTTTTTGACTTTTGGTCAAGTTATTTCTGACCGATGGGGCTATTCAGCGGAGGAAGTACCCAATACAGAGCATCGTCGGAATTCCATTCGTGTTTTACTTAGGCCATGTGGTCGTTCATCGAGTTGCGCTTTCTTCTTGTCTCAAAGCTAGGTTTAAGGTGGGGTAAAGAGTTTCCTGATGTGCGGAGCTTGATAATTCATACCCAGGTGCACGCTTGCGTTGGCATGCATCACGCATCAACATTGTTTGGTCCGAGTCAACCAATGGCTACGCGCGGGAAGGGTACCCCCCATTTAACTGGCGCCAGCCAATGGCTTTGTGTACCTCATTCAAAAACGAGTTTCAAACATTCTTCGAGGGCGTAGGGGATCAAACATATCCATAAGAGTGAAAACCTCCAAGAACCCGAAAAGCACAAAGAAATGGGGGGGCACTCACCCGAGAGGCTACGAGCCGCCCGAAATTGATGCCCTAAACAATAGCCCCCCTATTTTACTTTTAGCCTTGGCCATGACGCAAAACCAGTATTCGCAGCACTTTCGTGTGCTTGGTACAATGTGTGTTTGGTACAATGAGTTCGCACGCTGTGGTAGGGGCGCATCTGCCCAAGGCTCGCCACTTGAGGAGCTCTGTGTTTACCCAAATGTCATATTTGAGAAACCCTGAAAGTGCAAACCGGTGATCAACCCCATGGCCTAGCTGTGGCCTAGCTACGGCCTGGCTATGGCCTGGCTATACAACGAATGCTTATTTAATCACAAAGGGCACTCCGACGACACTATTATTAAGTAGTTCTTCGGTTGAGAACCCTGTCAGTCAGAAATATTTCGGCCAATATAACCTACGCCTATTATCGTAGTACCCGGCGACTATGAACGGTGGCACTCTATGGCCGTGGGTTAAAGTTGTAATTGACCTGACCGACGTCCGCAAGGCAACGTCGTCTGAGTCCAACCCTGCTTGCGGCGTATCCCCCCCCCCCTCCCCGACCCCCATGTGTATGTGTCTGAACATTGCAGGTGGACGAGCGCTCCAACACAAACCGCCCGGCTCAGGCGGTCAACGGCCGCACCGTTTACATCGTGTGATTCACATGATTGCTTGATTAACATTGTCTGGTTGACATTGTGTGATTGACATTGTGTGATTGTCATCGTGTGTTTCACATCCTGTGAATGGCATCGTGTGATTATCATCGTGTGACTGATATCGTGCGGTTGACATCGTGTGATTGTCATCGTGTGATTGTCATCGTGTGACTGACATCGTGCGGTTGACAATGTGTGATTGACATCGTGTGATTGACATTGTGTGATAATCGTGTGATTGGCATCGTGTGATTGACATTGTGAGATAGGCATCATGTGATTGACATCGTGTGATAGGCATCGTGTTATGGATATCATGTCATTGCCATTGTTTGTATGACATCTCGGTAGGGTGCAAGGTGTATTTAGCCCCAGGATAAAATCGGCGGCACTACGCTTGACCCCTTTATTCAGTACTGCACACACATGTTGGCATTTTTGGGAACAACAACTTGGAAATAGGGTAGGATACGGGTTTGGGGGATGATAGCATCGAACACGTCACGTGTCCCGCATAATGGTTCGTATGCGTTGGAAGATATGTGCTCGGCATACATTTTTGAGTATGTCGCTCGCCAGATATCAGCATGTTATTGCAGCCCTTTTCCGAAGGCCTTATGGTGCCCGCGAGACACATCTTATCGGGCACAGCAAGGACCCCTAGACAGGCAGGGTGGGCTTGGGTAGCCTTAGTTATACCACTAACTGAGACTGTCTGGACACAATTGGGTATCTCGGAACACTGTACATTGTTTCATGTTCTTGGATTTTGATAACATGGATGGGATGGGGGATGGGGATGGGCGGGATAGGAGTTCATAGTCTCGACGCAAGACAACACAAGATAGGACGTACTTTGGTTTGAAGCAAGACTCCATGAGATCGTCAGAGTTTGATGGTATTGAACCAGGCCAACATGATATAGCAGATGCAAGGAGTTCGGTGTACGTTCCCAATATTACTCATGACGAACATCGAAACGGCAGTGTATTGGAGTGGATGCCTTTCTCGCTTTATTAACGGTGAACTCGATTATTCCCAACATGGCCCAAACTCCATGGCGTGACATCCCGTCGGCAGTGTAATCCTTTTGGTAATTCTGAGGGAAGCGACATCGACAAGAATGCTACTACAGGGGTACTGTACCTCTTTTTGGCTTTTGGCCAAAACATTCTGACTGACGGGGCTTCTCAGCTAACAAAACTACTTAATCTTAGTATCGTTGGAATACCATTTGTGTTTAACTGTATTTGGCGAGACGAAGTCAATGTTTACCGGGTGGGTTGCGACTTGATTTCTTCTTTTAGATCAGGTTTTTGGGTGGAGTATATAGATCCTCAAGACTCCTCAAGGACGGAACCTTGGAAAATTGAGGTGCTACCTCTATCGTACTATTAGTACTATTAGTAGCATGCGTCGCTTACAGCATTGGCCACTGCTTGGTTTACGGATGAAAACGCTATTGATAGTGTCTGAACTACCGTGCAAGGAACCGTACGGCACCGGCGCAGCATCCATGTACTCCGTCCTTAGGGCTGTATCTTGAAACCCGCCACTCTGAAAGACAAATCTATGATGAAAATTTAACTCAGCAATGCCTTGCCCCCAAGGTACACCACGGAACAAACAAAACACATTCGCCCAAGGTTTGATCGAGATATTGACCAATCCTACCCTTACGTTGGGCCAAGGCCCCAACGACTCCTTAAATATGGTTGTATCTTAGGAACCAGTACTGTGAAACCAAAATACAGAATAAAACTTCGGAACATCTATCCACTGCCTCAAGATACACCACCGAACAAATGAAACAAATTCGCCCAAGGTTTGACCGAGATATTGACCAATCCTACCCTTACGCTGGGCCAAGGCCCCAAAGACTCCTTAAATATGGTTGTATCTTAGGAACCACTAATGTGAAGCGAAAATTCAGCATAAAAAATCGGGACATCTATCCATTGCCTCAAGGTACACCACGGAAGAAAACCAAAACAAACTCGTCCAATTTGTGGCAAAGGGGGGCGGTCCCCCACTATGTGCCAAAGGGTGGAAGTCGCCCGCCTTGTGCAAGGGGGGGCAGTCGCCCAACCTTGCGGCAATGCGATGGAGTCTCCCACCTTGTGGTAAAAGGGAAGTCCCCCCCCTCCTGGGTCAGTCACCTATAGCGTGCTAATGGGGAGCAGGCGCCCACCTTGTGGCAAGGGAATTGAGTCCCCTACCTTGTGGCGAGAGGGCGGTTCCCCACTGCGTGTCAGTTAGGGGGAGTCGCCCTTTCTGGGGCAAGGAGGCGGTTCCCCACATTGTGGCAAGGGGAGGACGTCGCCCACTTCGTGGCAGGAGGCCCCTCCCCCACCTTCTAGCCAAAATGAGCAATCCCCCCTCGTGCGGCAAGGGGGGAGTCCCCACCCTTGTGGCAAGAGGGGCGGCCCCCCAACATTTGTACGTTGGGGGTCTTCGGCTATCTTGTGGCGAGGGAAGTGGTCCCCTACCTTGTGATACTGGGGGAGAATCCCCCACGCGTTGGTCATAAGGGGGAGTCCCTCAGCTTGTAGCTAGTGGGGAGGTCCCCCACTATGTGAGAAGGGTGTGGAATCCCCCGTCTTGTAGAAAGTGATGCAACGCGACCATGTGCCAAGGGGAAGACGTCGCCCATCTTGTGGCAGGGGAGGCGGTCCCCGACATTGTGGCCATGAGGTGGAGTCCTCCACCTTGTGGCAAGAGAGAGTCCCTCCCCATATGGCAAGGGGGGCATTTCCCACCACGTCCCAAGAGGGGGAAGTTGCCCACCTTGGGGGAAGCGGCCCCCCTCCTTGTGGCAAGCGGGGATCCCCCCATCCTTTTGGTAACGATGGGGGACCCCCCACCCTGTGGAAAGGGCGGTTGGTCTCCCACCGTGTGCTAAGGGGAGGATGTCACCCACTTTGTGACGGGGGGGGAGATCCTTACCCTTGTCGCAATCGGGTGGCGTTCTCCACCTTGTGGCAAGGACGGAGTCCCACGCCTTGTGGCAAGGGGGGTGGTCCCCCACCATGTGATAAGGGGGGGGGGTCGCCTATCGTCTGGCAAGGGAGGGGAGTTCTCCACCTTTTTGAAAGGAGAACGGCCCCCCACCGCGTGCAAAGTTGGTTAATCGTCGACCTTATTGCAAAGCGGGCGGTCCCCCGCCTTGTTACAAAGAGGAGGAGTTCCCTATATTGAGGCAAGGGGGAGGAGTCCGCCACCTTGCGGCAAGGGAGCAGCCCCCAACTATGTGCCAAGCTGTTGGGATCCCCGAATATGTGGCACGGGGTGGGGTCAGAGAGTTACAACAAGCGAAAAACACCCAGTGAGGCGCACAATATAGTATAGGAACGCCAAGCATAACCAGTGAAAACCCTAAGCTAGAAGCGCCGACCGAAGCAACGCCAGGCAAAGCGAATGGCGTATGCATAACCAAGTAAAGACGAGCGAAGTCTTTTGTATCCAGGAAACAGGTAACATCGAGGGAACCAGGTAACGTCGAGCGAAGCCGGTAACGTCGAGCGAAAGGCGTCGAGAAAAAGGAGTACTGTCAAACGAACCGGTAGCGTAGAGTGAAACGAGTATCCCCGAGCGATTAACGCTGATCGAAGCGACTAACTCCAAGCGAAGCGAGGTTCGCCGACCGAAGCGAATAACGCCGAGCATGTACTCCCAGAGTAACGCCGAGCCAAGCGAGTAATGCCGGGAGAGACGAGTAACGCTGACCGGAAATAATAACGCGTAGAGAAACGAGCAACCATGATCGATGAGAGTGACGCCAAGCGAACCGAGCAATATCACGCGAAGTGTTGTATGTCGGACGATCCGGTAACGTTGAGAAAAGCGATTAACGCCGAGCGAAGCGGGTAACGCCAAGCGAGTAATGTGGAGCAAACGGAGTACCGCCAAGCGAGGTTACACACGCCGAGCGAAGCGTGTAACGTCGAGCGAACAGAGTAGCTCTGAGCGAGAAACGCCTAGCAAAGCGGGTAACGCCGACCCATTCGAAAAATGTCGAGGAAACCGAGCAACGCCTATGTATGCCAGAACCGCTGACTAAAGCGAGTGACGCAAAGCAAAGCGAAAATACTCGAGCGAAGCTACAAACGCGAAGCGAATCTATTGACGTCGGGCGAAGAGAGCAACGCCGGGCATGGACCGCAAGTAACCATGATTTGAAGCGAGAAACGCCAAATGTTTCGAGTAACGTCGAGCAAAGTTAGAAATTCCGAGAAACAGGTAACGTCCAACGGAGCGGGAAACGCCGAGCGAAGCGGGTAACGCTGGGCGAGTAGCATCGAACAGAGGCAGTAGCGCCAACCAATGCGACTCACGCCGAGCGAAGCACGTAACGTCGAGCGAGTAGCGCCAATCGAAACGAGTAACTTGTACCAAAGTGAGTACCGCCGACTGAATCGAGCAACGCCGAGCGGAGCAAGAGAACGCCGACCAAAACGAGTAACGCCTAGCGAAGCGGCTAAAGCGGAGCAACGCAAAAACACCGACCGACTCGAGTAACGCCAAGCGACGCGGGTAACATCAAGCGAAGCGAATGAAATGGAGTGCAGCGAGTATTGCCGAGAGAGAAACACCAACTGAGACGAGTAACAAAGGAGAGGAACGGAAAGCGACACGATTAAAGGCAACCGAAGCTAGAAACGCTGACCGAAGCGAGTACGACTAAGCAAAGCGATTAACGTCTAGATATCCGAGTAACGTCGAGCAAAGTAACCTATCTAGGGCTTCAGGATACATCTAGGGAAGCAGGTAACGCCGAGCAAAGCTGGCACTACCGAGCTAATAACGTCGAGAAAAAGGAGCATCATCAAGTGAACCAGTAACGTTGAGTGAAACGAGTGTCCCCGAGTGGGTGACGCCGATCGAAGGGAGTAACGCCAAGAGAAGCGGGCAACCGTATCTCTACGAAAGTACCTTCGAGCAAAGTCAGTAATTTCGCGAGAAAATATATCGTTCAACGAAGCAGAAAACGCCGAGCGAGTATCGTCAGGCAGTGAGAGAAACGACAAGCAAGGCTATTCACGTCTAGCGAAGAGTGTAACATCGAGGGAAGATAGTGTCGCTTAGCGAGTCGAACAACTTCTACCAAAGTGAGTAACGCTGACCGAAGCAAGAAAATCCGAGCGACACGAATAACGAACAATAAATGTGTGGAACTCCGAGCGGATCAAGAAATTGCCGATCGAAACGAATAACGCCGAACGAAGCTGCTGAAACAGAGCTGACTTGGAACGCCGGCCGAAGAGAGTAACGCCAAGAGAAGCGAGAAATATCAGAACCACGAAGGGATGCGAACAACACAAGAGAGGAACGCCAAGCGAGACGAGTGAAGCCGAGCGATGCTAAACCGCCAACCCAATCGACCATTTCCAAGCAAAGCGATAAAGGGCGAGCGAGTAACGCTGAGCGAACGGAGTAAGCGGGCAAATGTGAGGGATCTGCGTTTAACCAGTAACGCCTAGAGAATCGAGTGACATAAAGCGAAGCGAGAAAAACTGAGCTAAGCGACTATAGCCGAGCGAGTGACGCCCATCGAAGCGAGTAAAAGTAACCCCGATCTAAGCGAGTATCGCCTAGAGAAGCAAAACCTGCAGCGCGTAGCTAGCGTTAACGCCAAGAGACGGAAGTAACGCCGAGCGAAGCGATTGCCGTCGAGCGAAGCAACAGACGCCGACCATGTAACGTCGATTGAAGCGAGTATCACCTAGCGAAGCGATGGACGCCGTGAGGAGCCAGAAAACGCCGACCGGATCGAGTAAGACCGACAGAATCGAGAAAAGCCGAGCTAAACGGGTATCGCTGAGCGATCCAAGTATCGTCAAGTCGAGCTACATGCTGGGGTAAGGGCGCACATACTACATTCCGAGGCTTCTCACGAGGGAGGCTCTATAGTTCACCCCAAACCTGTTTCTAAAACCTGGCACGCTTAACCCAATGAAGAATCCCGTAGCCTAGGTACAAAACGAAATACATTTGCAAACATATACGGGATTTACCCGATTTTAGGTGGTTTCAGAGTTGAGGAGCCCTGACGCACGCCACGGTAGAGGTGCATCACTTTTTTTGGTAGGCTCCTACTTGAGGAGCTCTAATCCTCTCCTGAAAACTGAAAAGTGAGTTGGGGGGAAATAAAAGTGCTACCGGATGAACAATCAAATACACCTACTGTACTGGCGTCCCCAGTGGCTTAGTTGGTAACCTCGTAAACCGTCTGACGACTAAGTTGCAGGTTCGAATCTCTCCGGAGTGAAAAATCGCAATTTAGCAGTGGAAAGCGATACTTTATT
>JAYJMJ010000254.1:0-18015 GCA_036873875.1 Laminaria ephemera
TCAAATGACGAAGGCAAGCAACAAATGATTACGCCCCCCCCCCCCTCATACCTTCCGTTTCATGGCACATTTTGTCCTTCTTCCCTTGCCACGTAACCAGACCTTCGACATTAACCAGTTTGGGATCCAGAAATAGCAGCCAAAAAAACGACTGGTACGATAGTTTCAAGCGTCTAGTATGAGGGTGCAGCAGTACGAAGATCATCATGCTGCGCGCGTGTCTCGCAGCTCCTTACAGTGCACTTCGGACTCATTCCATACCAGTATGCTGTAATTCAAGGACATGTATGTTCAGACTTTTCCCACCTCTGAAGCCTCAAAACGATTTCACGCGTGTGCACCTCATCTTTCCCGTCGACTTTGCTGGCCAGCGCCTTTCTTTGTGGGCTGCGAGTTCGCTGGACTTCACGGGTAGTTGTTATATGCATCATTCGATGACGGAGTAAAAGCCAACCAACTGGCTTAGTATTCCTGAATAAACGCCATATGATATTATGATATGTCGACCCACAAACGCGTCAGTCAAATGAAAAGACCAGAAATCCGCAATGTACCGCACCTACAGTAAGTAACTGTACCAGGTATTGCCTAGCCAACTATTTTCTAGTTGTCGACTTCTAGCAAGCCAACTCAAGCCAACTCATGGCTCTATTTCTTTGACTATCCCATGCGTCCTTCTTTCGTTGGAGGGGCACCACACCCTGCCCGATATTTTGGCCGGCACTGAAACCCTTCTCCAAGGCAAGCAGCACTCATCGCCGTACGTATACGGTTGATGTTTGTGGCGCAAACACACGTCCTTGACGAAGAAGCCTTTTCTCCCCGTCGAACAAATCGGAGCACTTACAATCATCCAACTTAAAAATTGTTCGTTTAGTCGCCTTGGCACCCTGAGCAAGCTAAGACAGCCCACTCCACTCGGACATAACAGGGGTTTGTATGGCTCTGTGGTCATTGCGATATACATGTTCTCGCGTAGCGATACGATCTTGGACTCAACACTGAACCCCATTGTTTTTAGCCATTCTTGTTTGGACCGCGATCGTGAAGCTGGCCGTTGAGTACCGCCGCCTGAAAACACGCTTTTCCTCGTGCAGAGTAGCTTCCCGTTCGGAGTAGCCACCGAAGCGGCACGCGACGACCTTGACGACCCCTTTGCCGGCGTGCGCCACGAGGGAGATGCCTCCATAGTCGCCAGTTAGTCCCAAATTTCTCTTTCTGGAGTGCCCTAACTGTGGCATCCGTAAATTTGTGCGGCATGCACCTTCCCCTCGACGCCGCGACGATCATCTCGTACCGCTCAGGACGGAAATATAGGAATATTTGGGGTATTAATTTCACGACCAAACGCTCCTTACGTGCCCGTCCAGAGTAGTGCCAAGTACCATTTTTCCCAGGGCACCCGACCATCTATTGTCGCCGTCAGGACCTCCAGTGAATTGGCCGGAAGACCGTTGGGCCCGACCGCATTGTCGTCTTGTACAGCGGCGGCGCGCCATTGACGGCCTTGCATGGGGGCTTAACGCTGCTTGACTCGAGGTTATGCTGTTTAGCGCTCGGCAGCTCATGTAGTAACCACTTTAGGATGACGCCGTCTCCCTCCAGCAATCTGCATACCTTCCTCGTCCTTGGCATACCGCGATATCCGCGTCCTCTTTGTTTTCTTTCTGCATCCCTTGCCGTGTAATCTCCTTCACGAAGAGAAAACTACTTATTTTTACTCAGGTGCGTTACCGTTTTCCCTCCTCAACGAAGAGAAAGAAGTCAGCATCTCTTATCAATGCTACCCCTGTCGAGCTGGCTGGCATACTCGTCGAATAATCGAAATCTCTACACAGCGGCCGTTCTTGCGCGTCTAATTGTCCCTCTTACTGCTCCAAAAATTATGCCACACAATCCGAAGCAGTTTTCCCCCAAAAAGTTTGTGCAGCGCTAATGGGGTTGTGCTTGTTATCACGTCAAAGATATTTCGCAGGCTTCGATCTGGCCCGGCATCCGTCCATCCCCTCTCGGCTTCCCTCTCTGAGACCGTTGAAATGGGAAACGTGCAATCGCTTGTACTGAGACGTATTTGTTTTTGCCGTGGCTGTGGGGCTAGCTAGGTCCGCCCGATTTGCAGGGCGCACGAACCAACGATTGAGCCGGTGCTAAAGGGTTGGCAGGTCGAGGGTGTGTCTTCGCCGGCGAGGCGAACTGCTGTAACGAATCCAGCCTCTACGTATAGCGTTGTCTTCAATCGTATGGTATTTTTTTGGGGGGTTGCATCTTTTCTGTCCTGCCTTCCCAAGTTGCCCATTTTCAAGGTTGGTCCTCTTGCGGAATGTGCCATTCTTTCTTTCAGGTGTTGGCAGACGATGCATTGATGTGTGCTGTTTGTTTTGCTGGATGGTTTGGTTTGAACAGGTGTGAACCAGTACACGGGAGCTGTTGAAGACGACGACACGAGCGACAACGTTGACCTACTGGACGGGATGCAAGGCGAACCAATGCAGGAAGAGCCAATACAAGACCGCGACGAGCTCCCGGAGGACCGGTTTCACAAGGCCGACATCGTCTCGCAGCACATGATAGACACCCGAGAAAAGCAGCGGATGGAAAAGGTGCGGTGCGCGATGAATGGTCTCGATTGGCGGTGTAGCTGAATCCATGTGTTGTTACATGTTGTCGTTGTTTTCTTGAAGCTCTCGATTGGTGATGTTGCTTGCTCCATTTGTTGTTCCATGTTGTTATTATTTTCTTGAACCTCTCGATGGGAGGCGTTATTTAAGTTTTTCACCATGACAGTAGTACTCGATGTGATGCCCGTGTAACGTCCACTGTGCTGACCGTTCTCGATTGTCGATGTTGTTGAATTTATTTGGCGTTACATGTTGTCATTATTTTGTTGAACACAGTGGTAGTCGTCCAGATGACTGCGTGATGTCCCCTTCTGGTTTTGTGGCCGCTTGCTACCGTCACTCCGCCCTTTGGTGACCGGCAGATTGCGACTCATGCCAGATGGAACACACTTAGATAGGCGAACCATATTCATGGCATGGGTATGAGCTGTCTCATGTGCCCTTCAAGCTGAAATTTGACATGTATCACGTATGCCCAAAACGTGAAGGATTCCTGAAATGTTTTCTTCTTGTTTGTTGAACTCTACTACCTCTGTGGCAGATCGAGCGCGCGGAGAGGGAGCGAAGAGAGAGGAAGACGGAGCCGCAAGACGGGGTGGAATACATCGACTTTGACGGTGAGCCGCGTGCCACAGTACTAGGTATTTGTATAGCACTTTGAGGCCGACTTCAATCTGACCGACGTGGTATTGTCAATGTAATTCGTTCAAATATCCCAAGGCCATGGGATTTTTGATCGGGAGGCACTTTGGTATTTATCACGGTCGGGTTTTGGGTCCAGAAAGTTAAGGTGCATATGTATCCTCAAAATGAAGAGCCTCAGAAAATGAAGGTGTATCCCTATCGTAGAATGCGTCGCTTCCCAAAACGAGGAACCACTCAATATTGCCGGAATACCGTTTGTGTTTTTCCTGGTACAATATCGTTGGTACTACACCTAGGATATGGGATATGGGATCGTTCATCGGTTTGCACTTTCAGTTTGTCTCAAAATGTTGTTTTGGGTGAGGTAGAGAGCTTCAAACGTGACCAGCCTCATACGTATTAGGTGGATTCCTATCTTGGCTTGGCTAGCTTGGCTCGTGCGCTCTGCGGCTGCCCTTCAGGGGCTGCCCTAAACGATCAGCGGGAAAAGCAGGCCGGGCGACGTGTTCGAGGTATTCGAGCACGCAGCAGTGTCCGAGTCGAAGAACGGTTTGTCGGACCCCTTTCTACTGTCGCCCGCGGTAGTTTGTCGGACGTCTTGTGCTGTAGCATGCGGTATGTGCTTCCGTCGCGGAATCGACGTCGGTCTTGATGTCTTGATTCAATAAAAGCGCGCCTATTCCATGTGTTTATATACGAACGAAACCCAAACGCTTATTGCAGTGCGTTTTCCGGCGACAACACGCTTTTCGCACGTCGAGTACTGCGCGAATAGGATATGGTTAGGGTCACTTCGAGTACTGCACATATTCAACATGGTTATGGTCGACGTCGCCCCTGATACATGAGTATCGTAACGTCTACCAACACCTAACCCAATTCTTCTGCCCTTTTGTATTGCAGACTACCGTGCTGGGGGCAAGTTGGGCGCTTCCCTGCCGATTTCAAGCGCTGGCATCGACCAAGTTCCAAGCGCTGGCAACGACCAAACTGACCAAGTTGTCGCCGCGGACGGATCGCAGGATGTCAAACGTTCTGAAGATACGCTAGCTGCCGCGCAAGTCCTTCTTGAGCTTTTGGAGGGCAAGAAGGGCGAGAAAGGGGGCAAGGGCGGAGACGTTGGGAATCGACTCTCGTCATCGCTTTGGACGGACTTGCTTGACTAGTGTCTGATATACTATTTATAGTCTGCTTGATTAATCTATTGGACTACTGCAGTCTTGACTACTGTAGTTGAATCTGACGTACTAGTCTGCTTGACCTATCTGCTACACTAGTCTGCTGGAGTAGTCGGCTTGAGTAATCCGCTGTCTAATGTCTGCCCCCCGTAAAGGCATTTGGTGCCCGTCCTACATAGTCGGGCTGCTGAGGCGGGAACAGCTCAAAAGGCCGTTTCCACGGTGTCTGTGGCAGATAATGCACTGTTTAGTGAGAGCGATATACTTCGTTTTTGTGCGCTGCTCCTGTTACAAGCACAGGCACTCTGTATCCACGACGCGTGCTACGATAAATATAGCGCTTTTGGACAATTTTGTTTCTGAATGACGGGGCTCCTTAACCCAAAATCGGCGGAATGTCACTCTTGTTTTGCAATCTCAATATCTTATTTACCTAGGCCATGGGTTTGGTCGTCGGGTCGAACTTTCAGTTTACTCAAATTGTGTTTTTGGGTGAGGTATGAAGCTCGTCAAGTGAAGCACCTCAGGAAAAAAATGGTGTACCAATTCCGTGGCACGTGTCCCTGTCTGAAGTACTAATCAAATATTAATAGTAACCGCGGCATGTATGTACTGTAGATACGCTCTCCAGCTCCTTTGACGTGGGTGCCTTCTATTCGGAAGCTTGGAGCTGAGGCCATGGCCTTGTAGGTTCTGGGAACGGGGGTTGCGTCTATAACCATCGCTGTGTCGAGGAGCGATTACCCTGTACTGTAAGTATTGCTCAGAGTCGAGCGGTTAATCACGTTGCACAGCTGGCTGATGCTGGCGTACTACTGCTTTCCCCGAATAATGCCAATTGACGTTCATGTTGTGCTGGTCGTTTGGTCCCTGCAGCACAATATGTCAGGGTTTTTTTACTTCTGATCCTGTAATGGGTCTCCTCTTTTTGCTTCTGTGGTGGGTGTTTTTATTGCCCTGAATCCTTGTTCGGGGTTCGGTCGCAGACGGCACTCTTTTGTATTCTGCTTCGGTGCTCGCCCTTGCGGCACGAGCAAACACATTGAACACATTGAGCACATTGTAGTCGGTGCCCAGACGGCGTTACGTCACTTTTGTTGCCATTCATTTTTGTTCACTTTATGCGCGTGTGGTCGACAGTGGTCTTGGCTACATGGCCTTTGTTTGGTTCATATGCTGGACTTTTTTAGCCCGACATACCAGCGTATCTATGTTGTTAAATGTTGGTAGTCTGTCTGTGTTCTCGGTCTCGCAATCCAGAGCGTTTCACCCCCTCCTCGTGGCATGAGTAGAGAGGCTGGGTGACACAACCAGCGGAACACTTCGTCTCATGCCTTGCCGAGTCGTGGCCATCGCGTGCTGAGCATTGACAACCCCGAGGCAGTCGTGACAGCCACCTTGCTGCTGTCTTGTGATTTACGATTCTGGCAGCTGATTGGTTTGCCAAAATCCACGCTGGCTTTTTCTAGAAGATTAGTGCTGAATACAACCATCGAGTTTTCGCCGCACCCGGGAGGATAGGGTCCTATCACCGGATCAGAAGTCCCTCCATGTCTCTACAACTCCGACCAACCGGCGGTGAAAATGGTGATCCCCCGGGTCGACACCGCCCCGAATGGTGTGGAAATCCCGATACCATAGGCTAATGGCTGATTGGCTGGGGTCCGTGGAGCCAGCGGCACCCGGGGAGGATAGGATCCCATCTCCGGATCAGAAATCCCCTCATATCTCTACAGCTCCGACCAAATGGGGACGAAAGCGGCGATCCCCCGGGTCAATACCGCCCCGCACGGTGTGGAAACCCCGACCCCATAGGCTGGTCGTTGATTGGCGGGTGCTCGTGGACCCAGCGGCACCCGGGGAGGATAGGGTCCCATCCCCGAATCAGAAATCCCTCCACACATCTACAACCCCAACAACCCGGGGACGAAAACGGTGATCCCCGGAATCGATACCGCCCCGCACGGTGTGGAAACCAAACCCCAATCGGCTGATCGCTGATTGGCTGGGGCGCATAGAGCCAGCGCGCGGGGATAGTTGCCCCTCGGGACAACGTCGAGGTCCCGCCGCCCCCGGGGATGATAAGGTCCCATCCTCAGATCATAAATCCTTCCATACATCTGCAGCTTCAACAACCCGGGGACGGAAACGGTGATCCCCCAGGTCGATACCACCCCGCACGGTGTGGAAACCCCACCCCCATCGGCTGATCGCTGACTGGCTGGGGCTCATAGAGCCAGCGCGCGGGGAGAGTTGCTCCTCGGGACAACGTCGAAGTCCCGCCGCACCTGAGGAGGATAATATCGCATCCCCGGATCAGAAATCCCTCCATACATGTACATCTCCAACAACCCGGGAACGAAAACAGTGATCCCCCGGGTCGATACCGCCGCGCACGGTGTGGAAATATCACCCCCATTGGCTGATTGGTGATTGGCCAGCGTGCGTTAGACCTGCGCACTGGGGACCGTGAAATGTTCCCAGCTCGCGACTGATGAGTAGAAGTAAGGTAGTTTATACTGCTATAGTAGTAATAGTAGTAGTGGTGGTAATAACAGTACAAATGTTTCCCGGTGGCGGAGTTCTATAGTACACGCGTACTCCTGCTGCTGTGCAATTGATGCTATGTACATAAAAGTAATTACCACCACACTGTGGCTACCGACGGAAATGAAAGGACCGTTTGGACTTTACAGTTATATCCCAATGGTCCGTACGTTTTCGTCCAGCGTGGTATCATACATCACAACACACTACGAGTACTATGCCTTACCCTACCTCTATGGGCAACGCATATCTAGCGCCACGGTCGGAGCCGTGGCCGTACCGCTAGTACTTTGCTAAAATGTAGAGGGTGAGTTAATTCATTAGTCTAACTCTTTTGCGACCCAGACACAGCCACCATTTTTTTGTTGTTGTGGTCTTACCTTGCCGTCAAGGGGGAGCACGGAGCAGTGCGAGTGGAAAAATGCTGCTCGCGTATCGGAGATCTCCGTGCATTGTAGAATGGGTACACCCCCGACTCAGCAGCCGGGGCTGCGTCGCGTAGCTGGCTCTGTAATCTTCCCTTTCTTTTCGACACTATCCCCCCTCGTTTTCACCTGCCTGTGTGAATAGTACCACTGGTGGAATATCTGCAGATGCACGCGTATTTATGCTTGCGCTGTGGTTTGGGGTGTGGGGGCGTTGTGTGTGCGATCATCGATATGTTTTTTCGTTGTTAGCCGACCGCGTGATTGTTGCATGTCCCTGTTTACCTTACGAAACTTAATTTACATTCTCATTTGGACATTGTTGTCTATACGGGTCGAAAACATATCGGTGTGTGCTCTGGCCACACCACTGATAGGGCCGGGTGTTCGTTCTTCCGTGCTGTGTGATCTTCAACACGTCAACATGCACGCGCTTTTGTCATAAATATAGCTTCATCCGACACACTGGCTTTTTTCTTCCAGCCAGTAGTCATACCCTACATGCGAATACGATACTATGCGGCAAAGGTTTGCGCCCTCAGTTTGTGGAACGATATCGAAAATCGTCACTTGGCCACCTCAAGCGACCGAGATCATCACCTCGCAGCTAAAAAGGTCGCCTTCTCACTTTGCTGAAGCTCACGTCGCCCCCACTCATTATTTATAGTCAACCTGCTGCCCACATTTTAGAAGGCCTGGTCATCCTCTTGCAGACCACAAGGACAAGCTGTCGCCGGCGTTGCTGGAGGTCAAGTCGCTCCCTGGCACTACAAAAAGTCACGCCGTCGCCCACTTGCGAAAGGTCTTGTCACCCCCTCACATTCCACAACGCCACATTATCGCCCACGTTGCGAAAGGTCAAGCCACCCCTACGCATTCCACAAGGCCATGTTGTAGCCCACTGTGCAAAGTGTGAGGTCACTCCCACGCATTCCACAAAGCCACGTTGTTGTCTACTATGCGAAGTATCAAGGCGGCTCCTCACGTTGCACGACGCCAACGCAACCGCACCTTGTGCGGCAAGCACCAACACGTCGGCACTTTGCCATTTCCGTTCCAAAACGGGGGGTATTCGTCCATTCGTGTCGTATATAGTCGTTTTCGGTACAACCCACGTCGATAGCTCTGCAGCTCGAAGGGGTAGAGTCGCACAATGCTTAGGTCAAGTTCTTCGCAACCCTGAAAAGTGCGGCTATGCAGTTCAGCCTTCAAGCTGTGCACGCGCCCCTCCGATCTGCTGTCGCATCCGTTGCGCCTGAAATAAACACCGTCCTGGCTGTTTCTGGGTGATCATCTTTCATTTACATGATGATGGAATTGCCGCAGAAAAGTGTGTAGAAGATGCTCACGCGGGTATAAAAAAATCAAGCCTAACAAAACTGTTGCCAATCCCACGTTGCCGGCGACGGTGATGCCCCCCTATTGGTCCTGCGCGCACACAGTGGCATGGAGTACACTCGATGCTCATGATGCACACACGATGCACCCCGGAACGTATAGATCGCCTCACTCAAGGAGGCAATTGCCCAAGCACCCCCATCGCAAGGCCGGCAATCAACTTTAAGATCGGAAAGCCATTCCACAGGGACCACCCTTGCCCCAGATTGGGATGTGACTACCGGCGGTCAGAGGTGCCCTGCAGTTCACTTTAACTGTATTGATCAGGGGGGGGGAGGGCTACAGCCGGACTCGAAACACAACGAAACGTAACGACCAGCGCCCATTGATTGTTTGCTAAAATGACGAGATGCTATGGCGAGGGCTCACCTCCTCCGTTGATACTGCGAGCATTGATATGCAACTCGTTTCGCCTGTCGGGGGGGGGGATGTACCTCGTACTCATTTCATGCATAGCCGTAGTCATATGGCCATTGACCCTCTCATCCCTACAATACCGGAACGGAGGACGTCGGGTTTTCGCCGACCAGGCAGATATCGCGTGCACCAAGCGCGAAGCGCCGTGAGGTATTCGACGAGTCGCATGAAGGGTGAGCTGCATCCTACTAAGAGCCACTTGTCAGGCGGACTTCCGCACCCTGTGCGTACTTTCTTGCATATCGGATGACAGCTTCGAATGAATGCATTTGTTTTCTGTGCGGCCACGTCCAGAGACAGCAATGGGGTATAGTATGTAACTGCCTCGTGGGTGCCTTACCATATTCACACTACGTGGTATCATCCCCCTTGCACGGAGTTAAGGTTCTCTACCCCGCACAATATGATCTAACTCGACCACCGTCTTGGGTACCGCCAAACAGTAAAAACGAGGGAAAAAAAGACGGTACGTTGGTTGTCTAGATCACGTAGTGAGAGGCGTGTTTTTCAGCGTCGTTGCCAACCGACACCAACCCCGGTAGTGTGATCGGGGGGGGCAGGGCTGTCGCGATTTTCCGGAACTGGAAAGACTGAGTGGAACAGCCGGGGCAGGCACCTGCCATCTTCGACTGGCTTATGCCATAGGAAAATTCACCCACAGGACGCCCGCTCGTGTCGTTCGAGCCAACAGCTGTGTGGTAAGGCCCATATGCCGGAATCCCTCGTAGGATTTCGTGATGTGTGGGAATCGTACTTGACCTTCTAGTGCTCATGAGCCTAACACACGTTGACGGAAGCAACCTTCCTTCCTTCCTTCCTAGCGATGGCGCCAGCGTACATGCCGAACCCACAAAGCCACTGATCCGCCTAAGCTCGAGAAGGAATCTTTAGCCTGCTGCCACCCTGGGGGGGAAGTAGCGTACGCACCACACCCACCCAGTGACGAGGCGACGTGAAAACGGAAACGTACTATATTCCCGGAAGAATATCACAGTTTAGTCTGCCACCCAGCAATGGCAGCATTCGCAGAAACTTCCACTGGACAGGAGGAAGGGTCTGGCCTCAACTGACACCCGGATTACGAGCTTGTTCCGCAAGTGGCATTTGAGGTCGTCAATTCTCGCAACACTTCACCAGGCCTGACGGGGAACAAGGGACTGCACGTTTCCCAATCACGTTCAGTACGGAGGATTGATGTTGTCCGTGCGGGGAAGTTTGGCGCCGGCGTCGAGCGCTTATGAATATATGACTTCAACGATACTGCCATATAGCCACCGGACGTCTGGCAGCTCTTCTTGCAATCTAATCTCACGGACTTGAGGGGAATATCCCCCCCCCCGAATGCCAACTAGTGTCATTGAGGCACCGGAAGCACGCGGCAGCGGTGGCCGCGACTGGAGGAGACCGATGGCGAGGAGAGGTAGTTCGGGATCGGGGCACGAGTGGGGGCGGAGAAAGTAGGGCCTAGCACCCAATGGGTGATAGCGAGGGGAATCAATGGGAACGGTGTTGTTACGCACATTCTGTTGACGGCGTGGAAGCAAATCATAGTTGAATACGAACTTTGACATGCTGAAGCACTTGCTTACTTTGACGACACCAGCATCGCTATCACGGGTGTCACAGCCAGAATCGTGGAGGCGGTGTCCTTCCTTTAGCTCGCCCTGTCTGAAATTAAGCCGCACCTATCCTTTCCCGTGCCAGATGATAGGCACTTACGACTTAGCAGGCTGTGGATGCCCGAACATCTTCTCGAGCTTCCAGAGGTACCATAACAATAATTACCTTTCGAGGACGGGTGCACAGCAAGACGGGTTTCGCTGTAATCTCTTCAAAACGCGCAGGCGAGCGTGTCCCCGGGAGCCGTCGGGGGTGGATTGCCGTCGGCCGAAACACGTGGAATGTCAGCGCCAATCGTGCTTTTTATGACGATAGTGGCGGGGACTCTTGCCGACATCACATGTAACACACTTCATGGGGCTACTGGTCAGTTCGGACGCACCCCACCGCATCGAACAGAGCATGATGGAGCTTCGCACCGTGTACGGGATACCGGAAGAAGCCATGGCGGACAACTTCTACAACTAGAATATGGCGCTACCCTGTTGTAGTGTAGTAAGACAGACCTTTCCGTGCTGGGAAGGAAGGTGCCGAAGGGAAATTCGATGTGGACGTGTTGCCAGCACACGACCCCGGAACTATTGCCGCCCAAAACGCGTAGTGCCTACTAGGGAACCAAGTGTACAGAGTCCTGTAGAATAGGTATGTGCCGCTTCCTGGACCAGGTCCCAGACACATCTTATTACAACACGTCCGTCGGGCGCGACCGGTCTTTTCGAGGGGGGGCAGGACAGAGGTTTCACCGAGGCGTGGCAACCGACTCTATCTTGACCGGGAGGCACCACCGTCTAGAGGGCGAGGCCCGTGGGCTCTTCGCTATTCTTACCGGTCTCGACATTTGAATCCACGTGACGACGTGTTCTGAGGATGGAGGAGTGCCTAGTGGTGAGATGCCTCTGCTGCGGGGCATCATGGGTGGGCGGGCGGTACCCCCTCCCATTTAAAAGGGAGATGGCAAGGTGCCCACTTTTCGCTTTTTGCAGGACAAGCTGTGGGTGCGCCGACATTGTACAGCGTGGAGAAATGCCCTAACTATGCGCAAACCGTACAACAAGGACAAGGTGGCTTTGAGGAATGCGAGGAGGGCGACCAGACCTTTCGCAGCGTGGGCGACAACGTGACTTTGTGCAATGAGTGGGGATGATCTGACCTTTCCCAAAGTGGACGACAGCGTGACTTTGTGGAATGTATGCTCGCGATGGTCAAGAGATGTAGCTACAGAGTACAGGCGAGGCCACAGAAGCAACAGCAGTATACTGCAAAGCTACAAGTGGGCTCCTATACAAAGTAAAACATAATGATCGATTGCGCAAGATTCAGATCCGTCCACGTTCTGGAGGCGTTGCGTGGTTGTGTATGTTTCGAAAAGTGACTTACTACGACCTTATGTGTTCTATTTTTCAAAAAGGGGCATCCAAGCCCATAGCAATCATCGATTGGGCAAGGTTAAAATCCGCCAACGTTCTGGGTACCTTTCGTGATTATTGACGTTTTGAAAGGTGCTTAGAATGTCGGAACCATTGTAACCATTTCGGGTTGCGCAAGGCGCTACAGTTGCTTACGTTCTTGGAACCTTGCCCAATTTTCGAACTTGAGAAACGTGCTTCTAATCTATATTTTCCTACTGCACATTGTACAAGGACCCCACAACGGGGGAAGGGCGTCCACCCGTGAACTAAGGTTAACGCGCGACATGCGCATTTATTTCACACAGCAGGTGCGCAGGTGTGCCAGAACCAGCACCTGGTCCACGTCATCTCCCTCACCTTCATGCGACTGTCCGTTTGGGACGCCAAGTAGAAGGCGTGGCACCATTACCTGCACCGACTAGGATTTTCGGTATGGCTATCGCAATTGAGAAGAGAAGCGACGGAATCTTGGCGAGGGCGCCGGTGTACAACACAGCAGTGATATTATAGGGCCAAGCGTCGTGTTCTTGCGAAAGACATATACCACCTTCTATGTCGGGAAAGCCATATCGGTATTGATGCATGCAGCGAACGCATTTGCCTGATAATCTCCGTAACCACCCAGGTCCTGATTTCGTGCCGAGTGTCCGGGAGGGTGGGGGGCGAAATACAGCTATGAAACTGCTCACGCGGGAATGACACGTAGATGCGGACAAGGATATGCGAAGGTTTGGACTAAATATTGTATGGTCGTAGGTACCTGGGAGGGGGTACATGTGAAATGAATGTATTGCCGCAGATATACGCGGCGACGCGTTCAAGTGTCGCAAGCAAGGGAGGGCGGAATATGGAACGGATGAAGGTGAGAATACTTGGATTTGTTTGGGGCGTTTTATTAGTCTGTCGGTACCTTCGAAAAGAGGTTCTGTGATATGTTCGAGTACGAGTACTGAGGAGTCATCGACATTGTTATCGGATTCAAGTATGTACTATACTGCACGTTGTCGGATGGCCGACGAGAAATAGTTCCTGTTTTGAAAACTAATATGACGCCCCAAACACACGTGGAGAACATGTATAAAGAAGCCTAATTTTACGGGTAGAGTGGCTGCCACGACCAGCCCAAGAAAGCTTCCATTTTTAATGAACAACAAGTAGCAAGTATAGAGTGGTCCGTATGAATTTTGCCGCATTCGAAGCTTTCTTTCGCATAATGAAGCTTTTTTTAATAAAGACAGCATTTATTTCCAGCAAACAACCGAGAATGGCGTGCGTGCACACAGGGCATACAGGCAGAGGTAAGCACTGCCCCTTAGCTGCACTCATAGGGTACCACACCAGGTACCATGTGCCAGGGGCTGGGTACCAGGTATGCCAACGAACAGCAGCAGACAAACAATGAGTACGTGCCAGTACACAAGCACGAAGTATTTCTTCATATTTCCTCCTACGAGAACACACCACTTTTGCTGCGGGCGAGCGGCTGAACAGTTCATTCAGTTGACTCTTGGGCGTATAATCTACAACGATAACACGCCAACACCAGGCGGGGATGGCCACCAGTCACCTTGCAGCAGAAGGGACAACAGAAGAAAGGCAACACCCACGTTACCCTCTGGGACCGAGAGCAGTAGCTGTGGTTCTACGGATACTTATTTGGTTGAACTCTTCGTCTGATGGATCACTCTGTCCAGAGATAAAAATGACCCCTAGTCTTAAAACTAATGTTTAAAATGTACATATATTTACGGACGAAGTGGTACTGGAGTAATAGATTTTTGGGGATGTGTTTCGACCGCAGCAGCAGTAAACGATTGCTGTGTCTTTACGAAAGAAGTATATATTTTCGGACAAATTGGTAATAATTAATTGCGTTATTTTTTTTGACTGCAGAAGCAGCAGTGAAAGATTGCTGTATCTTCATTTAAGAAAGAAGCATTGGCATCAATGCTTTCTCAGGTCGCAGGTTCGTAGCATTCGTCGTGCCTGCAGTTGATAAATCTCATTTTATATGCACGTACTTGAACAATATTTTACGACGTGGGTACTCGAATAATATGATACGAGTGCTTCTCCTGAGTATACGGGATACTGGGATACCGGGTACTGTATCAGGTATATTACTGCTGTATACCTTGGTACTTGGTTCCTGGTATGGTTTTCATTTCCCGCTTATACGTTCTAGTTTTGACTCTTCCCGAGGGCACACGACAAAAGGAGAAAACGGCACAACAACAGCAATCCCTGGCGGTTCTCCTATAAAGATCAGAGTGAAAAACAAACCAGTGGGGTGCGATTTCTGCACGCAAGAAAAAAAGAACTGCTGAACTTGGTTTTAGGATGAACCCCCACTGTGAAAATCTGGAGTCGTTAAAATAAATATCAGTGTGATGTGAACAACACATACGCACACACGTTTTTGCTTCTCTCAGGTTGCAGGTTCGAATCATATAGCGCTCGTCGATCCTGGTGTTGCTTAGCATTTTATATACACGTATGATACTCGAATATTATGATACGAGTGCTTCTGCTGTGTATACCGGGATACCGGAATATGCCACCAAGACAGCACTAGGGATACTAGAAGAAAGGTAAGACCTACGTTACGCTCGGGAATCAAGAGCAGCAGCTGTGTTGTTGCAGACATTTTGGTTTTGAACTCTTCATCTGACCGAACCACTCTGTCCAGAATTAAAATGAACCCTTAGTCTTAAAATTAATACTTAAGGGTCCTTAAATTTACGGACAATTGGTAGTAATTGATTGCGGTACTTGTTTTGACTGCAGAAGCAGCAGTGAAGGATTGCTGTATCTTTATTTAAGAGAGAATCATTGGCATCAATGCTTTCTCAGGTCGCAGTTCGTAGCACTCGTTGTGCCTGCTGTTGGTGATTCTCATTGTAGATATGCACGTATATGAAAAGTATTATACGACGAAGGTACTTGAATAATTTGATGCGAGTGATTCTGCTGTGTATACCGGGATACCGAGATACCGGGTACTGTACCAGGTACTTCACTGCTGTATACCTTGGTACTTGGTACCTGATATGGGTTTTCATTTCCCGTTTATACGTTCTAGTTTTGACTCCTCCTCCCAAGGGCACACGACGAAAAGGAAAAACGACATAACAACAGCAGTCCCTGGCAGTCCTCCTATTAAGATCGTAATTAAACACAAACCAGTGTGGTGGGATTTCTGCACGCAAGAAACAAAAAACTGTTGAACTTGTGAGTGGTTGCAGTATGTACCGAGGCTATGTACAGTAGTAGAAAGCATTTTGTACCAGGTATGTACGTGCAGACTATGCACTTTTTCTTGCGTCGCTCCAGCTCACTCCCTTATGTAAGTTTGTAGGGCTGGGCCCTCATAGCACCAGCCAGTACAGCATACTGGACCCGACCATGTTTAAGCGAAGCCGAAACCGGAGGATGTTTGTAAGTCATGCAGGTGGTGAAGTCAGTGAGTGATAATGTGATGCCGAAGGGAAGAAAAAAGACGGGGAAACGAACTATCAATAATATTGTAATGGGAGCAAAAAAAATATAAAAAATGGAAAGAAGTGGGGAACGGAAATTGGGAAACGGTAGGCAGAGTAATAGGATAGATACTACTGCTTGACGGAAGGATATTCGATTTATATCGGAACGGCATCTACGCTACATTGTCGGAGGGCATATAATAATAACTGTGGGAGAAGATACTATCAATGCTATTATTACGGAAGAACACACTGTAGTTATCAGAACCAAATATGGTTAGAAAAAAAGGAGGGGAATATACGAGTATAGGTGTTTGCCTTTATCGTAGGTTCTGATTACTATGGTCCCCCGTAATTGTGTTATCAGTGTAATAGGTGGGAGTGAGATTAGTCGGACTTGTTTTGGTCAGTTTGGAAGCTGTTGGCACCTCTGAAATTGATTCCAAAATTTCCTTTTTAAGAGTAATGCATTCAAGTATGGATCTCGCACATTGTCGGATGACAAAAAAGAAGTACTTCCTTTTTCCGTATGAATAACAATTATAATATTGTAACACTACAGTAGTAACAACAAAACGTTGTTTTCGGACTTATGCCCGTAAACGCGGGTGGCGTAAGTAGACAGCAGCAGCTGTTGTAGCACACAGCCACGAATATTAACAATAAAACACTTCTTCTTTATTCGTATATACATGTCTATACTATCCTGATAACCAAATTATCGGTAACTTTAGGTAGACACGACGGAATATAATATACCATACCAGGTAATATATACACCATACATAGACGTACGTGTATACATTTCACTACTGTACCCCCTGGTACATATTATACACAGTCGGCGTCCCCGATGGACTAGTGGGTTAACGTCGTAACCACTAAGGTCGATTTCGCAGGTTCGAGCCCCCCCCGAGTGCATACTCGTACCCGTAGGGACTTTTTCGTGTGGAAAAAAATTGTCTTGCGGAAAGCGCGAGAGCGTGAGTTAGCAAACTTCGATGGAAATCAACGAGCGTTGGGAATGCTGAACCCTCTGCGCGATAAAAACGAAGGCACGTCTTGGGGGGGAGACGGGACGACACCTGTGACCACGGTTTGTCCAGAACCTGGAAAGTAAAAGTGTGATTGAAAAATAAATAAATGTAGCAGGAACGCACGTACGATGTTTTTTGCGTAATACTGTTGTACGAGCACATAATTAGTGGAAATGTAAGTAAGGGTAGGCGACGAAGGTTTATATAGGATCGCCTTCAAGCAGACCGGAAGAAGCGGGAAAGGGCATGGCTGGGAGTAGCAGCATTTTATTTATTTGGACTGGCTTTCGTGAGACGAACCGTGTTATGCCTTGTTTACTCCGAACAGAGACGTTTACTCCGAAGAGAGACACAGAGACGTAGAGTAGCGCAAGGTTGTTAAGGGCGCCCGTGGAATATAGTTCGCTATTCGACTGATGCTAGATATAGAGTTGAACTAAAATATGCGGTCGTCAAACGAAACATGTAATTCTAAACAAGGCTTCCCCACATCAGGGTCTACCGCACACCTTTGGCATTGGCCAACGCACTCGCTCCGCGTCATACTTCAAGCAACGTTAGTGGGCATGGGAAGACAATTTATGACCAAAATAGTGGAACACGTGGTGGTGCGGTGCCCTTGCTGCGAAAGACAGTCAACGTGGACATCACACGATACCCACGCATCTGCCCCAGAGCCGAATGACACTTGAGACGGCATCGGCCGTTTCTCTACGCGATATCCCGCACCCTCAAGTGGCTTGTGATCCCTCACCAAGTGGAAAGCGGGGAGTTCTTCACGGCGGACCTGAACCTGAGAATGGGCATCGTCATCAGGGGAAGACGAATTCGGGACGCACCGAACCCGGACCATCAAGACAAGAGCATTCTTCTACGGTTCTGCTGGATGTTGCGCACGCAGACTCGCGAGCAAGCACGGGTGAACTTTTGAGCGGGCAGCGCTGAACACGACGAATCAGCCCCCTTTACCTCCGGTGCGTGCAGGCCTAAACCCTACGTTCGTCCGGGATACATGTGTCTTTGGGCGAGCGAAGCCACACTCTCGCTACCGTCACGGTGGAAAACGTAAACGTTTCGTTGGTTATCTGGTGGTGCGCGTCGTGAGGGGCGGGGGGGGGTGGTGAAGCGATCAAGGGCACAGTAAGGGGTGGTGAAATAACACCTACTAGGAGCTACATATCGTCTGCGTGAGCACACAGGACTATATTTGGAGGAGGGTCAGCACTTCAACTTCCAGCT
>JAYJMJ010000255.1:0-10769 GCA_036873875.1 Laminaria ephemera
CCCCCCCCCCCCCGTTCCCTCCCCCCGTCCCCCCACCGGTAGCAAGACTACATATATATATAGTTTTGCGTCCTATAGCAGTCAGATTTTGTCCCACTCTGAAAAGTTTATTGTTTCCGTGCACAGCTTGATTAAGACCGAAGTCTTCGTATCGCACTGTTGACCCTGATGCTAACTGGTACTAAGGGGAGTTGCCGACCTATATCCTTCATGAGGACATACACAACCCGTAACACGCGCGATCAGAGTATCACACAAAGCTTGCAAAGATGAGTTTCGACGAAATCCTAGACCTCACAGCTGTAGTGTATTTTTGATATTTTTTTTATAAAAAGGATCAAAAGGGGATAAAGGTCACAACGAACAAATCAAATGGGAAGAGGACAGAGCAGAGGGGTGGCTGCGCGACAGAGACAATCACTAGTACGTGTGTGTGTTCTCCACTTTATACTGTTATTTCTCAAACAAACATTTCGAATGTTGGTATGGTGAGCTAAGAAGAAGTTCGTCTAAAGGAACTAGGAAAACTCTCCGGTTGGTGATGTTTGCTGCTATCGGATATGAGCATTTGTGCCTGTTTCTACTAAGCATGGGGGTGATGGGCAGAAGGTGCATGACGGCCCCAATGCTGTTTTTGCTTGGTGTTTGGAGGCATGGGTGCCAAAGACGTGTCCATTTTTACCGTGGAAAAACCATTCCTCAACATCGAAGCGAGCTAACATGAGGAATTGGCGAATGTTCCGTCAGTCATCCCTCGGATTGCTCTGCCGACCACGACATAATTCCCGTTGCTAAACGGAAATCCATGAACACGACAGATTTGGACGACACGGTCGCGCCTATATTGGACGTGCTGTCGAAGAGCGACTATGGTGACGTTGTGACCGTTGTCCTTGACGCAAGCGACGACGACGTGCAGGGGGTAGCTGAGGATCTACGTGATGCTGGCGCGAGGGTGAGATGGTATATTGGCGTTGGTTTGGTGTTTCTTTTGGAGTGAAACGAACATTGAGATTTTTACGTCTACCAAACTTATTCAACTCCAATTCCAAGCAGGTTGCCCTCGAAATGACGATTCACTTTCAAGAGGGTTCGGATATTTCGTCCCCTTTAATGTGGTAGCATCCCATGACCGAAGCCCGGCAAACTACATGTTCTCTTGGGAGGCACTCAAGAGTGAAAGTGGCATACGACCAGGTACATAAGAGTGACCAAGCACGGACGACACGCGATCTGGCATGCGGAAAACTCTACAAGTTGCTATTTTTCTCCGTGTCCGCCTTCGGCAAGCGTCCGCAGAGCTTCGTTTTTATGGTTGTATTTTTGAGCCAAACAGGATTGTTATGCTCCTTCTCCCCTCTACCCCACTGCCCCACCTCCCACTGGTGCTAACCATGTGACAGATTATGTGCTACCTGGATGCTGCCGGGCTTACGACAACTACTTCTGCTTCATTTTCCAATATGTTCGACGACGATTACGTGTCAGAGGTCTGTGGTGGCTTCTACATCGACAACTTCGACACCGCGAACGTCTCTCAACCAGAAACGCAAAACCTCTACATCAACTCCCAGGTACCCTAGCTCTACAGTCGTGTAACATCTCCATACAAATTTGACGACCTAACGCGGCACATACTATTCCTGCTGCAAGAGTAATAAGGAGCTGATGGCAGTGCAGCCCCGGCCCGTTTTTACCGCCATGAAAACGTGGAGGTTCCCTCCGCTTGCCCCTCCTTGCAGTTTTATCCCTTGAGTTTATGATTCGCACGTGAGTTTCTCAACCAGAACCACTAAACATCTAAGTTTGCGTATGTTGCTGATTCGCCCATGAGCGGTTCTCGTCGATGAAAATGTCTGGCTGCGCTATGCAGTTTCGCGTAAGCACGTCCTTGGTTTAGCAAAACGGATGCCGTTTCCAAATGTTGGTATACTTGATGAATACTAATAAGTATCGAGGCACACCATTCAACTGCTACCAATACGGGTGGACGTGGCATGTTCATGACACCCAATAGGCCAAGACCTAATCCCAACCGCCAGGTGGATCTGTCAGACTGCGAGAAGAATATTCCAACGGTTATATCGTTCCCGCGTCCGTGTGCTCCGTGTGGTGTGTCCACCCCACTACTGTGAATCTCGAACTTACGTCGTGATTTGCCTGCGCAATGTTATCGTGCTCGTGCATCGTCACCAACCGCAGTTCAGGGTACCTGGCGGCACGATTGTGTTCAAGCCTGCAGACGGCTCAGCGACCACAAACTCGTTCCTCTACGACAACGACTGGGAAGCGGTATGATGTAGTAAAATATGGTGACAACCGAAAGCATGCCAAAGGACATTCATTGCGCCGTTGACGACCTGATTAATTGGTGGGTCAACCCGGTTTGAAGACCTCATTCAAGTGGAGATAACACGAGTGGCCTTACTGTTGCGGCAGGGGAGAGTAGCACTGCTTTGTTCGTGCTGTCAGCCAATTCTAATTCTAACCCAGACCCTCACCCTGCTTACACACATAACACCCTCCGTTGGGACTGTTTCCCTAATCTGGCCTGGGTGGCACCGATAGACCGTGCAACTGCACACCGCCGCGCGCAGCGAGCATCCTACGTACGGCAGCCAAGCGGAGCAACGTGAACCGTTAGCACATCAAAACGTGCCTACACGAACAAGAGCTGCCCCAAGCTCAATTTCGTTATTAGCGCTTGATCCGTGGGGCCTCGAGCTCCTGTCAAATAAGTACAGCCGCACATAATGCATCAAACGCACCACATGTTTTTGTCGCGTCCGTCGTCGACGTAGGAACACAGACGTCCACGTTATACGTGAAGTCTTCACCTCGCCGTATTCGCTCCGCATTTGCACACCATGGGCAGAAAATATCGGGTCGTCCTAATATCGCACTTCCCTTCACCGCCAGATACGAGTGCAGTGAAAATTTGCGGTTGGCATGGACTATAGACGGCCACATACACCGCCCTGATTGCAAACGGTCGTGCACATACGCCACATGGTATTTTGAGATCGATACCTGCCGTGATACACTTGACACGTTCATCAGTCATGGTTGACACCCCCGTTGCACGAGTCCGGCTCGAACACCCTTCGCTTATGCTGGTCAACGACCTCACTGTAGACGTTGTGGAAGCCTAGCAGATGAACGGATTGCAGTCTACCTGCTTAGAGCACGCCATACCATCAATGCCTCATCAACGTCCAAAATCTAGCCTAAATGAAAAGCGACGATTGCTTAACACCCCCCCCATCCCTGCAACACTCTTGATGTGCACAAATTGGCCAGGCTTATTTCCAGGTTGGGCGCGTTATTGTTGCCACTGTGGTCGACGGTTCGACCTCCACGACCGTTCCCTCCAACGCCGGAGCTCGGAACAACTCAGCAGTGATGATGACCGGCTATAGTTTCCCCGCAAAAGTAGGTCAACTGTCTCTGATGTTTTTACGATGATATCGTTTCGCGGCTTGATGCTCATCACACCTACAACACATGTTCCTGCCATATTCGTAGGGATGCTTGGACAATAGTCGTGCGTCGTTTTGATTACCCAAATACCCATTATTTCTCAAATGTGTTTTCTGTCTTGATTATTGTTCGACTTCATTGTCGGGTCAATATATATGAGCAATAGCAAGAGAAGAATTGCTGTTGCTGCATGCGCTAGTCATCGACGATATGCAAAGCGATGCGACACCTTTGCATCGTATGAAGTCCCTGGTATAAGGTTTAATATGGTGCAGGGCCCAACCCGATCTCATGCTTTGTCAGCAGACCACCTTTGAAGCTATCTTGAAACCGTCTACAGTAGATGGTTAGAAAACCGTACCTTGTGTGTGCCGTTAAGCCTCCAAAGCGTGTCTGTATATGTTTTTTCGTATCATCCACGTGCTTGCGGCCTAGTGTGCGATCGTCGACATGGCCGCCGAGTCTTACGGGTATGCGTACGTCACGGAAGCCGTCGATTTCACCACCCTCACCTCCTACTGGGCAACTCTCGTCAGTGAAACGTCGGTGAGCCCCCCATAAAACGGACGAACTCGTCATTAAGCTTAGGTCGATCCCTGGTCTGGCATTCTTGTAT
The DNA here is from genome assembly GCA_036873875.1 of Laminaria ephemera. NCBI lineage: Eukaryota > Phaeophyceae > Laminariales > Laminariaceae > Laminaria > Laminaria ephemera. The sequence continues at coordinate 4,097 of JAYJMJ010000255.1, forward strand.
GGTCGCCGGCCATTCGGGAGCTGGACAAGTAGGAGTCTATCCTCTTAGCGCCTGTCGGTATGCATGACAAACGCAGGTGAGGAGAGCAGTACGTTACCAAACCAATTCGGTGCAAATCCGAACGTGGCCATGAATCCATACTTGTACACAAGTATAAACCAAAGTGGGATGCCTTGCAGAGTCGCGGCGATGATCCTAACGTCGCAAATGTATTGTAGAACGTTGATGTACATCGAGGAAGACGTTTCAACTGAACATCACCACCACCATCTAGAAACCCTCTCCTGTTTCGACGGAGGGTTTATATGAGGTGCAACTGCTGCGCTCACTGCTGTCGCAAGCAAGCCGTTTCCATTCGGTGGCAGACATTGGCAAGCGTTCTATTTTTGTCATCGACAAATGGTAGCACATTGTATCCGTATGCTATAGTAGCCGCGCATAGCCGTGCCCCTGAAGAATTTGAGACTGGCTAGCTTACGGCAGTACATGTGTAGAAATCATCCACGCCCAGACACAACCAAATCCTCTGGTGTATGTGATCCTTCACATGACGTCGCCCTTCCAATATATCGCTTCCCGGGACTTCCTTGCGTTTCCGGTTGACACGACTTGGTGGTTGGTGGCAATGAACAGGACCCCAGCCACCCGTGAAGCTACAGCTGCTCCGTGTCTCCGACACCTTCGCCTACGATTGGATCAGCGCCTTCGCCGGCGCCAGCAACGACCCCATCACCTAATGCCGTGGTATCTACACCGGCGCCTATGAAGTCAACATCGCCAGCATTGACTCTCTCACCTACCACCGTACCGGTGCCGACCCCGTCGCCTACGAGCGCAACACCGGCTTCGCCTGCACCAGCAACGACACCCTCACGGGCTACCGTGCCAGTACCGACACTTTCGCCTACGGTCGCAGCGACGCCTTCTCCTACGACCGCATCACCACCGGCATCCCCCCCTGCGGCAGCACGCACACCATCGCCTACAATCTCACTGGTACATCGTCTTTAGTTTTGGAGGAAAAGCTGTTGAGATTGGCAGCAGTAAAGTGATGTGATTCGTTGACGAGTGCAACTCCCCTGTAGAAGGAAGATACGTGTTTGGGGTATTTTGTCATTGGCAGGGAGATGATTTTGTTTTGTTACTTGTGTTGATCCAACCGCTGTGTTTTTGCTCGGCTTTTATGTACATCGGATGGAAACGTTCGTTACCCCTGTTCTGTCAGTGACTAGTGACTAATGACTAAATAAACAATGAGTAAATGACTGTAGTTCCGTCAATGCATAACTTCGTATAACCATACTTGCAATATTAGATTTTAGGAACTTCGGTGCGAAACACGTTGCACGTATTTTTTATACTAGTCTACCAGTAGAGTTTAACATGTTTCCAGACGTTCTACCATGGGAGACGACCCGAGCTATGGGGAAAACCCGGGACCACCGAACAACTGGCTCAGAACCCTGAGAGACGACTTCGCCGTTTTTTTAACCACCGAATGCTCCAAGAAAGACTCCCCACGGCAATTTGGAGTTGGAACCGTACTGCTGTGGGTCCATGTACCAGGTAGCAAATAAGGCGGGCGAGCGGTGCCGGGGGGCCCTCGAAGCAGGCAAACGGTTTATGGCCAGGTGGCACGTAGAGGCGGCAAAAAAGAGCTTGATTAAAGCGTCGCGCAGTCCCAACGCGTGGCTCCCAAAGCCGACGGGGGGGGGGGGCAGTAGGTAAACCGCGGTTGAAGAAGGCAACAAGGAGACGGCAGACAGGGTAGCAAGGCACCAGGCAGACTACTAGCAGGTAGAACCTGTCTACGTACCTTCAAACTTCGGCGACTACCTCGTGTTTTGTTTTTGTTTTTTGTTTTGTTTTTGTTTTGGATTGCCTGCTCCAATGCCCTCGGGGGGGCAGTGCCGGCCGATGCTGCGGTACTACCACCACCGCCGACATGCTGGCTCTTGCTGAACCGGTTTTCGTTTTCATCGCTTTTGTCCCTTTCTTTTTTCCTTTATTTTTTCCCTCTGCTTTGCTCTTGCTGTTCCTTTTTTTGGGTACCCTTGGGGGTTTTGGAGGAGACGATGTGGATATGGACACCGCCGTCGAATATACCGTAAGTAGATGACAGATCAGGCAGCAATGCTCGTAACCCTATAGTAGGTGCATTCGGAACCCAGTTTGGGTGTTGCCCTGACGCCAGCTGGGTCGTGTGTTCTGCTTTGCTGCTCTGTTTTTGCTTGCTTTATTTGTTCTAGGTTTTCTTTTTTTGGTATTGGGTGCGGGGGCAATGACGGCGGTATGGACACCACTGTCGTCAGAAACAGTAGTGAGTAGGTGATAGACCACGCGGGAATGCCGCTACTCCTACTGTTGGTGCATTCGGAACCCAGGATGGTTGCTGTCTCCGACGTTGGTTGGGTGGTGTCATCTACTTGTTGCTAGTTGGTGCGTGTCTGTTTTTGCTTTGTTTTCATTTTTTATATAAAATTATAAATACACTCCCGCTGTGAGATCTAGGTTTTCGTCGAAACTCATCTTCGCAAGCTGTGTGTGATACTCGATCGCGCGTGTTACGGGATGTGTATGTCCTCAGGAAGGATTATAGGTCGGCGACTCCCCTTAGTACTAGTTAGCACCAGGGTCATTCTTGTTGTGCCGTCTTGTTTCACTCAGTTTTTGTTCTTCCTGAGTACCTCTTCTCTCCTCCCTGCGTTCCTTTTCCCCTCTTTCTTTCCATTTTTCTTTTTTTCTTCTTGTTTTTTTCTTCTACTTATTCTTCTTTTCTTCCTTGCAAACATATTCTGGTGTGCTGGCTTGCATATGTTCCGCCCTCGTATTCAATGCGGTTGGCATTGATTGCATCGCCAAATCACCTTGCTTGCTGTATTTGCAAGGCGATCTTCTGCCTTGTTTTGTAGTTGGTGACCACAGAGAGCTTGTCTCTCTAGGAGGCATCGGTGCGGACACTGTCTGGTTGTTGTGCTGGATGTGGATGGGTGGAAATATCAGTTTAAATGTGAAGAACACACACGCAAACGGTGAGGGGGTTACCCCCATTTTTTCAACCGGGTTTAGGCCACTATAATAAATACCAGGTAGTATATAGCGCGAGCAGCTCTACCTATACCTCACTGAAACACGGATTTCCTAACATTTTGTTGGCGCAGCGTAATTAGCATTTCCACGGCGGTACTTATCGCGAAACAGGTTGCTCACTCGCGCGATTGGCACCGCCCTACCAGGTATACGGTATATATCTCTCCAGCCGCCGGCAAGTACTATTATTTGCTTTAGGTATAGACCGGTAGTAGCGTGTTTTTAATTTTCAATAAAAGTCGAAATACGCAAGAACCAGAAATAAGCAAGAAAGGAAGTGCAAGCTGGAGACTATCCTCGAGCCGACGATTGAAATATCATGCATTACACATACATGTCGCTTGAAATATCTACTTGAATGTCACATACATATTTGGTATCATACTGACCCCCATGAACAACGGAAGAGGATAATGACATGGCCAGATTTTTCATTTAGGCCCTAGGGCTGGGGCTAGCGGCGAAAATGTGTCTCCGCCACAACCGTACAGGCCTTGAAAAACGCCAGTAACAGTCAGGAGTATTCAATCGAACAAAAACATATTTATCGTTTTCATTTCTGAACGAGCCGGCGTACGAGGAGAAGAATACTCCAAGCCATACTGTACATTGTTTCGAGCTAAAATCCGAAAAACTGTCAAGAGTAGGATCAACATAACGTAAGGCTTATTTATAGTTTCCGTGCAGAGATTGATTACAGACCGATGTCTTCGTGTCACCCTTTTGACCCTGGTGCTAACTCGCACTAAGGGGAGTCACCGACCTATACTTCTTAATGAGAATATACACATCCCGTAACACGCGCGATCGGAGTATCACACACAGCTTGCAAGATGAGCTTCGACGAAATCCTCGATCTAACAGTTGGAGTATAATTTTAACTTTTAATAAAGATGCTAGCCGGCACAGTCGGTCCTATACCGAAACTAAGTGATTACGACGCAAGACCTTATTTTTCCGCTTTTTCCGCACAAAAGTCCAAACGTTCACGCCGTTTTTGGGAGTTGGACACTGACTTTTTCACACGCCCCTACCGAACCGTTGACTAAAATGGTGTTTATTTTGTTGTTTTTTTCGCCGGAAAATTCGGATCTAAGCGGACTCAAATATCCCCATGAAAAAGGAACTTCGAAATATTTACCGAAAAAAAACGAAAAACACCCCGCTCGGCAACGTTTTGGTAGGGGCGCATGGAACACGTTAAAAAACACAGGGTCTAACTCCCTAAAACGGCATGAAGTTTGGACGCTGATATAAGTTTGGACGTTTAGCGTGAACCAGCCAGTATTTATTGACGAAATTTGACGAACCGGAACAACAATGCAGCCAGCCGTATTCCGCGTGAATGAGAAAACCTTACCTGGTAATTTGTTTTAGTTGTCGGATCTGAACCAAATGTGTAGTCTACTTACTGATGATAACATATTTCCAGTCCTATTTTGTTCAGAATCAGGTAGTTTGGGATGAGCCGACGATATGGCCGCACCTCCCGCGAGTGCTGGTGAGGCCACCCGTCGCGAATAGGGGGCGTGAACCATACTGTTCTGAAGCGTTGATGAATATGATCATACCTATCGTTTGTGACGAGGGTTCGCGAGAATAACATATTATATATATTCGTCTTTTTAGAACTGGTAGAATCGCTGATGGGGGGGGGGGGGTGGGTAGTGGGTGGGTGGGGGGGTGGACAGATGGATGGTGTGTCCCCAGCTTTTCCCCTCTTTGTGTATTTCTCGGTAGGGTTTGCAAAAACTATGAGTGGAAAGCCACGAGTCCTCGCAAAACTGCCTCTTACGGCATACAGTATAGATAGCAGGCGGAAATATGATGCAGGATGAAGTACAGGACGAAAGTTGTTGTACAAAGGTGCCTTGGGCGGGTGATGTCACGCCGCAGGAGTCTATCTATTCATCATGACTCATTCCTCTTGGTATTGGTCAGTTTCGGAAAAACAAACAAACGAAAAACAAAGCGAAAAATGGTCAGGGGCGGTTGCTCAGGGTTGGGGTGCTTCCAGGATTTCCAATTAAAAAAAATATGAAGAAAAATAAACTGCTCAGGGGCTCTCCGCCGTGCTCTCCGGTGAGCTCGAAACATAAGACCTGCACTCGAATTGAAACGAGCTTCGGGCTTCGTGCCGATCTACCACGCACGGTGCTCCACCACCGTTCGCGGCGACCTGCTCCCTCCGCTTCCCAACCCCTTTATCACAATTGCCAGCCGTCGTCGTCGTCCTCCTTGCCGTCACCAAGCTCGAGGTTGCGTTGCTTGCTTAGCTAGTTGCGTTGCGTCGTCGCGTTGCGTCGTGAACACAACATCCACCTCCCCTCCTCATCTTGCCTGCCTAGATCGAACCTGCTGTGCTGCTTTCGCCGCCACAGCAGTATCACCAAGCGACCACTGGTTGGAGGAGCTGGCACGCCCTGTTGCTCTACGCCTTGACAGCGAGTGGCCGTCCGCCCCGACAATCGTCCTCGCCGTGACTCAGCCCGAGCGGCTCCTTATCATACTTGTTGCTCTGCTACTCGTGAGAGTAAAAATATGTCCCTGCCTGCTGAGATTGTACAACAACAATACTTTCGCCGCCACAGCGTCACGAAACCGCTCCTGGTTCGAGGAGATGGCGCGCCCTGTCGTCCTACGTACGCATTGGCAGCGAGTCGGCGTTCGCTGTTGTGGTGGTGCAGGCACCCTTATACCGCATGTCCCCTGTTCCATGACCATAACCCATTCATTGCAGTTTGTTGCTCAGGGTTGGGAGCTATTTTTGAAGCCCTCCCATGAACAAGCAGATTGCTCAGGGGTTGTTTTAGCCGTCAACGTCTTTTAGGCGGCGAGTCTTCGACAGCCCCTGAGCAACGCCATCCCTGAGCAAAACGCTTTTTCATTTTTTGTTTTCCGAAACTCTGTTCATAGTATTGTCGTAACTCTTGAAGCCAAGTGGGGTGCTTGTGGCTGATTGATGTTGTGAACAAGGGGGGGGAGAGGGGGTTCGGTGGTGCCTCCCTGGCACCACAGTTGAACCCGAATCCATATCTCACCCCCTCTGTCTCGTACATATATCGTGCCCGTACATGCCAAATACTAATACCAAATAGGCTAGGTATACTATCTAGTACGTCAAGGGGGGGGAGGAGAGGGGGTCGGGCGGTGCCTCCCTGGCACCGCGGTTGAACCCGAATCTATATTTCATCCCCTCTGCCAAATACAAAAAATATAAATGCTAAGTAGGTATACTATCTAGTACGTTTACTCTAAGTAGTTTCTCGGCCCCCTAAACTGCCACGTCGGATAAGACGACGCACATGCAAATCACGATATACTATGATACGGTGATAGTCAACTATCCTATCCCTGTATGATAATAATGTGCCGTATTGGCACCTCTTTTGTTTGGTTTGGTTTTGTTTTGTTTTTTGTATTGTTTAATTTTTATTTTTTATTGTCTTTGTTTTAGACTGCCTACTCCAATCTCCTAGGGGGGGCAGTGCCGGCCGATACTGCGATACTACCACCGCCGGTATGCTGGCTTTTGCTGAACCGGTTTCCCTTTTCATCCCTTTTGTCCCTTTCTTTTTCCCTT
>JAYJMJ010000262.1:14740-28330 GCA_036873875.1 Laminaria ephemera
GCCGACCTATAATCCTTCATGAGGACATACACATCCCGTAACACGCGCGATCGGAGTATCACGCACAGCTTGCAAAGCTGAGTTTCGACGAAATCCTCGATCTCACAGCTGCAGTGTATTTTTAATTTTTTTATATAACGGTTGTTTACTAGCGTTTTTATTTACTCTTGCGCGTAAGAGCATGTACTAGGTATTCCACGACTGCTCGAACTTTTGTTTGCGCATGAATGAACGCGCACGGCTAGCAAGTACCAGAGTAAGGTATGAAGGAGGCGCTTTGTGAGGCCAGCGTAGTCGAGCATAAACCCTGATCTGCTGATCTGACATTCTGTTAACTTTTAACAGGTGGAAACGGACACGTCTATAGAATGCGGGGTGGTTCCCTTGGTGTTGCGAGCGGTTGCTTTGAACTATGTACTCGTACCACTTGCTTTGAACTATGTACTCATGTCGTGCTCATGCTGTACTCTCAGGTGACGCACGAGTGGCGGCTTTGATTTACTTTCCGATCACATGTTTTGTTTTGTTGATGTGCTGATGTTGTGGTCTTTGACTATGGAATGCAGGTGACGCACAGAGTGTACTTCGACGTCAGCATCGCGGGCGAGCCAAAGGGGCGCATTTCGATGGGCCTCTTTGGGAACGCTGTCCCCAAGACGGTGGAGAACTTCAGGTATCGTATTATTAATAAGTATGTACAGTAGTCTACACACACAACTCCAAAAGCATGTCTGTGAGAGAGGTAGTACTGCTGTAGCGTGTTTCACCTTATGTGTGTGTTGTGCATTATGATTGCCTGTTTCCCCGTATGTGTGTGTTTGAGTGCTGCAATAAGTATAATACTTCGAAGTATGCTTGTGTTATGTATTTGCGGTAATCTCTGCGGATATTTTCTGGTACTGTATCTGGTACCTGGTACGTGTTATTGATGGTGTCATAGGTGATGACGGAACAGGAAACGCAGGAAACGACGAAATGCAGGGTTTTGGCGATAATCTGGGATGATCGCGATCATCGCAGGGGTCTACGATTCGATGCTGCTCCTGGAGCGAGCGTGTTCTGGCCGAATGGCCATCAAGGCACTGCTGCGCCACTTTCACAGCGATTGGTCTTTTCACTTGCCTTACAATATAAAAATAGCACTACAGCTGTGAGATCTAGGATTTCGTCGAAACTCATCTTTGCAAGTTGTGTGTGTTATTCAGATCGCGCGTGTTACGGGATGTGTATGTCCTCATGAAGGAGTATAGGTCGGCGACTCCCGTTAGTACTAGTTAGCACCAGGGTCAACAGTGTGATACGAAGACGTCGGTCTTAATCAAGCTGTGCACGGAAACCATAAACTTTTTAGAGGGGGACAAAATCTGACGGGGGGAAAAAAAAAATGCTGCGCATATCAAACCATTAAGTCTAGTTCCCTGTCACCGCATAGTGCATGTTATTAGTAGGTAGTTTGTAAGTCTGAATGCTGAATGACGTGTTTCGATGTTACACGTGTGTTTGTGTTCAGGCAACTGTGCACCGGCGAGGCCGGGCCGGGCAAGGTGTACCGCAAGCCTCTGCACTACAAGGGTTCTGCTTTCCACCGCATCATCCCGCAGGTACTATTAAATAAACTAAACTCTGAACTCGTTTGGACTGGCCAGTGTTACTTGCCCGGTTGCTTGCGCTGGGGTTAATTACTACCAGGTATTTCTTTAGTTTTCAGTATTTGTTTATGTCATACGCGTACCTGGTCGTGCTGCTGACAGGAACGCCTGTGTGTTCCCCCATTTCAGCTTGTGACTCCCCGGGGATTTGAAGCCAACCTCATCCCGAAGGGGAACCCTAAGCTTGTACTCATAATAATATGCATACGGTGGATACTAGCAGCACATGTGAAACACGGTGTGTGCATCTTAGTGTGTGATGTATAGTAGTATTATAGGTCAGCTTCTTCAGGGAGAAGATGAGAACATCCACCGGGGATGCCGTTCAATCTAGATGTTTTGGCGGTTCTCGCCAATCTCGCGTGGTCCATGCACACCCCGAACCACAGTAGTGATAAGTGTATACCAGGTACATACCTCGTACCTGGTAGAGTGACGCACCAGCGACGATTTCCTACTGCTGTGACGGGCAAGACTTTCGCATCGTTCCTATCCATCGTTCGTACTTTTGGTGCACCACGCCTGATAAGCTCGTTCCAAAGTCATGCGCATCGCATGCCGGCGTTGGCGTATGGCGAGGTGGTCGTCTGATGCTAATGCGGAGTTATTTTGTTCTCTCGTGCGCCATTGTTTTTGTCGATACTTGTCCTCGGGTAACAGTTTATGCTCCAGGGGGGCGATTTCACGCATGGCACCGGCACCGGCGGCGAGTCGATCTACGGTGGAAAGTTCGACGACGAGGCCTTCCTTGTAAGTTGTTAGTCGGTACAGAGTTGGTCCCTCTATAGTGCCGGTTGCCCGCTACCTGGTACTATTTAGCGTTTGTTGTCCGTACAGTGGTGGTGTTCTTATAGTGCCGGTATGTGCCAGCCAACAATACCTGCAGTATACCGAACACCGGCACTATTGGGTATCATATAGTACCACTACTGGTACTAGTATAGCGAGTTCCAGTCGTTCCAAGCGATTTTACCTGCACTATACCGGCAGTTCAACCGTCACTAAAGAGAGACCCCCTCTGGAGTTGGTTGTTAGCCATCCTCCGTGCCCGGTGTTCCGTCAATTAAACCATTACTACCGGTATTCGTAAAGTTTGTCCTTTTTGTAATCGGCGCCTGTGCCGTACAGACGGTCCAGCTTGTTGCCAACGGCATCCAAGAGCGCTTTAGGAGGACAGGTGACAAAGGGACAGCCTGCAGTCAAACTAAATAAATGGGCAGACGCTTCGCGAGTATAGTCTATTCCAACTATATACAATAGAACAGAACGGCTGTTGTTGGGTTACCGTATGAGTTACGGAAACCGAATCTTGGTAACGGTCAGCTCTCCACTTGGAAACTTCGACAAATTCGTGAAAAGTAATGAGTGCCGCCCTATTGTATAATTGTGCAGCAGTACAGCAGTACAGCGATCGTACTACAGGGGGCGCTACGATTTACGAGAGGGATGTGACAGGCCAAGAAGACCTCTCTTAACAGCCAAGAAGACCTCTGTTAACCCTCTCAGCACCCACTCGGAAACCGCTAAAAAATAATTAACTACGACCATGTCAAAAGAGCCCGGACTCTTTGGGCCCACCACAGCAGACAGTACATCCCTTTTCAAAGCGTTGGCGTGGTAAACGGGGCATTCAAAGTCCACTCAAAGAGCACGCCTCTAAAACCAAGTAATACCACATTAATTTGGGCCCATTTCATGGGCCCTATAGCGTTCAATTTATAGTGCTAACAGGGTTAAATCGGAATGGGTATTATGTAGCTTGTACACCCGTGCCAAGCCATTTGACCTCTCTAAAATTGGTACTTCTCTTAAATCGAGCTCTATTAAAACGTACGATAGCCCCCCCTGTGTTTGATTCAGTCCGCTGATAATACTGATGATACCACCCTACCGCTGTGCAACGTGTTTTTTTAATTTCCCCCCCGTCTCTGACGATAACCAGCCTGAGCTGAAGCACGACAAGCCTGGCGTGCTGTCAATGGCCAACGCAGGAAAGAACACGAACGGCTCCCAGTTCTTCATGTGCACCGTGCCGACCCCTTGGTTGGACGGCAAGCACGTCATCTTCGGACAGGTGAACCAACACTAAACCCCCTTTGCTCTTGTACTCCTTCCTTTACAAGGGATTTTCAAGTGTCTTGTCAAGTGTTGTGTTGTGAATGTTTTGCAAGTGCATTATTACAAGTGCGTTAGTTACAAATGGACCCCAACCTTTATTGACCCTTTGTGGTACCATATGTATATACCGGTACAAACTATTTTACCTGACATTGGGGTTGGAATGTTTGCAGAAATCTTGCTTGGAAGTATTTTGATGTAAAATATTGAGGTTTTCCTTGGGGCGAAACGGTGGTGCTATGCAGCGTTTCGATTCAGAGTATGAGACATGGAGCACACCAGGGCGGCACTGGTTAGCTGTTGCGCTGTTGCGCTGGCGCAACTTTCTGGTCCGAATTGCTGCTTTGCGCAACAGGCGTCGGAAGTTGTGTCGCACCGTGCAACGTTTTTCGCTGGAGGCGAGCAACAAAAATGATACTCCTTTTTCTTTCGCCGAAATTTGTTTTAGGCGTCTAAACGCACTTCGTCAAAGGGTATTCGGGTTTCGATTCATGCGTTTATCGCGAAAAAAAAATCCGGCGGCCCCCACTCGGGGGGCAGTCTCCAGCGACCCTGCTGGGGGGAAACCCGCGCAACAGACGCCGGAGCCCTATGTAGTGACTTGGAAAACACCTGCGGAGTACAAGTGTACGTCTAGGTTGTTTTTGTTGGGTGACGCTGCAGACTAAACCTTGACGCAACACGCACACGTCGTGACACTGCAGTCATATTTTTTCATGGACTGTTATAGTACAACAGTGGTCCCTCTATAGTGCCCTGCAGTACAGTAGTGGTCCCTCTATAATGCCGGTATGTGCCAGCCCTCAATACCGGCACTATAACGGCAACCGGCACTACTCCGTATATTGTCACTAATGGTTGTTCCCATCTGTGCCAAGCGATTTCACAGGCACTATAGCGGGCAACCGACGCTATAGAGGGACCGCTACAATACTAATATTTAGCCGTAAATGAAGGCCACCAGCCAAGGATGTTCCGGATCGCTGTTACAGATGTGCGGCATGCCCCGCTTGTCACACCCAAAGACGAATCTGCTCGCTTGTCATACCGCAGTCTATTGTGCACGATCTTGCAGAGGTTTTGATTCGCGACTGTTCGATACCTGGTATGTCTACAACCACAGAGATGTTGCGCCAGTTGATCTGTCGGCTGACCTGTGCTTGCGATTCACGATTGTTTGACATAGTACTATGGCAGGACTACTTCGGAGATCTGTCTGATGATCTGTTACCCGACTCACCCGTCCGGCTGCGTGTTTTGTGTGCCATTGCACCAGTTGATATGTCTGCTGATCTATCTGTTCCCCGACTCGCCCGTCCGGCTACTTTTTTTCGTGCCGTTGCAAGAGTTGATCTGAGAGCTGATATATCTGTTACCGGACTCGCCTGTCCGGCTCCTTTTTTCGTACCGTTGCAGCAGTTGATCTGTGAGCTGAATTATTTGTTACCCGACTCGCTCGTGCGGCTCCTTTTTGTTTTGCCGGCCAGGTGGAAGAGGAGAGCATGGATCTTGTGTACGCCATCGAGAAGATCGGGAGCCGAAGCGGCGCCCCGAGCGAAAAGGTTGAGATCACCGACTCCGGCATGCTCTGAACACTCTCGCAAGCTCTGAAAAAATCTCGGCACTGATAGCCTTAGTGCCAGGATTGCAGTAGGAAGGGAGATATAGTTTTTGACGCTCGTCGCGTATGAGTAGCCCGAGCTAGTCGTACGGAGGACCGAGGAGTTCAAGCCGTACTGAGGGCCGAGGGGGGTCAAGTCGTACTGAGGACCGAGGGAGTCAACCTGTTCCATTTTTTTTTAAACCTTTTCGATGCCCTCGTTGAGAGAACGTTCAGGGTTCGCTGTGCTCGTCGATCGGACGATCGAAAGGGGAGGTGTATGTCCCTTTGCATCTTAATCACAAGATGCTGCTGTGTAACACGTGCGAGTACTCGTGCTGTCTGTCTGTCCTTAGTCTGTAGTCTGCTGTCTGTACTTAGAAGTCTGCCACGGGCCGGTCGCACGAAACTGGAACCCCGAAACCGGGCTCCATCAGGCAGATTAAAAATATTCACAGCACTGCGTGGGCTTTTTTTCCAAAGCCAGCCGATTTTGTTATGGGAAACGAACAGCCTGATTAAGCGGCTAAAATTGACTGGTGGGACATCTGACTTGTGCCGTAGCCTGCGGCGGTCTGCAACATTGTTCTCCATCATCCAAGGTTTCATATACATGGAGAGAGTGAGTTTGCCGTGTTGGTTACAACTTCCGTTCTTCAGTTTAGGACCATCAACCTGCTGCTGCTGCTCTACTGCTGCTGCATAGGATTCACAGCGCGATGCTCAGAGCAGCAGTTTAATGTGTGAAAAGTCCACCCGTTGTCAAAGCTTTCACAACCCGCACAGCTCATGAGCTAGCTCATCTGTCGCTTATAGCTCACGCCTTCAAAAGATGTGCTAATGAGCAATCTGCTATAACTCAAGCCAGGGAATACATGTGTAGATCATGCAGCTCCTTATAGCTCATCCCGGTGAAACATGTGCAGCTCATGTAGCTCCTATAGCTCGCCCTGCAGCTCTAGCTTTGAAAACATGTGCAGATGAGCTACATCCTAAAGCTCAAGCCGGGAAAACTGTGCAGCTCATAGTGAGCTACCCTCGAAAAAAACTAGCTCGAGCTACGGTGAGCTGTAATGTCCGCGGTTCTGAGAATCCACAAGTCGTGTGAGGGTTGTTTGCCATTTGTCCAAAAAAAATACACCAACGCACCACCTTCTGCTCAGCGTGCGTGTTTGTCCAACAAAATACGCAAACGCACCACCTTCTGCTCCAGCAGATATTTTTAGCTCATGAGCTAGTCCATCTATCGTGTTTAGCTCACGCCTTCAAAGCAGGTGCAGATGAGCTACCTCCTATAGCTCGTCCCGGTGCAACATGTGCAGGTCATGCAGCTCCTATAGCTCACCCTGGGGCAAATATGTGCAGATGAGCTATCTTCTACCATAGCTCTATTAATAGCTTTGAAAACATGTGCAGATGAGCTACGTACGTCCTATATATAGCTCGAGCCGGGAAAACGTGCGCAGCTCATGCAGCTCGTATAGCTCACCGGTGAGCTACCGCCGAAAAGAGCTATAGCTCGAGCTACGGTAAGCTGATATGTCCGGGGTGTGAAGGCTTTGGGACCCAGAGATAGTGCTAGCAACCAAATGAACGAAATGAACGAAATGATAAGTGACGCATGCTGCGGTAGAGGTGTAGCATTGTTTTGATGAGGCGCCTCACTTGAGGACCTCTATACCCCTCCCAAACACTGTTTTGGAGACAAATAAAAAGGCTACCGGATGGACAATCCATGGCCTAGGTATACAAACGATTTTTTTTTTTGCAAAAAAAAAAGAACGAAATTCTGACGAAATTGGGTTAAGGCGCCCTGTCTGTCAGAAAACATTTTAGTAAAAAAAGTGCTACCTCTATCGCTCTATCGTAACACGCGTCGTCAAGTTTCGTCTTTCGTCTTGCCAATCGGTCTCGTACTACGACTAGAGAGAGCGCCCGGCGAGACAAGCAGGATAACGCTGAGCCCGTGTCGAATTGTAGTTTGGACGCCAAAATTGCCATCCCCCAACCAAGCAATGGCCGATGCCGCAATCATCAGTTTTCGTCAATTTTTCTAAAGCCCCAAAAGGTACTGTAGTAGTAGCCGATGATACCATATAAATACCATATAATCGTCATTTTTTGTCATGTTATTCCTCTGAAGCCCCGCAAGGGTCCATAGACAATAGAGCTTTATCCCAGCACCCATGGAGTACGTCGCCACTAAAACAGTAAACTTTCGTACGATTTTCCATAGTTATCGGGAGACCGCTACCTCGCTACAAGGATGGTGATTAGGATATAACTACCTACCCCTAAGTAACGTAGCGACCAGTAACTGCCTACCGTTACATCACGTAAGCGACCAGTAACGTAGCGACCAGTAATCAACGTCGCCAGTCGCCAACCGCCTTTTTTTTTTTTTCAACCGAAAATTTTCAACTCCGACAAAAAGACTTCGCAGAACTCGAACCTACTCATGGTGTGTGTGGCTGCTAACGCGCATCCCGTGCAGCATGCACCATCACCTCACCCCAGCCCCCAACAAAAAAAAACCACAGCCGATCCCCCTTGGCCATGTTTCACCTTCCCCCTGCATCCTTTGGAGTAACTAGTAAACTTCAGCACGCAACACGCTAAATCGCGCGGTTGTTTCATCGGTTCAGCATTGCCGTAACGTAAAAACGCATGCCGGTCCGCTTGTCTCTTGAGTCCAGCGGTGCCGTGACACCGAAACGCAAATCGGTCCCAACCCCAATAGCACAGTAGCCCAACCCCAATAGACCATTGGCCGAAACCCAATAGCCCAGTAGCCTAACCCCTATAGACCAGCAGCCCAACCCCAATAGCTTAGTATTCCAACCCCAAGAGACAAGTAGACCTAATCCCGAAGGTCCTTGTGCATCAGAGCAAAGCCCTTCACGTGGCTGGTGTATGTTCCATAAACCAGACCCCAGCACAGCAACACCTCAGGCCCGTACTCGATAAAGCGGACCTTCAACTGCACACACGAAACGCGGGTATTGTAGAAACGAAAAGGATTGAAAAGACCGGCCAGAGAGAGAGAGGAGCGTCAGACCTTGGACAGGGTACCATACGTTATCTTAGTATGGTATCACAGGGAAAAACGCTGACGACACGTACTGTCTTCTATTATGACATAACACGTCATGCTACTTGGACGCCGTCGGAGGATAGTATGCCATGCCATGAAATGCCAGGCATGACGGGATCCATCATTAAAAAACATGATTATACATCTGTCTTCGTGGTTTGTGGCCACAGAGCTTGAACCTTTCTACGGCGAAGACTCGCCACGAACACTGGATGTAAAGGATTTCGATGGGCATAAAGAACGGTTAATGTGATGAACACACAGGCAACGTCTAGTAACTGGAACCAATAATTAGAGAGCCGCTTCGCTCTGCAAATAAATAGAGCACCAGGTAAAGAGCACACAGTCGGTAACAAAGCACTGTAGCATGAAAGCAAGAGACCATCCGTGCCGTCGCAAAGCTGCCAAAGGCCTCTGCCTCCACTGCTGTATAATACTGGTATAAAATACTGTGTAAAAATACTGCTACGAACTACACAAAATAAAGCCGGTATCCCGGTACCCCACCACGCGCGTGCTCGTTGTACTGGCTTGCCTAGCTGATGCGCGAGAAACCTTCCGAGTCACAATTCCCTTCACAGAGTCCATGCCGCAGCAGGGAGTTAAAAGTGAGAGACTAGCAACCCTTAAGACCCCGAGGTAGTGACAAAAACACGACAAGGTTGGCCTTTTTACCAACCGTATATACAACTGCAGTAGTACAGTAGGATCACGCTACGCCCGTCCGTGCGACTCTTTGCATTGCACTGGTACCTCGGAGTAGTTCGGATTACTATTACGGGGGACCACAATAATCAAAACCCACGATAAACACAAAAATCTATGTATTACCCTATTCTTACAAACTATATTTGGTTCTGATAACTTTGTTCCCCCGTAATAGTGTTAACATCCCTCAACCAAGCAATGGCCGACGCTGTAATCCACTCTTCGTTACTAATTCCCTCCAAAGTAGAGGCCCCTCTATAGTGCCGGTTGAGTTGTGCCGGTTGCCCGCTATAGTGCCTGTGAAATCCCTTGGCGCAGATGGGAACAACCAGTATTGGCTAAATGCGGAGTAGTGCCAGTTGCCGCTATAGTGCCGGTATTTCCGGCTGGCACATACCGGCACTATAGAGGAACCACGGCTATAATAACAAAACAACTTTTGAGTTGAGAGTTAACTATCCTCACCTTCTTGGGGACCGCCTTCATGAAAGAGCCGAACAGGTTTAGTTGGTACGGCGATATCGTCCGAGTTACCTGAGGTCCGAAAGGGAAAAGCAATTGTACGTGCACCAGGTTGCAAGGAACAAGCTTATGTACAGTACAAGCATATACAAGGTTGGAAGGAAAAAAGAAACAACGTATGATATGAATATGCACATGGATGAGGTCGTGAGACATGACAATCGAGTGCACTGCAAGCACAAAAACACGGTCAACCCTGTAGAACTGTACCCGCGATTTAGGGACAAATTGCTTGGAGTAAGCGCGTTTTTTATTGTGCAGTAGCAAAAGGGGTAAGTGGGGGTCATTAGCAGCATCGGATGCCAGCGTCGGGCGGACGTAGAGGACCTTGAACGCGCCAACCTTTTGTCGTATAATATGTGCTTTCAAACGCATCCTGCGTTAGGCTGTTTCGTTTCTGGTTTCTAATTGATACCTGGTATTGTGGAAGGGTTAGTTACTGGGTCACGATCTACTACAGTAGCAGTACATCGCTCCTGGTAGTATATCTCTCCTCGCTGACGGAGCTGCCCGGATGCCGGTACATGGATGACTCGATGACTTACGCGCGTGCTACTAACAAGCCTCAAAATTCACCAGAAACCCATCAAAATCAGCCCCACGCGTAGAGAGGACGCACATAGAACAAAGAGAACAGAGAGAGGGAGAGGAAGGGAGACCCTGGGTATTATTTTTCCTACTCTATAAAGTCAATCTATCACCCGTGAACCACAAATCGCCTTTGCAGCATGGGCCACAATCAACGTATTTTGTGAGCTCTAGTGATGCAAAATCAAGCACAAATGAGAGCGTCTCCAGTGGGGGCTTCCGGAGGCGCCTCCGGCGGGGCCCCCTCACCTGCCCGGGGGGGGGGGGGCGGTTGTCGCGGCTTTGCCGCTACCAGGATCCTGTTCGGATCCAAAGCAGCCAGGAATTCTTGTCCTGGCTGGAGCTACCAGTACCCAGCCCTCGTATTGGTTTGAAGTTTGCAGCGATATTGTGCCGATCACAGATTGAATACCACAGCATCAAAACACCAGAGCGGTTCAAAAATCCAAATTAGTACATTTACAATGCTGCTGCCCGTCGTCAAGGTCGATGGTGCCAGAACTCCAATTCCCATTTTCAGAGCTACCAGGTATATATGATAGCTTATGTAGCCCATACTTCGCATATACAATCATGGATTGGGTTTAGGGAGTGTGTACAAGTACCCAAGGATCGCCCCGCCTCACGTGCTGTACAGTTTTCACCAAATACCCAGGTACTCGCGAGTATTACCCGTCTCGCCAATACTCGACACGAGTACGTACGAGTAGCACTTAATACTCGTCGGGGGATTGAGCCCCGAGTACTCGCGAATTCCCGGATAACGAGTACCAGGTACCCAACTATACCCGCTGTTTTGCCCTGGAAGCCCAGCGGCATGACAACAAATCATCCCGAAATAGCACGTCGTCCGCGTCCTTTATTCTTGCTTTGGCTCCGGTGTTGCGGGATTCAGGATTCAGGCAAAACAACGAATCATCCTGCAGTGGGGGGCTCCCACTAGTGCCGGTATATGCCAGCCCAATCAACCGGCACTATTCAGGGCACCTGCACTATTGGGATATTTACAGAGAGTGGCTATAGAGAGTTCCAGTCATGCCAAGTGATTCCACCGGCACTATAGAGAGCAGTGGCACTATTCAACCAGCGTTATTGGGAGCCCCCACTTTTTCTTATTTTTTTTGCTGTGCTGTGTTCTGGGTTCTGGAGGCCTGGAGAGCGATGCTTGTTGGGAAAACATCGCTTCGTACGAGCAGTGCACGACTGCAGTACAGCAGTACGAGTACCAGGTACTGAAATCCACGCAAATGACACGTGCATCACCCGATAGCGTGTACGACTACGGCATTCGTCGCAAACGCAACCAATGCACAACCGGGGACCAGACGCGTGCTACTGGGTGGTCCTGGGTGCTACCGTCCGTGCTATGATATGATATGATACTGATGATACCAGGTACATGGTACAGGCATACTGGTATGATGGTAGTGCAGGACCTTACGTGGGTAACGTGGGTCGAAACAGGAGGGCAGAATGCATACTGGTAAGCCAGAAAGATCTGTGGGAGGGATCAGACACGTGCTACTGTGTGATACCGTGTGCCGCTGGGTACTCCTGGGTGCTACCGTGCTACTGCCGGACCTTACGTGGGTCGCAGCAGAAGGGCAGTACGAGCACGTTGGCATACTGGTGGTAAGACAGAAGGACGATAAACGCGCCTCTCAGAGTACGCGTCCACAGAGAGACGTGAAACGCAACCATGGCACTCAATGCACCGAACACAACGAATCGAGTGCTCGTCATTCGCCACCCGGTCAAGCAACGGGACAGCAATCACAGCATACACAGGTACCTGGAAACTCGCCCCTAAACCTAAGAAGGACAAACAAGCCTATCCGGCCATCTGCATCAAAGCTGCTGCGTGTTGCTACGTGGTAGTTGCTATGCTGGTGATTTTGAGGAATTTCTTACCAGGCCATCGGTGTGTTCGTGCGCCTTCCAGACCTTCCTCAGCGCCGGCTGCACATCGTTGCGCTCCCTCACAAGCGCTCCAAGAACGCGGCCGGTCATGCGGAACGCCATGATAGAGATTCCCTGTGTGTTGACGTCTTTAGCTGCTCTCTGGAAGCAGAACAACCCACCACCAGCACGCTCTAGAGAGCGCGGGGATGCAAAATTTAGGGCTGCAAGACTTCCGAAATATTTACGAACTCCCTTTTTCAGTGGGCCATTTTCAGTTTTCAGTTTCGCTGCTCTCATCATCATCGAAGAACAGCTGTGATGGCTTTTGTCGCATCCCGACAACCATCTCTGTGGCATAGTATACCTCGTGGGCGTACGAACTACATGCCTCTAGCCCTTGCTCGTGTGGTTTGACGTTCGAGGGAGGATTGCGGTGTTTCTACGTGCCTCCACGACAAGATCACGACAGCCCGATCAACTTCACAGCAGGGCAAGCATTTTGAAAAGATCTCCAACTGGGTGCACGTTGTGTCAAGATCATGGCGATGTCTCAACGGCCGCGACATGTGAGCCCCGAACTAAGACTTGACCAGAGTCGACATGGTACTCTTACTGTACTGCATCAGGAGGGTGCAAGCGTGTAGAGCAGATAGAGGTGCTCGTTGCCATCGAAAACGAAGTCGTGTAGTCATGACCGCATTGGCGTATGCAGCAGCACGAGCGGCCGATGCTGATCGACGTTACGTCGTAGTTATCTTTTTTTCAGTACATCAGACATGTAGTAGAGAGGCATAAGTACTGGTTCCAGGTACGGATAGTGAATCTTCCTAAGGTGGCTATTTACGCACTCTGGTTGGCCAAGGGTAATCTTAGAAGCGGCTCAGCCAACTAGGGTATTTCCACGCCATAGCATCCAAGCACAGGTCACCCCATAGCGTGAGGGTTAGGGTTAGGGTTACTTTGGTAAGACTACATCGTATGGGGTACCGCGGTACGGGTAATTCCCAGCAGGTCTCTCTACTAAGGTGCACTCACTTGTGTTCCTCTGTAGTTCGTCTTTATTGTTCCTTAGGTCACGGAAGGGGACACGACCACGGCGAAGACCACGACTGGATCGCTGTGTGTGAGAAACCCTTTTCGTATCATCCCCTATCCCCTTGTTTCCCTATACGCACATGCCCACAACGGCATGTGGAAACCCTTCCATCTCGGTATCCGATATCTTAGCTCCTACTGTAGTACCTAACCTTAGTCAGGCTCCCAGGGTAATACCATAACACTAGCCCACTCTGATGAGCCGTATATGCAGAAATATGGGAGAATCGGGGAAATACCGGTTCCACGAACTAGAACATGACTCGAAGATGCGGCTCTTCAAAACCCACTCCCACACCTCTACCCTGTGAGGC
>JAYJMJ010000262.1:42052-69055 GCA_036873875.1 Laminaria ephemera
CACTACGGTACGCGCCTTCATTTTTATCGCGAGAAGAATTCAGCACTTTCTTCCCTCGTCGACTCGCGTCGAGTTGTGCTTACCCACCCTAAAAAGCGCTCTCTCGGCAGTTGGTGTCACGAGAAACAAAAACCTCCCTACCGAGATTTGAACCCCTGACTCCAACCTTAGTAGTATTGGAGGTTAACTACTGGACCACCGGGGCGATGGTTAGCCCTGATTGACGGGGTTGTTTCACTGAGGAACTGCCCGTTATCGTTGGGATACCATTTCATTTTTAGAAGATGTTTCGTTGTATACCTTGGCGGTGGGATTGCTCATCGGGCCGCACTTCCAATTTTTCTCTTAAGTCAGTGTTTGGGTGAGAGGTATAGAGCTCAAGTGAGGAGCCCCAGAAAAAAGTAGATGCTAACATACCCCTGCCGTAGCATACATCGGGGTGGGGCTAGGGCGTCAACCATGCGTGCTTGGAACATGCCGAATCTTTACAAAAACTCATTTTGCGACCCTCGGCCTTAACAGCAGTAAGCATTAATAGCAGCTCATACGTTAGGGTAGGTGCTGGTTTCATAGGGGTATGACAGGTCACGATGATGCTGCTGCCTTCAGGCCGTACACGTGGCGTTAATGAGCAACACACGTTGACACCTGATGCCTTGAGCGTGTCGTGCGCGCGCGACGAGTAGCAGGGCTCGCGACGGATAGCGGCGCTCTTGCGATTATGTGGAGATCTGCACCATGTAGAGATCTATCTGTGTGATGCAGAGATCTTCATGATGTGTATAGATATCTGCATGAGATCTGCATGTGTATAAAGTGTGGTCATGCGTATATGTTCGTGAAGGGTCTTATAACTCATGCCTCGGTCGTGTAGGTGTATAGACTAAACTATAAACTCGTTTGGGCTGGTCGGTGTTACTTGCCGGGACACTTGCGCGGTGGCTAAATTGTTTTCTTCAACTTTGAGGAGTTTTTGCCCCCTTTTCAACTTGCGACACCAAAGGGATTCCAAGCCAACCACATCCCGAAGGGGAACCATGTATCTAACTAGTAAGTCGTGTATTATATGATCATCTCACTCCGCAGATGCTGCTCGACCTTGGAGCTTCCCCTGGCTCCGTTTCCGACGAGCAAGCGAAGGCAGTATTGAGTTATTAGCCCTCCGAGAACCATCAATATTTAATCATTAATTCCGTTGGTCACAATGAGCAACACTTTTGCCTGTTCTTTGAATGGCAATATTACTCTATTTCACTTCTGCAGATGCTACGAGACCTTGGAGCTTCCCCCGGCTCCGTTTCCGCCGAGCAAGCGAAAGGAGTTTTCGATGCAGTTCTACGCAATGGCCTGCCGGAGACCCAATCCATGCACGATAGCAAGAGTGACAGCAGCAAGAGTCACCGTGTAGTGGACGATGGCTGGGTGGCGGATGGAAGCGATGAGAGCATCGTCGTGCGTAAAGGGCGCGAAAAAGTCGCTGACAAGGCGTCAATCTCTCGGGGCGGTCGGCTGTGCTGGAGCTTGTTCCTGGAGGTCATGGTGGGTCTAAGTACTCAAATACTACACATGATGGTTGGTCTAAGGGTCTAATACTACACATGATAGTAACACTTCAAATGATGGTGGATTTATGGGTCTAATATTACACTTGGGTCGGTAACCCTTCACTGCAATACCCCCTTGATATGCGGTGTAATGCACGCCTGATATACCCTCTGCGACAATATACCTTAGAGATGCGGTGAAATGCGCGTATTTTTCGGGGTGTATTAAAGCCACGCGCGGAACGCTACATTGTGGAAATGTTCCTACAAGCACCACTTTCTAACAAAATACCGCAGGTAAGAACGACAGACAGGGGCTGTTTCTTGCGTTGACAAATGGTACCATAGCACCAAACAGACTGCTGATTTGTATTCAAGCTTGTATACGTCACCGTTGATCCGATCGTTTCGCACGGCGGCAACGCTTTTCTCCGTATGCACGAAGCAGGCAGCTCTGGCCGTCGGAGCTGTCGAGGATCGCCATTACAGTTGGACAATCAGAAGAAACGACTACCCTATCAATAGCTGTGGTGTCTGCCCACAATCGAGCCACCACGATGCACAGGATGGCAACGGCAACCACTATCTAAGCAGACCTAGAACTGTCGGCAGAGCCAAAGAAACGCCACCGAGACGTGACGGGTCGCACATTTCCACGAGGCGAGTGTGTAGGCCTCCAGACACCGTGCGCTGCGGGGATGACATAGTTAGTGATTTCCACGAAAGCCAAAATGGGCCCGAAAAAAGGCGGCATAAGGCAAACGAGGAACGAAAGCTGGCGGAATCTACTAGCGATCGTGCGGCTACAGCAGTTTTGAGCTCGAAAACAGACCGTCACCTGCACCACCGGCGAGGGTCTTGTCAGTTCGACGACACAAGGAAGATGGAGCTGATGCCCTCGTTGCCAGAAAGTGACGTGCTACAAGAAGACCAAGGGGGCATGCCGGTGCTACAAGAAGAGCAAGCGGGCATGCCGGTGCTACAAGAAGAGCAGGTGGGCATGCCGCCCAGGCATCGCTTTTCTCCGGAGCAAACCGTGGTGCAGCGCGATGGCTTCGGGAAAAGACCTGCTGCGCTTTCCTCAGAAACGATTTACTACAACAAAGAGATGGCCACTATCACTGGTAATGCCACATTGGAGACGCGGCCTATGGCGATGCCCGAGCCCCCCGCTGTTGTCTTCAAGGGCGGTCCACAAACGCAACGCTATAACGTATCGGTTGGCATGTCTTGCGTCAAAGTCCCAATGACGCATGCCACCCGTTGTGTTGACGAGCACATGCCGTCCGTGGCGTCTCCCTGTCAAAATTTGCCGCTGTCGTTGAATACGGTCGCTGATGCACGAGCCCCCTTCAGTGGTGGTGCACGTATCACAAGCATGTCAGACCAGGAAAGGCTAACGAAGGAGGACGGTACTACTAAGGATGGTTCAACACAAGCGCTTGAGCGTTTAGCAGCTGAAGACGAAGTTTTGACAGTGGCGGTCGTTAAAAAATGCAATTCTTCTGGCGAAAGGCTGATCTCGAAAGGCCCTCATAAACGACCGATCGCGAGGGGGAAAAATACCGAGAATCCAATTTCCGATCAAAAGCAAATTGACACAGGAGTCACGACGAGCCAAGGCAGAGCGATAACACGTCAACGCCACTTGTGCGCCACTAACGGCGTTGGACGTGCTGCTCTTCAGACGGACGACGACCTTGAGACTTCGACCAGACCGCAATCGACGTCCGTGCGAAGCGCCGCAGCCGCGCCCACAGAAGCTACCCCCCAGTCGACAGGGAACTTCCGTCCCTTCTCGATAGCCGAGGGCCGCGGTCAAAATAATACCACACCTGCTCCGTGTCACGGCAGTTCACCATCCGTGCTTGCCTGTAATGCAAAGACGGGGTTTAAAGAAGCGAAGCAGCTGGACGTGTATGTCAAGCCAGTAGCACCTCAAGCCCGCGACGCTCCTGCAGATACACTATTTTCTGCAGTCAGTGCAGGTGGTCTGGAAAATTGCACAAGTCCCAGTCCAAATGAAGGGCTTCGACCTGAAGGATTGTGTCAACATCCTCGTAGCTGCGGTATCATGAATGGCGGTCATGCACGCGCGGAAATAAACCAGCCGAAGAAGCGCTGTGGTGACGAATGTGCAGCAGGACGAGATGACAGCGGAGGACAAAGCGGAGGGGGCTGGGATCCGGTTTTTCGCGCCGACCGCGCTACGACGAATGTTACAGCGACCGCTGGGGCGGCCGCATGCACGACCGTAATATTTGAGGCGCTGCTCGATCCGAAGGTCGTGGCCGTGTATTCGAGGTGAGACCGCCCATCGACAAAATATAGTGAAATCAGTTCAATTCGCAGGTTTATTAGCTCTATGTAATAGTTTTCCTGTAGTCCGAGCGGAGACCCGTGATATGCTATATAATAATCTGTTTTATTTAGCGGATCTACCACGATTATTAATCGTGTAATTCGCCCACCAAAGCTTCAGCCGGACTCCGTGAGTTGTCTGTCTACGCTACACGCAACAGGCGGAAAATAGTTATGAGGTGTGGCATCTAACACTTTTATCGTCGTATTGTTGTTGCGCTCAAAGTTAATGAATGTCGAACCACTACCTGCCACCTGCGCAAAACCTTCCGACTGAGGCCAAGAACCGATCGACATTGTTTTCGACTCACCTATTATACTTACTGCTTGCGCTCCATATCAACCAATATTCCTATTCGCGCAAATCTATCATCCTCCAGGCATAGGGAGCAGCTGACAAGGTTATTTCGGCGTTACAGCACCGGATTAGACCATGCCGATGGCGGCACAACCTCCTGCAGCCGCAGTGAAGAACCGTCTGGGTGTGTTGAAGACACAGGCATGAGGCAGTTTGTCAACGACTTCCCTAGCCTTGGGGGATGGGCACAAGGAGAGGGCATCCTACAGCTAGTAATAGTGGTCAGGTAGGCTCAACATTGAAACTATGACGGAGGTCGCAATATTTTTCGTTGTATACCTAGGCCACGGGATTGTTCATCGGGTAGCACTTTTGTTTTTCCCCAAATCGGTTTTAGGGTGAGGTATAGAGCTCCTCACGTGAGGAAGGAGCCTCAGACAAAAACGGTGAACCTCTACCGTACTGTTAGTACTATTAGTACTACTAGTAGCATGCGTCGGAAGTGTAGACTCTTGCTACGGCAGGGCCGAGGCTCCTCATCTGAGGAGCTCAATGCGTCGCCCGAACTGACTTTGAGGTAGACACGAAAACGAAACCTGATGGACGATCTCATGGCCGAGGTATAAAGCGAAAAATAGTGTAAACAACAACGATATTGTGTAGTTCCTCGGTGAAGGAGCCCTGTAAGGCAGAAATGGTTGGGCCAAAAAGTACTAGAAATACCCCTGTCTTAGCTTAAGATTCCCTTATAATATTGATAGTATTGATAATATTGCAGAGCTTTTCACGAGCCGGGTCACCTCTCGCGGGCCGGGTCGGGTCACGGTGACCCGCATCGACCCGTGAGATTTGAAAACCCCCCGGTCCGACTCGTTCCGGTCCGTTAGAGTCCGAACTACCTCCTGACCCGACCCGACTCGACCCGCGAGATTTTGGAAACCTCCTGACCTGACCCGCGGGTTGGGTCATGACCTGTGAAAAACCCTGAATAATATTATGCTTGGTAGTGGAGGTAGCCGTAAAGCCGTGTTAATAGATTAGATCGCTCTTGGGCCGTGCCTGCGTGCCCACACCCTTGATTGTGTGATATGATTCCTGTGCAGAGCGTCTCGCGATCGAGGCTGGCGGAGCGTTAAGGGAGAGCCTGGTGTGAGCATGTCGCCTGGTGCGTCATGTGCATCAGGGCTCTGCTACTTGGGGTTTCTCGAGGTGTTGACGAGGATGGCTCATGCCGCGAAAGGTGGGATTCGTATATAGCAATGTCATAATGCCATAGCACGTCATGCAGTGGTGCGTGGTGCAGATAATATCAGCGTAATGTCGTGCCAAACTACTGCGCGGTAGACATCCATACAGCACCCCGAGTATGAGTCAACAATATGCTACATATGCTTCTTTCGTGTGATTGACACTTCATTGTCATTATTAATATATTATTAATACCGATATTAATGTATGTACAGTAGTTTGGGGGTGACACGGTTAAGTAATTCCCGCATTCGACGGAGACGGAAACCACATCAAAAGTAGGTACGGTACGGTAACATGCAATGGTAGGTACGGTAACATGTCAACAGTAGGTACGGTACGGTAACATGTCACTAGGTCAACGGTAGGAAACACCGTTTATTCAGGTTAGGGTTAGGGTTAAGGATAGGGTCCAGAGTTCAGTCATCTAGCCATCGGCCGCCCGTGTCCTCGAGAGTACGTGGGGATATCGAGCTATAATAGCCCGTCGTCATCCTTACATCGTGATTTGCCGGACGGGGCGTTTTTCGTGAATTGTAAATAGTAGGCTAGTTAGCGGCAATTCCTATCCCCAAGCAGACATACGTTCGCATCGTCCACACGCGCCCACACCACGCACAGACACTCACACATACGCACGGTTGGAAGAGTTTGTACGCACCGTGCTGGGCATTTTTGGTCTTTACCGTGTGCCTTCCTTTTTTCCCTCTTTCTTGTCCCCTTGCCTGTCGTGCGCGTTTTGGTGCTGATCACCCAAATGCTGACATCGTATTCCTGGTCCCGTGGGGTCGGCATTGTCGTATCATACGCAGGAAACTCCCCAACCCACGAGAAACTCCTCGCCATGATGCGCCCCCTTCAAGCCGATCATCCTTGATGGTCATCACGATCGGAGGAAGATATTTTGGTTCATGCCAACAAGAAGGGAGGAGAGGTCATCAGGGGTAGCGGTACTTCTCTGCCTGGCTGGGACCCCCCCCCCCCCTCCCCCCCGCCACAACCTGGGAGGCACACATATAAGATAGCTTAGAAAGAAGGTAGTTAATGTTGCGCCCATCATGTATTGGTCACCTACTCTGTGCCCCATGGTGTAATGGCCACCTACACACCCTGTACGCCATCAGAGTCGTGAGGTGTAACCGTGTGACCCCAGTGCACGTGTGCTTGCTTGTAACCACGGACTAGATTTCAGGGAAATTTGCAAGTGTGATGGCATCATCACGTTGTGCTTGTAAACGGATGCGGTGTACATGGTCTTCACTGCGGACAGGGGTTTGGCTGTAACCAGCCGCTCTACCCGCGGGCATGATAGATTCTTTGACCCGTGTTTCAATACGGGGTAGACCAAGCTTTGTTGGGTGGCGTGAAAAACATTGGCAACGAGAGAAACACATTTGGTGCCCGCAGTTTTTTCATTGGTCAATTTTTTTAATGGAACTTTTTAATTGGTGGAAAATCCTTGGTTGACTCTAGCGGTCATTCAGGAGCGTGCTGGCACCGTGAAGTGATTGAAGCAGCTTGTGTGATTGGTGCGAACGCTTGAGAATGTCGTCATATTCATCCCACCCGCCCGATCTGTTATTGTTGGCACTTTTGTGGGAGGCGTTTCGGGGTCTAGTGTGGCGTTCAGGTGCTGCACTAAAACACGGGGAAAAAGAGGGAGAGAGGGACAAAGAGAGAAGTAATTCAGCGTGCGAGTAAGTAGCCATTCGTCCCAATGGGGACCGTTTCTACCCCACGATTAATGTACCAGTGATGCTATGTATTAAGTTTGTTTATTAATAACGTAGACTACTGCTGTACTGCTGTTAGGCTCTGGGACCCGTTGGACACAAGAAGGGACACGAGCAAAAGCCATCAAGGGGTGCGTTGATAAAGCACTGTGATTTAGATGATATAGCGAAACGAGTGAACGAGAGGGGGAGGGGGCGTACTCATTTGTTGCCTGCCTTAGTCATTTGACCATTGACCACGCATCCCTTTCGAGACGGAGCGAGAGGGGGAGGGGGAGGGGTTAGGCCACTTGCTTGTGGGTGCCGTCGAAGTGGATCCGGCGTGAGTTTTAGAAGAGGCGTGGGGGGAGAGGAGCGCGGGGATAGGAGCTGGGGTAGGAACCCTCCCTCCCGCCCGTATTTTACAAGTTTGAAGAATCAAGCAATACATATAATATGAACTACTTTTGGTGAGGCAGAAACTAGACTCCTAGAGAAGGGTGACGGTCAGCTGGAATAAAGGCGCCCAGCTTTGATGTGTACCTTGAGCTGAAGGGGTACAAATGGGCTGGGTCACACGCCAAGCAGAAAGGCGGAGTAGGCTCTAATTCCCAGATCAAAAAGTGGTGTGCAGTACAGGGGCAACAGTTAAGACAGATGATGTGATACCAGGTGTTTTCTGGTTGTGGCCCAAATGTTGGGTGCAGTATTAACATTAACCGAGGGTGCCACCTTTGTAATGTGAGAGTTAAACCGCCCGGAGCACCCCAGACCACACACAACCGGTCCCACCTTTGTATAGCTGTTGCTCCTTTTCCAGATCCTAGTCTAATTCCAAGTACTTTGGCCCCAAAAACAGGGGGGGTGCGCTCCTAATGAGGATAAGCTACTTATATACGTTTTGTAAATGTTGTATATATATGTTGTCGACGAGACACCGGGAAGGGGTGCCATCTTGCTGTGCGTGTCCCCTTTTCCTTGTGTGCGGTACCTCTCGATGCCTCCTATTCATATACTGCGATTGATCGAGATGAGCCTCTCGGGGTCAGCCCCGTGTCAGCCGGTGACCGTTTGTTTTATTAGTGTTTCTAACCCCACATTCAGTCCGTCAACTAATCAATACTTAGCATTTGATCATTTGCTTATAGCTTTAAGTCTGATTTTGCATCTATCGTTAGACACGTTTGGTTTGTCCACCGGCAAGTCGTTATCCAAACACCACCAGACCATTAACGCAAAGGTTATTTTCGGATGTACAGTTTGGTACCTGGTACGTACGAAACCGAAGACAGAGGAAGAAAGAGAACCTGGCACCTGATACGTATCGTATCATGCCCTTGGATCGCGGACCGTCCTCCCTCCGCCTACACGGCACGGATCCGAGCGGGGTCGGGCGGTGCGCCCTCTCTGTGTGGAGGAGGCCCGTCACCCACCGCGAGTGCGATGCCCACGCGATTTGAGCTCGCTGGTTGACTCGTCGAGACGGGGTACGTCATGGCCGGGTTTCGTGTTTCGCATCGGATTGGTGAAACATATGGGGTCCGTTTGACTTCACGTACTGGTATGAGTCTATAACAGTCCTTACATTATTTCCGTCCGTAATTGCTCTGACACTAATGTGTTGAAAATGCGAGACTTTGTAGGCTTTCATCACATGAAATATTTTACCTAGTACATTTTTTGCAGACGCGGAGTGGGATTCGCCGCCGAGCTTACCGAGCAGAACCACGAGACTTTCTAGGCAGCGGCGGGTGACACGTGTGACGCCACCGGCGCGAACGCGTGGTTGTAGGTTTCTCGAACCGGGATTTCTCAGCAGCGGTAAAAAAATCTCAGCCAAATAACCGCGGTCAAGAAAAGGTAGCCGTCTGAGGAATAGCCGAAAGAGACACTGAACCCTTAAGGGACATATAATTTTGACTATATCAACACGAGAAGCGAGAGTTCGGGCAAAAGGTCCACGATTCACTGCGTGTTAGATGTTGTCTGGTTTGTAGGTGTCCTGCTTTTCGTACCCAGTACGTTTGGCATGCGATGTGTTTGCTCTGTCTCTCATAGTTTGTGGATTGAGGCCACAACGCTGGAAACTCTCTACGACGAAGAATCGGCACGGACACTACTGGGTGTGCTGGATGTCAATGGTCGCAAAGAATGATTTAATGTGAAGAACACACACACGTGTACGGCAGTTGAATGTGTTCTCAGCTACGTATCAGCTACCGGTTCGCGTGCGAGGATTGGAGTGAACCGCATGAAAAATCGGTATGTATGCCATACAGCAGCAGTACAAAAACTTAAAAAAAGCTGCTGATCGAAACGCACTGCATTCATACCGAAAGTAGTCGAACAAAAAGCAGCAGAAAGACTGCAACAACAGCCTCTGATCATCCACACCAAAAGTAGCCGGACATAGTCACGACTTAGGGCGTTCCATAGTTGGCGTACCATATCTGGTGTACCATATTTGGCGTGCCATACGATATTCGCGCCATCACCCACGCTTTCTGCAAAACAAAAGTTATCACGGCGATCACATCTGCTTCCCATTAATCGCGTCACGCACTAAAAAATCAAGGCTACACCCTTGTTCGCCTTGTCCCCCTCAAAAAACTCCTTTTCCGGACAGCTCGCCTGTGTACAACTCTAACCTATCATATACCGGTATAGCCTATTGTTAAAAAAAGCCATCCAAAACACTGATCATAACTCGTATCGACATTTGGCAGCATTTAGTCACGTGCACGCCTTGTTGCGGCCAGTTCCAAATTTACCTCATCAATCAAAATGCCACGGACCCTCCCCCCCCCTGTCGGTCCGCTTCCCTTTGGCCAGCCTCAAAGGCATCTTCCACCAAAACTGCCAAAAAAAAATGCTGCGCACACTCACCCCTCCCCTCCCGCCTGTCCCTGGCCACAAAGAAAATTTATGTTCAACACAGCAACCAAATGTATGTTCAACAAAACTAACTATTCAAAAGGCCGCGGACATGCCCCCCCCCTCCTCCCACCTCGTTCAGGCCAGCCCCAAATATAGCTTCAATAAAACTGACCAACCAAGATGTCGCAGACACTTGCTCCCCCCCCCCCCCCCCCACTCCCCATCCTCTCTTCCCCTCCCTCTCTCCCTCTGGTCAATCCCAAATGTATCCTCAATAAAATTGACAAACCTAGATAGTGCGATCCAAACTCTCACCCGGAACCGACGTGGAACCCACTATTAATACATGTTTCCCTGCCACGAGCAACCGCAGGGGTAAAAAAACAGGCCTACCTGCCAACCGAGGGCAATAGTTCACACTTCACAAAAAAAGCGCTGGCGCAAAACAAAAAAACCAAACAGGGCTCTTCACGGATCGGGTCACTTCTCGCGAGTTGGGTCGGGTCAGAGTGACCCGTGACCCGACCCGACCCGTGAGATTTCGAATACGATCCGACCCGACCCGACCCGACCCGACCCGACCCGACCCGACCCGACCCGACCCGACTCGACCCGACCCGACCCGTGAGATTTCGAAGAATACGATCCGACTCGACCCGCGAGATTTCGAAAGGTGGTCGGGTCATGACCCAAGATAAGCCCTCGCCGACGTGCGTACCGGCGCCATGACACCCCAAAGCTCTACTTGTGACAAAGTCCTGATTATAGTCTTGTCACAAAATTCGCTCACCCTAAATCAATACGTGCACACTGGTCACAATGGTCACATATTAATAAAAAAAATGCAAAAAGGTTCAGACGATCAGGAACAATTGTAGGCAAAACAACCAACGTACTCAGGGAAAAACAGTACTTGAAACTAGACTGGGAAAGAGCTGCACTCGACTTTGTGGCGACAAACTAGTTGGAATTGAGAGTGGGACAATGTTTGCAGCAATATAAAGACTAACTCCCGCCTGTCGAGACCAACATACACACCCATCAAAAACCACAAAACGCAGTGAATCGATGCATTGCATGGATGCGTCGAATCGATCCAAGCCCCAACGTAAACTGTTACGCAACGCTATGCAGGAAACTATCAAGAAGCTACATACAGATGCTTTGTCATGTCTACCTGATTCATAATACTAGAAAGTTCGAGGCCTACAGAGGTGGGAGACCCAGCCCCTAAAAAAACATCCGACGTACACCCGATGTGTCTCTCAATGTCAAATCTGTCATCCGTCCAGTCCGTCAAAATGTAAAGTCTTGCAACCATCAAGTCCGACAATAGTCGACTACGAGTATGTTATCCGTCAAGTTTGTCA
Organism: Laminaria ephemera; assembly: GCA_036873875.1. Taxonomy (NCBI): domain Eukaryota; class Phaeophyceae; order Laminariales; family Laminariaceae; genus Laminaria; species Laminaria ephemera. The sequence continues at coordinate 53,463 of JAYJMJ010000262.1, forward strand.
ATAGCCAAAGCTGTCAATAGTCACGCCCGTCAAAAGTCAAGTCCGTCAATAGTCATGACTGTCAACCGTCCAGTATGTCAGCCGTCAAGAACGTCAACCATCAATAGTGTCAGCCGTCAAGTCCGTCAACATGCCAATACAGTGGTCAAGTATGTCAACCGTCAACCCTGTCAACCGTGAAATCTGCCAACAGTCACGTCAGTCAATAGTCACGTCTACTGCCAATTGTCAACAGGGACTAGAGACATAAGACCGTATCTACATGCCATGTTCACGCCAACACATCCAGGTGATCATGTGCCGCGACGACTGCATCGTTCCCAACCCCTTTGGGCGTCAACACTGCATCACCATCAACACATCATCTGCTCCAAACACCATCGCACATCATCACAAAATAACCACGCCCATACAGGCCAGCCGACCAGTAACGGTACACCCCACGCCCTTAACAGTAGCGACCCAGTACTACTTTCAGTAGTTCTGCTTCAGATACAAACCAGAGGGATGCCACCAAACCATCGATCAGCGAAGCAGATGTGCGTCAGGCTCAGAGTAACGCAGAAGCAGATGAGCGCCAGCCAGCTTCAAGCCAGCAATATGCAAGCCGGCGTTACGCAAGCAAGCGAGCAAACCAGCCAGCCAGCTAACAAGCAAGCACGCCAGCAAGAACAGCAATTCAGCAAGCAACCCGGCAAGATAAACAAGCCAGCAAGCAAGCAAACCAGCAAGACCTGCAAGCCAGAAAAGCAAACCAGCCAGCCAGCAAGCAAACAAGCAAACCAGCAAGCCAGCCCGCAATCCAGCAAACAAGAAAGCAAGCCAGCCGGCAGGAAATCAATCAAGCAAGCACGTCAGCAAGCAAGCAAGCCGGATAGACTAGCAAGCCAGCAAGCACGAAGCAGTTAAACAAGTTCCGCCAACTCTTCGTCATCTTCTCGCTGAGACGAGCGAAGTCACTACGGCAAAGGCACACCTCTCGGTGGTACTGCCAAGGTGTGCCGTGAAAACCTGTCTGTCCACCTGCGACCCTACCACTACTATTGTTCACCTGCTATCAACCAAACAACCAACCAACATCGCCATCTTCTGGATCATCTGGTCGCCGAGACGAACGACGTCAGTACGGCGCGGAACACCTCTCGGTGGTACTGCCAAGGCGTGTCGTTCAAACCTGCCCCCGTAGTACTACTATTAATACCGGCAGCACTATTAGGAATAGTAGTCATGGAACCCAACCAAGGAACGTCCTTGAAGCACAAGGCATCACACGCGAACGACGCCAAAGGACCTGGTCGCAGCCCCGCCGACCGTCCCGCATTCGCCACCTCCCGCAGGAAACCCCTGAGATAGAGACACAACAGTATCACGAGTATTCGGAGGTGGGTGGAACGGAAGGCGAGGCGACACGACAAGGGTCGAGGGGCAGGGAACACAAAACAAATGTTGAGTAAAGTTAAAGCTGCTGGCACACGCTACGAGAGAGGTGCGCCATATTGCTTCTTGAGCTTCTCACTTCAGGAGCTCTAAACATCACCCAAACACTGATTTTGAGAAGAATGAAAGTGCCACCCGATGAACAAACCCATGGCCTAGCCTAGGTATACAAAACATTCATATTGCAAAACAAGAATAGGATATTCCGACGATTTTGTGTTAAGGAGCCCCGTCATTCAGTCATTCAGAAACAAAAAAACAAAAAAAGCAAGCCGAAAAGTGCTATAGGTCGATCGTACTATTACTACTATTAGTACTACTAGTAGCATGTATTGTAGCACGCGTCTGCCTGTCCAGTTCATATAATATCCTTCGGGGCAAAAACTATTTCGAGTTAGTGTGATACATTTTTCGCAGTCGCATAACCAACCAAACAACCAACCAATCACCCAACTCACGCCACGTATCATAGAGAAATGTTGTTGCAAACCAAGCTAAACACAACCACCAACCAACCAAGCCCAACAAGCAAACAAACCAACCAACCGACTCACGCGACGTAGAGGAAGGTATTGTGCTGCGCGGGGGACAAGGCCCTCAGGAATTTCTGTCCCCACACCCCTCCAGGAGCCTGGCCTCCACCCCCACCCCCGCCCGCCGACGCCACCTTGGCCGCTAACTCCGCTTCTACAGCCGCCACAGCCGCCACAGGAACTACAGCCTCAGGCAAAGCTGACAAGAGCGTCATGAGGGCGGATACCAATGCCGGGGGTGGAGTGGAGGGATTGAACTCTGAGCCGGCGTCCAGACACCTGTGGAGGATAGCATAGGAGGGGAGCGCAATGTACGGGTCAGGTGTAGGGCTAGGGTCAGAATCAGGGTTAGGGGTTCGTCAAAGCTGACGGGAGCGCCATTAGGGCAGTAATCAAATGCTGAGGGTAGGGTGGAGGGCGCGAACTCTGGGCTTGTGTCCAGACACGTGTGGAGATTTGCTTCAGCCGCGGTTTGGCGGAAGTCCTTGAGGTATATGAGGCGTAGAGCTCCTCACGTTAAGAACTTGACTCCTCACATGCTAAAGAACGGACAAAAGTAGTACCTCCGTTTACTGTGGCATGACATGGCTTCCATTCAATAAACAGAGGAGGGCATTCTATTTGGCATTCTATTTGTAGGAAGGGGAGAGTAGAAGCGACGAAATTACGTTGACTTATCCTGTGATGGCAATAGACGGAAAGTGGCTACGAATTGTCTTATTTTTGCATGAAGCAAGCAGAATATCAATCAGCCGTCGATGAACGTTCTGAGCGTAACGCACCTACTGAACAATACAATAGTAACAGTAGAGTGACCGATATATATGTATACGTGCCTGAGAACAGCCGTAGTCTGGTCGTCCAATGTTGTGTCGATACGCGGCGGTATCCACTGCACCTACTGTTTACCTACTGCACCTACGTAGAGTGATCAAAATATACGTATAATGCGTACCTGAGAACAGCCTTAGTCTGGTCGTCCAATGGTGTATCAAGAGGAGGCGCGATCCTACTACACCTACTGCACCTACTGTGAGCCTACTGCAATATATATTCAAGATTCCCCTGGGGTATGTGGTTGGCTTGAAATCCCTTTGGTGTCGCAAGTTGAAAAGGGGGAACACAGGCGTTCCTATGAGCTATAACCAGGTATAAAGTAAAAAAACTCTTGAAAACTAAAGAAAGACAACTAGCCACCACCGCGCAAGCAACCTGGCAAGCAACACCGACCAGCCCAAACGAGTTTATAGCTTAGTCTATACGTGCCTGAGAACAGCCTTAGTCTGGTCATCCAATGGCGTATCAGGAGGAGGCGCGATCTGTCCGGGGGGGAACAATTCCGCCGCTTTATTCGCATCTAGCAGCGCGCCTCCTCGGATGATTGCGTCCACCAGCCTCCAGAGCACAATCGGGATCCCAAGACGCCCAGCCTGTGCACACAATTGGTCGGGAGAGGTGTAGAGAATGTTGAGACAGGGTTGGGGCAAGGCTAAGGCAAGGCAGGGAGGCAGAGGCGAAGTTCTTTTTCGCGAGTGGGATTTGATTCTTGAAAATACATCTTCATACCGAGAATTTTGACAAGCGGTCGGGGTAAAGGTTAGGGTTTTAGTGCTTAAATCGACGTCAACTACACACGCTACGGCAGAGGCGCACCATTTTTTTTTTCTGAGGGTTCTTACTTCAGGACCTCTACACCTCACCCAAAAAAGTGATTTGGAGAAAACTGAAAAGAGGGGGACCCGATGAACAAACCCATGGCCTAGGTAACACAAAAAAAAAATATTTGCAAAACAAGAATTGACATCCCTACGATTTGGGGGTTAAGGAGCCCCGTCATTGTGATTCAGAAAACATTACTCAACCAAAAAGTGGTACCTCTATTGCCTCTATTATAGCACTCGTAGCACGCGTCCAAGTACCATTCAACCATTTTACGATTCAACCATTTCTCCAAGCTAGGCCAAGTCGTAACGCACAACTCTCACACAACATGTGCATGCTCTAAACATATGCATGCATGCTCCAAAATATGATACCGTGTAGCACTTGTCCAAGTACGATTCAACCATTTCTCCAAGCTAGGCCAAGTCGTAACGCACAGCCCTCACACAACATGTGCATGCTCTAAACATATGCATGCATGCTCCAAAATATGATACCGACGGCACAATGGGACATGGGGACGGCACCTGCGATCCATGTTTGGACGACAGCCGCTCCAAAGGAGTTCCAAACGCCTCGCTGGCGTACCGCGCAGAAACGGGGACGTAGTACTCTGCTCCCCCTTCCAAGCGCAACACCAGAGTGTCCTCCAGTATCTCGAACCCAGCGCAAATCTCCTGAAAACAGAAACAGAAAAGCGGTCGAGGAGCGTCACAAATTGTGCGCACCGGTCAGATAGACGCACAAGGGCATGCCGTCCCAGCAAGCACACAAGACACGAGCACATACGTAGGCAACTTCGCCCAAGACCATCCGACAGACCGTTTTCACCAAACCCCCTTCCCATGCTTGGAAACCTGTGAGAAAACCACAAAACAACTAAGTCACAAAACCACAAAACTACCGTACTAAAAAATGATACAATGAATCATTTTAAAGCTGCGCCCCTGTGTGTGACGACAAGCCACGTGATTTACAACAGAGTCAACACATCATTCCACTGCAGTGACGTGCCCGACTTTAGAGCCTCTCGGAAGAGGCCAGGTTTACCGCTCTTATATCTCCGATTGGGCATAATCTACCTGGTAGGTTTTAGTATAGGAATCACAAGGCGTGACAAGCCGATTTGGCCACTCTTAACTCCGTTTTCTCTTAGTGTGGACGCTCTTAAACCGGGTACCCCACCGTACCATAATTAAGACAACACTATTACGGGGATACACAACATAGCAACATAGTAATCTAGTAATGAGGAGTATGGTTAGTGAAGACAGGGGAATACATAGGTTTTTGTGTATATCGTGGCTTCTGATTACTATGGCCCTCCGTAATACTACTGTATAATTATACTATAATTATGAACACATGAATGAACGCTGTCCTCGGGCAGGGAGGCGATCAACGAAAACCTAGTCGGTGAACTCTGTCCTCTCCCCCGGCGTCAGCAGCGCAAAAAATCCACCCTCAGACACCGTTTTGCGGTATTGTGCAGTATTAATAGAAAAGCCACTACCATTAATGGCAATATTCCACACGTCGGAGAGATCAACGATCCCTACTTGATCTAGATCTTTCAGGGGAGATCTGTCTGGTCTAGATCATGTTGCCGGTGGGAGCCGTACGATCTGCATGATCTAGCACATGCTTCCTGGGTTAGATCTGTACTCTCCATATACAGATCCTGCAGAATATCTCATAGCGGCAGATACAGGATCTACTGTAGATGATTTAGGTCGTGATCTATCCGAGGTGTGCAATGTTCATACTAGAAGAGTGGGAGTAATGAGCATGTTTCAGTCCGCGGGCGCGGTGGAAATTTCCTCATAATGCATTAGGCCAAACCGGCCCCACGAAACACCCACTCAAATCAAGCTCCCTCTACGAACTCTTGACTTGACATGAAACCAGCGAGAGAATATTCTCCCTATCTTTCTCGTCAACACGACCCCAGGCTGATCGCGATCGGTTCAGTGTGCGTCGTGCAATGTGCATTCTAGCCCGGCGACAGACAGACATACATACATAGCGATGTCAGTTTTGTAAAAAATTAAATATCGACACCCTCAAACTTTTTGTTTTTGGTGTTTCACCCAACTTCCTGCGCTCCCTCGGCATCAAAATCCTCATTATTAATGCATGAATGAAGAATAATGTACCCGGGTAGTGAGGCGATTAATATTAACACCCAAGTTAAAGAATACTGTACCCGGGCAAGTGAGGTGATTCATATGAATAGATGAATGAATGTTGTATCATACCCTGGCAGTGAGTCGATCCACGAAGACCGAGACCGTAAACGCCGTCCTCTCCCGGCATCAGCAGGCTCGACAAAGTACTTGGAATTAGAGTCAACACTATTTTGCAGTAGTGAAAGGGTTAAGCCGGTACTATTAATACCATAAAAATCAATCATTCCATATTATCAATTTAATTAATGCTGTATCATACCCTGGCAGTGAGTCGATCCACGAAGACCGAGACGGTGAACTCCGTCCTCTCTCCCGGCGTCAGCAGCGCAAACGCCGGCTCCACCCTCAGCCAGCGTCTGAAAGGCCCGGCTTCGTCCAACTTCGGTGTGAACCGAACAAAAGCCAGCCTGCGCGCGAAAATAACCATGTGAACAGGCATGCCAACGGTCAAAAACAACTATGGCAACATCTATGTCATCAGTAGTGGTATCAACGGTCATGTCAACGAGCATATCAATACGTCTGCCGTCGGAAAGGCCCGGTTTCGCCAGCTTCGGTGTAAACCGAACAAAAGCCAGCCTGCGCACAAAGCCAACATATATGTCGTACATGTCAACAGTCATGGGTGTCAATAGTTATGTCAACAAAACAGTCATGTCAACAGTCATGGGTGTCAACAACAACGCCAACAAGCTGTGAACACCCATGTGAACACCCATGTTACACCGTTTTCGAGACCTCCGACGGGAAAAAATGACGAAAAACAAAAAAGACGACAAACCAAACGGCTCACCCTTGGCCCACGTTGGCTACCCTCAGCACGATCGACTTCACTGTCCGGCAATACACATATCCAAGACCAACATAAGACAAACCCAATCAACCAACCAACCAACCAACCAACCAACCATACACACACGGACACATACGTCATCTTTAACCTTACATGCATACTCGAAAGTAATTGCCTCACGTTATGAAAAAAACTAATAGTCCACCCTGCATAAGCTTAGCTCACCCTTGGCCCACGTTGGCAACCCTGAGCACGATGGATTTGACTGTCCGGTAGTGCACATCTCCGAGGTCAAGGGAGTATGCCCCCAAAGAAAGCTCCGGCGCAGACCCCCTGGACTCTACCCGTCGGATCTGGTTGGTCACATCCTCGAAAGATCGCAGGCGCTCTCGTCGCTCGATTTGACGAATCTTGGAGTTGCACATGCGTTGGCGGATCGGTAGGGGGGGAGGGTGTGTACTCATTTCATTAATAGCCGCAGTCATACGACCATTGACCCTCGCATCCCTACAATGCCGGGACGGAGCACGTCGGGTTTTCACTGACCAGGCAGACATCGCATGCACCAAGCGCGAAGCGCCGTGAGGTGTTCGGCGAGTCGCATGCAAGGTGAGCTGCATCATACTAAGAACCACTTGAAATGCGGACTTCCGCACCTTGTGCGTACTTTCTTGCATACAGTATGGATCACAGCTTAGGGTGGGAGGGGGTTTGTCGAATATTGGAGTTGCACATGCGAAAAAGGGGACAATAGGAGGGGATCGGGTTGGTCATGTTCTCGAAAGATCGCAGGCGTTCTCGTCGCTCGATTTGCCGAATCTTGGAGTTTCACATGTACGATTTTACGGCGATTTTTGGGCTTGTGATCCTACAGCACAAGGTATAAGAACACCAACCATAACAGCAACAAAACAATAGCAAAATAAACATCACCATCAACACCAACAGCAACCACAACAACAGTAGCAAACATCAACATCCATACCAATACCAACAGCAGTAGCATCACCAAGATAGCCATAGCAGCAGCAATACCAATAGTCACAGCAAAAGCAATACCAGGTACCAAAAACACACCTTCACGGACAGCTCGGCACAAACGGGCTTGTGATCGGATAACACAGGGTATACTAGCAGCAACTACAACACAATAGCAACATCAACATCAATCAACAACGTTATTAATAGCATTATTAGCAATAGCAAAGTACTGCATTTTCAGTATGAATACCAATATCAATAGCAGCGGCAACATCAGTGGCAATATCAACAGCCATAACAACAGCAATAATACCAAAAGCAAGAGCATGGACGAGACACACACCTTGACGGACAGCTCGGCGCAAACGGGCTTGTGGTCGGACAGCAAAAGGTCCGCCCTGGAGTAGCTGACGGAAGAAACGTGGTCCTCATCCCGAGTCCTCCAAAGAACACGATCGCACCAAGCCGGGGCTCTCCTTTTCTTTTCCGGCCGTTCTTCGTATACCTGACCATTCCAACCAAATATGAACAACGAAATAAAGCCAATAAAACAACAGGGAAACCCGCCAATCCAAACAAGAAAAAAGAAACGAGCCAAGAAATAAGAAATAAGAAACAAGAAAAACGCAATAAAAAACCATAAATACGAACCAAGACATAAGAAACAAGAAATAAGAAACAAGAAACAAGAAAAAATAAACAAGAAATACGAAAAATAAACAAGAAACAAGAAACAAGAAACAAGAAATAAGAAGCAAGGCATAAGAAAAAAGAAATAAGAAAAATGAAATCAGAATAAGAAACCAAGAAATAAGAAACAACAAACACGAGACAAGAAACAATAAACGTGTGCGCGCGTTGAGGCGAGGGAGAGAAACATGTGAAGAGCTCGAGAGGTCAGAGCTGCACCAACGATTGGTTTGTTCGAAAGCGAAAGGTAGGATGGACAATGAGGACGAACACGAGGTGTGCTGATGTCATAAGGTAGGGTAGAAACAACGGCGGAACCTCTTGAGAACTGCATCTACAATTTTGGGGATAAACTACTTGGATTCAGTGTGGGATACACGTTGCAGTTCTAACCCACCAAAGAACCGCATCCACGCTATGGGGGACAAAGCACTTGGAATTATTGTAGGATACCTGGTAATGTTTTTTCGGAGCAAAAAGGGTTAGCGCTATAATACGACAACACACCTGTGTTCCCGGCTGGTACTTGTAGGTCGGGGCGAAGTGTAGCGGGGCCTCTTCGAATTCAGCGAAGGCCGCCCGAGATCCTCGAGCTCTCTGCACCAACACGAACACGAACACGAACATCAACACCATCACGCGTACGAAACAACAGGATTGTGAGACAGTGGAGAGTGGGGAAAGTTGGCATGTTACGGTGATGGCGGTGGCGAGCAGCGTCCTATTCTAGGGCCACGCTTGTTGGGGAGAAAAGGGACACAACACTATTGTCGGTCGACGTTGTCCATGGGCACTGTAGATATTGTCCATCGACGTTGTCCATCGACAGTGTCCATCAATGCTGTGCATCCACATTGTCCATTGACATTGTCCATCGAGGTTCGAGTTTGCAGTATAATCCGGCTACTCACACGGGGATAAAGTGATGCTTCAATGTTCGTCAACATAATCCATCGACATTGCCCATCGATACTGTCCATCGATATCGTCCATCGACATTGCCCATCGATCTTATCCATCGACACTGCCCATCGATATTGTCCATTGACAATATCCATCGACTTTGTCCACTGAAACTCGCAATAGTTTTTCCTCTACATGCATGCTTGCCACGATTATAAACCAACATTCTCTCGCTCCCCTACATGCATGCTTTTCCACAAATAGAACCTCGCATCGTAAAAAGCATGTCCTCTATGATCCACGCATGTTTTCCACCATATGATATAGCTCACCTCGAGGTTGAGCTGGTCATGTGCCTGCAGAAAGTCCCTCCCCTCCTGCGTGTCACACCGCCGGAACACCTCATCAAGGTGCACCACCTCCGACACGCGGTAGTTCAAGTCCCCAAGCCAAAACACCACGTCGTGATCCAGGATCCCCACTGCTCCATCCACCGGGCCACGGCTGAACTCGCACGGAAGGTCGCGGAACTCCCTGGAAGTATGTCGATTGCCGGGGATGCGGGAGGGGGGTGAAGGCAAGGGTGAGAGGCGAGAGGCGAGAAACCCACGCACCTAATAGCCCCCAGTACGAACCCACCATGCTGTCTCAATGGGGTTTTGCAGTCCTGTTCTACTTGCCTCTATACATACATGAATGTAGTCTCACCATGCTGTCTCCGGGATGATTATCTCTATACACATGAACCAATTCTCAAAGGGGTTAATCAAGTCTCAAAAGGGGTTAATCAAGCCCCAAATGGGTTAATCAAGTTTCAAAGGGATTAATCAACAATCAAGTCTCAAAAGGGGTTAATCAAGTCTCAGAGGGGTTAATCAAGTCTCAAAAGGGGTTAATCAAGCCCCAAATGGGTTAATCAAGTTTCAAAGGGGTTAATCAAGTTTCAAAGGGGTTAATCAAGTCTCAAAGGGATTAATCAAGAATCAAGTCTCAAAGGGGTTAATCAAGTCTCAAAGGGGTTATAATCAAGTCTTCTTAAAGGGGTTAATCAAGTCTCAAAGGGATTAATCAAGTCTCAAAGGGGTTAAACAAGTCTCAAAAGGGGTAATCAAGCCCCAAATGGGTTAATCAAGTCTCAAAGGGGTTAATCAAGTCTCAAGAGGGTTAATCAAGTCCCAAAGAGGGATAATCAATTTTCAAAGGGAATAATCAAGCCCCAAAGAGGTTAATCAAGTCTCGAAGGAGTTAATCAAATCCTACAGGGGTTACTCAAGCCATTAACTCACCATGCTGTCTCAGGGTCCCCTAGGAAGGCGGTCTTCGACAAAATGCTCCAAAAGTCAGCGTTTCGGCCGGCAACGTTAGCTCTCTTTGCCGCCATGTGAGCGCAGACAAAGCAAAGAGTGCTGTCGTACAAAGACAGCCGAACCACCACAGCCCCCTTGTTGCCCATCACTCCCATCATGCCCACTCGAGCCGTCGTCGCCTGTGCATCAGACAGATCATATAATCAGAGGTTCATATAACCAGAAAATCAGAGCTTCAGATATGAAAAAAAATCAGAGGGTTATATAATCAGCGGCTCATATAACCAGATAATCAGAGCTTAAGATAATAACTTCAGAGGTTCAAATAATCAGAGGCTCACATAATCTTCCACTCCAGAGCGACTGGAGCCTGTCCTGTGACCACGGACTTGATTATTAGGGTTAATGTGAGAACAACAACAACAATAATCAGACAATCAGAGGTTTTGATGATCAGATAATCAGAGGTTCATATAATCACATAATCAGAGGTTCACATAATCAGAGAATCATAGGTTAAAGATAACCAGCCTCATTGCCGCCATGTAAGCGCGAACGAAGCAAAGAGTGCCGACGCACAAGGACAGCCGAACCACCACGACCCCCTCGTTGCCCATCACTCCCATCATGCCTACTCGTGCCGTCGTCGCCTGATTATCCCACACATACCACACATACCAGGCAATGCGAGTGAAAGACCCATACCAGGTATGCGATACAAAAACTCAAAAAGCATGTGCGGGGAGGGGGAGAAAAGAGCATCACCTGTGGCTACGGCGTGTCTAGAAGGTTTGCGGTCGCAAACATTCATGCAAGTTGATCTGGAAGGTAAAAGTGACGACAAACAATAAAAGAAAAGTATAGTACCTGGTTAGTACCTGGTACTCGTACGGACTATAGTGATGCAAAAAACAACAAAAACAAAAAAAGGGTAAGGCGTTACCTGAACGTCCTTGACGGCCCCTTCTGCGACGAATTTTTCCTTAACGTACACGAAGAGCACGATGCCAACCAGGGCGCGTTGCTCCACAAGCCTGTACCTAGTTTGACGCCCGGACAGAAAACGCTCCAATTCCTGCCGCCATAATCCCGCTCTCTGTTTGCACCAATCAAAATCAGTAACAAAATCAGTCAAAATCAATCAAAATCAATCAAAATCAATCAAAAAATATTAAAATCTACCAAAATCTACCAAAATCAAAAACAAAATCAGACTGCGAAAAAGCAACGACAACATGCGAAAGTTTTCAAGTGAAAACTATTGGAACCCCACCATACCCTGCCAGGGTGCTGTGCTATACCACTGTATCGTCCTCGTGACAACCACATCAGCATCGTTCTCCTGAAAACCACATCAAATATCACACCTACTCCGACCAGAGCCGCGCACTGTAAATGCCTCACTTCTTCCGTATCGTAGGCTACGTAGAGCCCAAACCTACTACTGAAGTATTAATACATTCAGCTTCATAATGAGCCTGCAAAACATACGGTAGTAACAGGTAATAATACTCAATGCGGCGGAATTGTCGACAATGTTGTGAACCGAAAACCGAAAACCGGTTTTTTCGGTCGGTTTTTTTCGGTTTTTTCCAACCGAAAACCGACCGAAAATTTTCGGTTTTTCGGTTGCCCAAAAAAACCGAAACCGAAAAACCGACTCGGTTTTTTTCGGTCGGTTTTTTTTTCCCTGTCCCCTAAGCCAATAACGCCTACATATCTATATGGAAACCCCGTTATGTATGACACATCATGGATACGCCACACGCCACACGCCACACACAGCACACAGCACACAGCACACAGCCCGCAGCAGCAGCAGCAGCAGCAGCAGCAGCAGTCGCACAGGGCACAGTGCGTCGCGAGACTGCGAGAGATAACCATGTCCGGTTCAGACGGCAGTGCTGACTCTGACCATGAGCCGGAGGCAGAGGCGGGTGCAGGCAAAGGGGAGGTGGAAGTGGCGAGCTCGGGCGATGATACCGTGAAGGTTGTGAGCAAGCCTCTCGGTGGTCGAGTTGCAGCGTCAAAGGCGGCGGCAGGCTTCGTGACCTGCCAACAGTCGAACTGTATTCTTTACAAGAAACACGGCTGGCTCCGCCATGTCGACAAGGAGCGAGCTCTGTGCCCGACCTGCAAGGTGCCCGTGCCTTGCAAAAACTCGAACACCAGCAACCTATGGCGCCATTGGAAGAAGTGCGACAGGAAGGCACACGATGCTGCGAAAAACACTCAGGACAAGGCATCAGCCGCACGCCCACGCCAGCAGTCGCTCTCGTTCAAGTGAGTATTGTACGAGCATCTGTCTTCAATGCAGCAGTCAGTACGACAGTACACAGAGTACACAGCCAGTTGTACACAGCTACACAGCACACCGCTGGTGAGCTGATAGAAGTATGCGTTTTTGCAGGTTTACTTTCGAACAGCAGTACAGCAGTGTTGTCTTGTTGTCTTATAAATTAAAGGATCAGCTCTGTTATCAAGGTCAGATCACCTGCTGTATCAGCTCCTGATCAGCTCTGTTTTCAGGGTCAGATCAACTGCTGTACGCAGCTGGCTGTACGAGTCCTGCTGTGCACTCCTGTAACTACTGCTGTAATTGCGCACTGTACTTACACTGCTGTATGCTGTATGCTGTATGGTACCTGATACCTGATACTGCTGTATGCTGTATACTGCTGTATACGGCTCATGACTCATGACACACGACTCGGTACTGCTGTATGCTGTATGTATGATGTATCAGGTACCAGGTATGATGTACCAGGTATAATGTACCATGTACCATGTATGATGCACCATGTACCATGTATGATATACAGTAGTACTACAATGTATGCTGTATAGTATATCACATCATGTATCATGTATAGACTACTGTAGGTGCTCAGCAACTTGTGGTCAACATACTCTAACACGCAACACGCGTTTTCTGCTCAATATTGTCGATACTCAGGGCGAACCGGCAGTCACGCGAGAAGCAGCTAAGGGCTGTCTCTGGTTTCGTTATCCTGGACCAGCAGCCCTTCAACGTGGTGGAGGCCCCGTCCTTTCGTCACCTCCTGGAAACGTACAGCGGCACCGTCGATCCTGTACACGTTCCGTCTCGAAGGCAGGTCACCGAGCGTGTGGAGGAGATGTCGATTGGGGCTGTAGAGACCCTAACGGACATCCTGAAACCCCTCTGGCCCGCCATCACCACCGACAATTGGACCTCCAACACAGGGGTGAGTGGACAGGTGTACTGGTGTATCGGTGTAACGTGGTATTGTACATCACGCATACTTCAAAGCAGTGATGTGTGATGTTGGATGAGTAATCACGTGCGTACGCCGAACGGTTTTGGCCGTAAGCTTATACATCCCGTCCCTTGTTTTTTGCCCGTTATTCGAGAAAGCACGACGTAGATATTTCGGCGGTAATCCGACATCTCTGCTTGAAAGTGTTGAAAATATGTAGCCAGTCAACCGTCCTCCTGTTGTGTTGTATTGTTGCATGTGCGAGTTGACCTGGCCTGCCGTCAAGCTGCCAAGCTTCATGTTTCGGCTTGACGGCAGACAAGGGGATACTTCGAAGTAGTCTATTTATTCTGCATATTCGGACGCTGACCTCAATCCGACGTTTTGCACGAGTGCTGATACTGTTGTGTTGCTCTTTTTTGCTGCCGCCGTTCACCCGTGTACCCATGTTTCTCCCTATTATTTCTGCAATAATTGCAGGATCCCTACATGGCCTTCACGGCAAACTTCATTAAGGAGGGGGACACCGAAGTCACTAGTGTCGTCCTGTCGTGCGAGCCGTGCCCTGGTTCCCATACGGCCGAGCTCCTCGCGGAGAAGACAAAGGCTTGCTTGGAGAAGTTTGGGATCTCGGACAGGGCCGTCACCCTCACGACGGACACGGCGGCGAACATCAAGAAGGCCGGCACCCAGCTCCTTGACCAAGAGTGGCACGCCTGCGCGGCTCACGTGATTCAGCTATCGATCAAGCCCGTCTTCAACGAGCCGTCGGTGAAGGCGACTTTGGAGAAACACAACAAGATGGCGACACACCTACACGCGTCAACGAAATCGAGGGACAAGCTAACCACGCTGCAAAAGGTACGGTCTGGTGCTACGGTAGGGGGCTACCCCCGTTTTCATTGCCGCGTTTAGACCACTCGGTCGAGTGACTCTGTACCTCGCTCAAAGTAGGACTTGAAAACATGTTGGCGAAACGTAACAAGCACTCCCATGGCGGTGAATATCGCGAACACAAATAGCGCAAAAGCTTGACTGCCAATAAATAGGGTAGTCACTCGGCCGAGTGTCTCTGAGCGGCTGAAATACAAGGACCTAAAGGCGCCCTCCTTACCGTAGCACCGTAGCCTTGGTCTACGTGGGAAACAAAACGTATCGCCAGTTGTCCTCCACGGACGTAGGAACGTCGGACGCCGATGGTTCATGAATATGGTGTCGATATGCCGTAACGTAGTTGCCCACTGTCTTTACGATGGGCACGTTCGCCGTTGATCCGTGACTCATACAAAAATCGATATTATATCGCTCATTTCATGTTTTTTCTTGGCACCCCCTCCCGTGCTCCTTGGCTTGATTTTGTGTATACCAGGAAGCTGGTAAGACGATGAAAGTGATGCCCCTAAATTGCGTCACCAGGTGGAACTCGCAGTACGTGCAGGCGGTGTTCGCGGAGAAGAACAGGCTGCAGATCGAGTCCACCCTCGAGTTCGCCAAGAGCTTCCCGAGAGGGCCCAGTCTCACGTACGAGGCGAGGGACTGGGAAAATACCGACGCCATCGTCAACCTCCTCAAAGTCATGAGCCGCGCGGTGACGGTGCTGCAAGGCAACTTCATCACCAACAGCATGATGCCCATGCTTTCCAACACGCTGCACGCCTTCTACATGAGGAAAGCCACAGTCATCGGGGAGCTGCCCGACCACATCCAGATTGTGGCGATGGCCATGTTCGATCAGTTCGGGGACCGCTTCGAGGTGTGCACGGATGCCGCCAAGATCGCCTCCTTCCTCGACCCGCGCACGAAGAGTATGTGGTGGGCCGACGAGTACGAGCCAGTTGCTTTCCGCGCTCTGGTCGTGC
>JAYJMJ010000262.1:150215-163353 GCA_036873875.1 Laminaria ephemera
CCCCCCCCCCCCCCCCCCCCCCCCCCCCCCCCCCCCCCCCCCCCCCCCCCCCCCCCCCCCCCCCCCCCGAAAGGGAATAGGGGACCGTAAGCATGAATCGGTGGCAACGTGGGAGAACGCGATTGAACATCGGGAGGCGATGGCTACCCCTGCGTTCGATACAGTTAGATAGCCAGTCAGTTGAAAGAAAGCGAAAAACTGAAACCATCAACAATAACCACCCTCCTTACCTCCCTCCCGAAAAAAGGATACCATTTCCCTTCCTATCAACAAAGGCTAGCCTCTTCCCTTCCTACCAAAATAAACTAGCCGCCCCCGTCCCTGCCAACCGAAACAAGCTCCCTCTTTTCTCGGCACCAAACCAAGCTTCTCCTCCCCTCTGAACCAGACCAAAGCCCGTCCCTTCTTACCAACCAAAACAAGCCCCTCATTCTCCTATAACCCAACCCAACCCCCACCCATCTAACCACCCATCAAATAAAAAACCCTCCCTTCTAGCCAAATAAACAAGCCTCTTTCCCTGCTATCTCCCAAAACAAGCCCCCTCCTCTCCAACAAACCAAACGAAACCCCCTCCGTTCTGACCCAGCAAAACAAGCCTGTTCCATTCTCACCGACCGAAACTAGTCTCCCTCCTCTCATACAAACCAAACCAACAAGCCTCCTCACCTCTAGGCTTATATCCATTCTGCTCTTTTTTGTCAAGGTAATGTTTTTTGCTTGACAAGGAGCATAAAAAATCAAGCTACCCTGTTTCCCCCCCTGTATGCTCGTCAACGCTTGTACTACTGCAAATAATAATATTCCTCACTAATCCCAAGTAGTTTGTCCCCCAAAACGATGGTGCAGTTCCAGAACGGCTAAGCTCGAGAAAACCCACTATGTCATTTTTAAGCTCTTAAAAACGCCCAAATACGCCAAAATAATTGCTATTATAAATAATAGCATACCTTGTATATAAATAGCATAATGCAAATACGCCTCCTCACCTCTTGCAGAGCCTCCAAGACGGTCATGCTCGACGACACCGTGTCGGGGTTAGGCGTCATAACGTCAGCAACGACAACAGTGTCTGGGTTGCGCCCCTTCGCTAAGATGCGGTTGAGCAGATCCTTGTCCGTGAATATGCCCGCCAGACCGTCGTCATCTACCACTAGAATCTGCCCAAACAAAAACGAGCATACGCGCAAAGATCAGTCCATGTTATCACGATAGTATCATAATTCACCGCTAGAATCTGCCCACACAAAAACGAGTACGAATGCATGCAATATCAGTCCATTTTATCATGATACTGTAGCATCATCACTCACCGCTAGAATCTGCCCACACAAAAACGAGTACGAATACATGCAAAGATCAGTCCATGTTATCACGATAGTATCATCACCCACCGCTAGAATCTGCCCGCACAAAAACGAGTATACATGCAAAGATCAGTCCATGTTATCATGATACTGTAGTATATAATTCACCGCTGGAATCTGCCCACACAAAAACGAGTATACATGCAAAGATCAGTCCATGTTATCATGATAGTGTCATAATTCACCGCTACAATCTGCCCACACAAAAACGAGTGTACATGCTAAGATCCGTCCATGTTATCGTGATCGTATCATCATCCACCGCTAGATTCTGCCCACACAAAGACGAGCATGCATGCAAAGATCAGTCCATGTTATCATGATAGTATCATCATTCACCGCTAGAATCTGCCCACGCAAAGACGAGTATACATGCAAAGATCAGTCCATGTTGTCATGACATTAACAGTGTCATCGTCCACCCCTAGAATCTGCCCACACAAAAATGAGTACCATGCAAATATCAGCCCACCTTAGCACGATAATATCATATACCTGGTGTGCTCACATCAGTACATTACCAATTAACAAACACATTTTGAACACAACACAGCACAACTCACTCATCACCGCCCAGCACAACATGACATAGTATATCACAAGCCAGCCCAATCCAACCTAACTAAACCCAACAAAACCGACAACACAATCCCAACACACAAACCACTAAACACTAAACAAGCAGTATCCAGTATCCCCGAGAGGTTCGACAGAGACAGACAGAGAGAGAGAAAACGTCCCCGTCGCCAAATCCGCCACGGAAACCCGTACGCCGTACGAACACTCACGGCTTTACGGCCCCTAGCGATGGCCTTGCCGGCAGTCCTGACAGTGTCGGTAGACAGCACAATCTGCGGTTGTCCCTTTTGTTCCAGGAGTTCTCGCAGGGTAAGGGAGACGCTGCAGTTCTTGTCCCCTCCGTCCTCGAACATCTTCGCCATAATCGCCTGTTGCCCGCGAGCGACAGCATGGGAGTATACCGCGGAGCGTCAAAACCGAGGTAATATTAAAAGTACAATCCAGAGTTACAATATCGCACGACTTTACGGCAGCGCTGCTTCTCCACTTCCCCCCGCCTGCATAGCCACCTTTCTCTAGACCCAGTTTCCCATTGCATTGTTTCTTGCTTATAGCATACCGGTGCTGTATTGTTACTATCAATATTTATATTGTACAATTCAGTGTGAAAATGTCGCACGACTTCACGGCAGCGCTGCCATTCTGCTTCCTCGCCTGCATAGCAGCCATGCTCTTCTTCCCCTTTCCCTTCCTGAGTCCCAGTTTCTTCACCGTAGTGCACTATTATTATCATTAATATTAATATTAATAATACTATAATTATTATTATTATTATTATCATTATTATTATTGTTAGCATTATTATTGTTAATTACAAAAATACTATTTATCAATACTATAATAGCCAAAAAACAAAAAAATGAGGCCCTTTTCGTTGATGGCTTTACCTTGGATTTTGTGTGTTTTGACGCACCTGGCTGGACAGCGATCTAGGGCATCGTGAGCAACAGGTAGGCATGTCAATGAAGGCATATTATAGCCGTTCACGGCAATAAAAATGTCCCAAAAAAAAGATGAATTGAAAAATTATCTTTTGGCCTTTAGCAAATCAACCAATCAGAGGCAGGGAACTGTCCTCGTCATCAATGATCAAGAGGCACAAGAAAGGCTCCAGAGCTCAGTGTGAACCACGTTTTTGTTTTTTTATACCGGTATGTTCTTCGAACGAGGTTCGAGCTGCTTGTTGCGCCTCGAGCCGGTACTGTGCTTGTACCCGCAAGGACGATCGACAACACAACACACAACCCACAATCTAGGGGACAGCCCGCTCCTGCCTGTCTCCCGGAACTCCAGGGCTCGTAGCGATAGCTGACCGAACGCCAGCGCAGCAGCACCAGCACCAGCAGCACCAGCAGTCCACTTCGGGAGATGATCAGCAGCAAACGAAGCAGCCCACGCCAGACGCCGGTCACAAGCGACAGCCCAAGCCGGGCGACGATCCTCTGCAGCAGTCCATTCATGCCCGGCGGCGACCCTGCCCGAGTTGCTGCAGCGGCCATGATTGCTGCTCAAGTGATGTCGCGCGAAAAATTTACCTGGGTAACTGGTACCAGTGTAGACTATTATATCATACCTGGTATGAGTTTTAGAGTACTACTTTAGCTGAAATACAAGTCGTTAAAATTGCAACACTCCCAGCAGCATTCCCCACCGGACGCTGATTAGGAGCAAACGGAAGCCATGCCCGACGACGATCAGACACAGCAGCCCATGCCAGGCGACGATTCGGCCCGCGTTGGTTCGTCAGCTGCTGCTGCAGCAGCCATGATGTGGTTGCTGCTAAAACAAACCGTCTCGCACAGAATGTACGTATAATATATACGAGCACCTGTATACCTGGTATACTTGGTATATGATACCAGGCACAGTATTGAAAAAAAGCCAAATTTTCAGGCAGACCTGCTGCTGCGCAGATCACACAGCAGCCACTAAATTTTATTAATATTAATAGTGTTTCAGTACGGGATTTTGTTTTTTAACCCCGAAAGCGATTATTTTCGTCCGATGATTTCTCATGGGCAATGACTCCGATTCCAGTGCTGTTTGGTTTAGGAGATACTCCATAACCCAAAGGAGTGAATGATCCTACACAATCTTGTATTAACAGAGAAAACTCTGACCAGGGGAGACAAGGTAAAGAAAACAGCACTTTTTCGGAATTGCTCGCTCAATCTGAAGGCTTCATGGAAAAATGTAGGATTGTTCGAATCACCTCACGATCGTCACGACCAAGTATCAGCAGCGAACTCCACCACATGCCCAAGCAATCATCATACGAAGTTTTGCACGTGTTCAGTGTTTAATCAAGACGTTTTAGGGAAAAGCAATTTCCGGGTGATGTTGATGTTTTCTTTTTTTTTCCTGGTCGTTCCGAAAAATTGGGACATGATATTGCGGTGGAACACCCCTTCATTGACACCCCTAACAGAGACAACGGCATACACTTGGATTTGTCGTCATCTGCCATTGCCCTTGTGCGGGAGAACGAAAGACCATGGCGGGGACGGTCGATCGTGGCTTCGTGTGATGTCGTTCTCTGACCTTGGGCCTATGTCCGTAAAAATAACGACCGTTAAATGTAAACATTAATAACAAACCGGTCCTTATATATTTAACCAAAAACGCGCGAACAAAATGTATATATTTTCCGACCCCTACCCATGGTCCCTGAGCCTGCTGTTGGCGAGGAACTGGGATTAGGCGGGGGTGCAGAGATTCAGTATGATACGTGCGTCTGATACATAGCGAAAGACACGTGCCAGGTATGTATCTGTACATATAACAGCAGCGGTACATATCATATCACCAGCCGTAGGCAATCGTTTAGAGTATAGCGGTTGGATATGTGACCACAATTTAGTATCCAAGATACACACACGTACCAATACCACGGCAGTGAGTTACTGCTGTTGTTGTTTTTCGTCTGTCTCGGAGGTGTGTAGGGGGAGCGGTCGAACCTCTCGCGCGGAGTAGGCAGAGCTGTACAGCAGCAGCGACAGCTGTGGAGCAAGTCGTACAATGGATGTATGTGTCAGGTTCGTGACCAAGATATGAGTACACACGTATATATGCATGTGTACTGCAGCATATCGCATTCACTACGTACGGCTGTCGCTGTTGTTCTCCATGGGTCAGTGTCTAGAGCGCTCTCAACCGTTAGCATTACATCTGACCTCTATTTTTCACCACAATGCTGCTAACATTTTTAGCATCGCGCGAGCCGGCGACCGGCGGCCCCTTCTACCCTCCCATAATACTGCAAGTATCCTATGGGGCGTCTCATGGGTCATGCGATAGGTTGCCATACATGGCACGACCTATATAGGCCGTGCCATGGGCAAACCAAGTAATGTAGATCATACGCAAGTACTTGCTGTACTCAATAATCGCAAGATTATAATCCAAATACACTCTCAAAGTATGACGTATACTGCGAGTACCTTTGCAATCTTGAAGCATGCACTACTCGTACGCTACAGCAGTACGAGTATGTATGTACACGAAGGACCACACAACAGCACCACCGCTGCGGCACGGGTCCGCGTGCTTCGCACCTCCCTCTAAGCATCCTAGCCATGCATGTGCATAACTGCTGTGTTATATATCTTGTGGGCTACATCCATCCTCCAACGGCCCAAAAGACTCACAGATCAAATACACGGTTAACATCCTTACTTCTGGGACTCATACAAGATTTCCCCATATAGCTACGACTATCGTCAACTACGTAGTATATGACATGTACTGCATGATAGCAAGTTGATACAGCAGTATCTTAGTTCCAAAATATGGCCCCTCCGCCATTGGGGCGGAGGGCGGAGGGCCGGCCCTAATCCCTAGTAACTAGCTATTGCCGCACATACCGCGACGTGTATCAATAGCTGACACACAAATACCAGCAGCCTGCGCCAACCCCCAGCTTCTGGGGTGCCCTGTGTAATGTTGGTAAGCAATACAAATATGCATGTTCCAAGTTGTTTATTTTGGCTGTTCGGCTTTTAGTAATGCTTACCTAACCATACAAACAAAGTACCTGGTATAAGGGTTTTATAATGTCAATGGTAAACTCTATACAAACACAAAGTGTATTTTCTTGTGGAAAAATAATTCGTAGGGGTTTTAGTATAACCCTAGTAAAATGCCATATCATTTTACATACCAGGTACGGGTTTTAGGATTCTATAATGCACGCCGTACAAACCAACCAATCAAACCTGAACCTTGCAAAAAAACTCAGAAAAATTAAAAATCATACGTACATATCATAGCAACCCTTTTGTTAAGACTAGTTGCGTATCAACTGGATCGTTGAGCTACCTGATATTGCTACACACCAACTATTAATACGCGACACACACACCAAAAACGAAAACAACTAAAACGGAAAAATGACAGCCGCCGCACCACCTACGCGTCGGCATTTGCACCCCCTGCGCTAACGTTGACGTCCTCTGCCGGCGTCCGAGGGGGGGCGGGGGAGAATCCCTGCTTGCAGAGACCCTATGGCCTTGAGGTCTGCTGTAGAAACCCGGCGAAAACAGGTAGATTCCTTGAGCTTGGCACACTCACTTCGTACATATATTCACAACACCTGCTGCCTCGGGATGGCGTGCACCTTTCCGCGCAGTCCTGCTAGAGAAACGCCTCCTACAATACACGCTATCTCCGAACAGGCTACCAGAACCGCCACTTGTATTGCCACGAGCGCCGCGTGGAGTAACTAACGGCAACACAACACAATACCAGCATATTTAAGTCCCCAATCCACGTGTCTACGCCACGACGCGATTACCATCTCCTGCAGCCATCTATCCCCCAGGCGAGCGACTTGATGGTCAATACAAAGTAACCGGTACCTGCACACAAAAAGCGTGGGCAGGGTTGCGCAAGGGACGGGGTACGGGGAACGGAGGACGTGGGAAGGGGGGGGGGGGGTCGAGACGCATAAACCGATGTCGTGTATGTGTGGAGAAGTACGTACATAGAGCAAGCGGGCGCACGACAGCAGATACCGCAGGAAAGAAACACACGTGGCCAGCATACGCCACAAAGAGACGGGCAATATAACAAAGTGAGTACCATGCCGCCCCACGAGACAAAATACACTATTAATAGACTCGATCTCCGAACAACAGCGTGCGCAACCGCAGCCGCTGGATTCGTTACCAGGTTCTGTTTACACTCCCGGCGTAAGCCCCCCCACCCCCCGCTTCTCCCCCCCCCCCATCTTCCTCGATCGCAAGCTTACACACGCCACCGCATTACCTCATGCATTACGTCATGTATCGCGTCTTCTTCATGGGCCCTCAGCCGTCTTCCTCCTCCACCCCTGCCCAATTATCTCCCAACAATAACTCCTTCTCCGGGGAGAGATCTCTGCGGGGTAGCACTGCGGCGTTCCTCGTCGATGTGTGCGTAGTGCTCGCGCTGGATGAGGGCCTCCCCGTGCCGAGGCGTTTTCTCCTGCCGCCACCGCCGCTGCCGTCTGACGCAATGCCGACATGGGACTCCGTGGGTTCCACGTTAGCGCAGCAGTGGTCGTTGATGAGGCCCTTGAGCGCGGTGTGGTTGATTGGCTTAGCACAGAAGCCGTCCATGCCGGAGTCTTCGCACGCCTACGCACGGCCGCGTTTTCAGTACGTGTTCGTTTTTTCCACGCGCGACATCGGACCGGTAACAAGAGCAATAAAGGGAACCGAAAGAGCACATAAGATATTTTCGTCGCGAGTAGCATAGTGGCGAACGACCTCCTTGCCGCCTTGTACACCATATTTACGTACTAGTATTTTGCTGAAATGCCGGGCGGCTTTAGACCAGATGGCCTTCCTAGGACGTTGCTGCCTACACCACCGACATCTGCTATGCTCGTCGCGCTGCCAAGCGGACATCAAGGCACGGCGGCAAGCGATGAACGAGCGCGGCGATATTTGAACCCCGACTGAATCATTATTTCCGACGACTTTCGTTGGGTGAGGCTTAGTGTTAGGGAATGGATTTGCGTAGCTATTTCGTAAACCCTTCTCAAAATAATGAAACCACCGTGCGAGCAGGGAACAACACCAGGTTGCATTTCAACATCCTTCGGATGGTGACGGCAGCGCGGGCCCGAGATTGCTCGGGGCTACTGTGTGGGTGAGCACCTTGATAGGCTAAAAAATAAACACTCCAAACACCCCAGAGACAGAGTTAACGCTGTAGTTCCACTTCTCTCGAAAACAGACGCAAGAGTAGTAGCCTGACCAGAAAATGGCATCGTGTTTATTGGCCACGTCGCGGACGCAGACGGTAATGGTGGGGTCGCTCGTCGGGGCGCGCAACGTGTACAAGTCGTACACTACGAGTGAAACCTTTCGTACCGTTTTCAGAAATTGGGATATCCAAAATTCGGAAAATCAGTACGAAAGGGTGGTAATGAATACCAGGTACAGTGTAAAATGACTCGGACGCGGCAGGGCACCATTTTAATATAATACTTGTTTTAAAATATCCTCGATTTTCACAGCAGTAGCAGGTTGCGTCGGGCACAAGGCACACAGCATAGGCACACGTACGCCGTGAACGTCCTCTAGAGGTAAAGGGTCAGGCTCTTTGTCAGTCTCAGGCCGCGGTCGCGGGGCGTAGAGAGGTAGGGCCAAGAGTCGATGCTCGGGGTTTCCGAAATTCTAAAAAACAATCTAAAACGGCTTAACATCGGTTTACTTCGCCGCCAACCTGAATCTCCGGTGCCTCGCCATTGGCCGACATCCCGATGATCTTCTGCCTAATGCCCCTCCTGTTGGGAGAAACCTGACCCTTTGCTTCCCGAATACGCCACCGTTGGGTGAACTCCGGCCCATCCATGACTTCAAAATCAACGAGTGGGGGGGGGGGTAAAAGATAAGACACGTCAGCGGTTTGGTCCCAGTATCCTGCGCGATAGGACACGCTTCTCCGTGCCTTTGCGTTTGAACCCGGGCAATAGCAGCGAACCCCTAGGATGTCGGGGGGGCGGTTTTGGCTACAATCGCTCAGCGTCCTTCCGGCGATTCGATAGCACTGTCGGAAGTGCTATTGGTCTGTAGAGCGTGGCAGTCCCGACACACTTCAACAACGACAACGGCCGTGACGACGATAAAAACAGCAGCGGCGACAGCAACACAAAAACGACAACAATAACAACGGCAACACATAAACGACAGCAGCAACAATATAAATGCGATAAAACCAGCAAGGAATCAAAGTTGATCCGACCCGACACCCACCTGGCATCTGTACATCGCACAGCACCAACTGGTACGGCCGCCGCTCCACCATTTGCAACGCTTCCTGACGCCCACAACAGAAGTAGAAACGACAGCAAAAGCGACCAAGACCAAGTAAGAACGGTGGAGAAGGCCGACCACGTAGGTGGCCAAACGGGGACAACACCGGAAGTAAGGAAAGGCTGGCTCACCACTATTTGCGCTGCCTGCGTGAAAACGCTCCGCGCCGAAATTCTCACGCGCACGGCGGTAGCTGCAGGGTATGCCTGTCAGCAACGACTCTCGTTGTGGCGTTGTGGGTGAATCAGCACACGGACAGAAACGCAAACACGCAGGGAAACAACAAAGCACGCGCGGTGGCGGCAACATGCTACATTAGAGACTCCAACGAAAAAATACACTGCTACCAAAACGCCGCCGCTGCCGGCCTGTTCAGACGAAAAAACAAAACGCCACTTGCCCCAACTTCCAGAAGTCGATGGTAAGCTGCTTCCAGGGGGGGGGGTTGCCAACCCTGACAGCCTCACCTCTCCCGTGCAGGCCGTGTCGACACCGTGGCCCATGCGAGTCACCGCCCGCTTCAATAAGTTCCTCGCCGTCGACGAGTCGTCAACCACCAATACATCCCCTTGCCCAAAGCTCGTAACCTTACTGAGACCTTTCTCCCTTGACCCCCGTCGAAGATCCCCCTGGTCGACATGAACCACCGGTGCCCCCCCCCCCCCTCCCCCTGTGTTCCTTCTCTTCGCCTCCACCCTACGCATTCCGGCTACCAAGGCCCTTCCTTGCATCGACGGGGCCGGCACGACGCCACCACCAGCGCTGATCAGCTTAGGTTGGCTGGGGTTGTCGAGGACCACTCCGGAGCTAGCTGCGACGCCCAGCCTGCCAGCCGGCGCTTCGATATCGTACGAGTGGCCCGCCGACGGCGCTGCCCCTTCCCATGGCAGTGATGACCTTGTTGCTACTCGCGTGTCGCATCTGGGTTTGGGCTGAAGAGGTGGGGGAGAGAGAGAGCAGTCGCCCAACGCGGTTAAAGGGAGGGTGGGGGACGGGGCACTGGGGTTCAATCCCGACGGAGGAACGAGTTTCGCGGGGAAAAAAAAACAACTGGTACAGGCTTTTCGTGCCGGGATACAAACGTCGGGATAACCAAAAAACAGCAATGCTCGGTGGAGCTGCGTGGAGCCGTGGTCTCTCTCTCTCACACACTCTCTCTCCTTCCCTCCCTCCCGCCTGGAACGCTAAATGCACGAGGTTTTGAGCAGCTCTACTCTTAAAGGTGCCTCACAACACCATGCCAATAATCAGTTAGAGGCTGGATCTACTGTCCGTGGTATGCTTGCACTCCAAGCGCACGACTCGACACCACACCACAAAGTCGAGCATGGAGCCATCGGGGCGGAAGGAGGGGAAAACCGTTGATTGCCTTCATTTAGGGGTATCTAGGAGATACGCTACGTTAGAAGGGGTACTGTGAGGGCACACGACAACAAGAGAAGACACCAAACTCCTAAAAAGGTCAGAGTGAAAAACAAATCCGTGGGGTGGCATTTCTGTACAAATTTAAAAGACGTTCTTTTTAAATTTTTTTAACTTGGTTTAAGTACTACCCCCCCTACTGTCTACAGTAGACTTCGGAAACAAACGTATCGTTTTAACATATTTTTTGTCGTGTGCCCTCGGATACCGATACATACCTTTTTATCCGATTCCTAACATGAGGAGCTCTATCTACCTAACCCAAAAACCGACTTTGAGGAAACGTATTCGCGCAACCCGATGATCAACCCCATACTACATGGGCATACAACGAGTAAAATCGAAAAACAAAAAAAAAGGTATGCACGAAAATGGACAAATTTTCAATTAATTGTGTCCGTCAGTCGGAAATGTTTGGGCCCGAAAGTGCCCCCCCTATCATGGCACAATGTTCCGTTGCCGTTGCTCCCACGCTCTTCGAAAAAGTCGGCCACTTTTGATAGCATCACTGCCGCTTCTGTCGCCACGAGAAACGCGCTGTTCTGACGGCCTCTGAGCTAACAAGCGCGCCCGCCACCGGTTTTCGACAGGAGCTCGTGGATATTGCGGACATCAATACGTGCTGTCGCTGGTGCCGCTCCCATTGACAACAGTACCTACGTACCCACACGCACGTAGGTCATACTTTGACAACACCAAAACCGACAGAATGCTCTTGAGGCCGACGTCGCCGACACGGAACCGAAAACCTGCATCTGTACCCCGTCCCCCGTATTCGACTCACCACAACAAAATAGCACACGCTTCTAACTAGAAATGGAAACCCCATCCTGTGGCTCTCACCCCCCCTCCCCGTACTCACCGTCTGCGTCGCTGCTCTGTTGTCTAGACCAGACCCGATCTTGCGATAAGCGGTTTCAGTTCTCACTCCTCGCTCTTCTGCCTCCGCGTCGGCGGGGTTTGCCTCGAAGGAGGCGTCGTCGGGGACGTCAGGTAGGTAAGGCACCGCGAAGAAGAACACGGAGCCGCCGTCCGCGCAGTCTACGTTGTCCCGCATGCCGCAGGTCCCGCCAAGTCGCACCGCCTTCTGCTTCACGGAGTACAGGCCCAGCCCGGTCCCTAGTGATCGAGTAGATGGGTGTTGTTCCGCGTGTTTTTTTTTTTCATGTCGTGTTTCAACAAGTTGTTTTGCGTGTTGTTTTTGCGTGTTTTTCGATGATGCACGCACGCACGCACGCACGGAGCGCGAGCGGAAGGAAGTAAGGAGCAGGCGTCAACAACAAAATCAAAGGGATACGTAGAAGAGGGGGGCAACGAAGGGAGAGAAGGGAGAGCGGGCGACGAGACAAGTGGCCGGACGGGCGGTCAAGAACGATTTAACGAAAAACTTCGGTACCTTGTGCATACTTTCTTGCGTACGGATGGCAGGTTCGAATGAAGTAATTTGTTTTCTGGTGTGGCCACTCTCCATAGACAGCAATGGGTATACTATGTAACTGCCTCGTGGGTGCCTTACCATTAGCTACTTACCATATAACCCTGTTACGAGTTAGCTTCATTTTTCCCGGCTCCGATATATTCACTCTCTTGGCTATTTGTATTTCTCAAATCTAGAAACGCAGCATTCTTTCGTTGGTCCGCGCACAATATACAATCATTCATTTATTCGTAATATTATATAATCATACGTTTCATTCATTCAGTCACCGTTTAAACGTTCGACTTTTTTCGTTTTTCGTTATTTGTTTATTCATGTATTTGAATTTTTACATCTCGAAAGTTTTGTTTTGTGCGTACATCGAATTTTGAGTACCAGGTATTATATAGCGGTCCCTCTACAGTGCCGGTTGCCTGCAATTACAATCGCTTGGCACAGATGGGAACAACCAGTAGTGGCAGTATGCGGAGTAGTGCTGATTGCCATTGTAGTGAAGGTATTTCCGGCGGGCACATGCCGGCGCATAGTATATACGATTAAACAACAAAGCTGTACAGTAGAACAAGGGCTCCGCTCCGCGGGCGGCTGACGCCGCCCGCTACGCTTGCGCAAGGAAGAATACAACAAAATGCTATCAGAAAGAAGAGGCCCATTATTTGGTGCAACTACCGACTTGATAATGCCAAGAGCTACTTGTACAGAGCTGATTACCCTGTGCTGTGCTGTGCGCTTGCTGGCGATGTCCCGTTCTGATCGGCAGTTCGGGTGTGATTTGCGAAAAAACACGAAAAAACGAAAAAAACAAAACAAAAAACCAAAAACCAAAAACATTGACGAGGACAATCAATGAAGAAAGCAAAGCCGAGTAGACGACACGTACATATCGGTACCTGCTACCTGTTTTACCTGGTACTGTATGTACGAAAGAAAACACAGCGCAGCACGGCACAGCACGGCACAGCACCGCTCCGCATGGTAGAGCACCGCTACGCACGGCGCTGCGCGCTAGAATCCACCCAGTAGTCGACGAG
>JAYJMJ010000262.1:199542-209801 GCA_036873875.1 Laminaria ephemera
GGGCGTACTCATTTGTTGCTAGCCTTAGTCATTTGACCATTGACCACGCATCCCTTTCGAGACGGAGCACCGGGGGGGGGGGGTACGCTAAATACAGTACCAGGCCCGCTCATA
This sequence comes from Laminaria ephemera, assembly GCA_036873875.1. NCBI lineage: Eukaryota > Phaeophyceae > Laminariales > Laminariaceae > Laminaria > Laminaria ephemera. The sequence continues at coordinate 199,657 of JAYJMJ010000262.1, forward strand.
AGAAAGTGCTGAGTATCTCACAAGAATGTCACCCTAAAAAATATAATAAAATAAAGTGAACGATCTCAAGCCTAGTCACAGTCTGAGTTTAGTTGACCCCTTGAGCCGATATAAAAGCTAATTACTGCTAAGGAGGCGGCCGATGATCATCTTACTCTACTTTGTTCAGGGCAGTCCCCGGGGACGATAGTTGATCTTGGGAACTTATCCTGCGGGAACTAGCCACCACGGGAATCCACGGCATTGTTTGTACGGGAACCGGCCGCCACGGGAATCTTTCCCACGGGAACTAGCCAACACGGGAATTCACAGGGCTTTACAGTACGGGAACTGACCACCACGGGAAACCTTCCGGCGGTAACCGGCCACCGCGGGAATTCGTCCCGCGGCAACTGGCCACCACGGGAATCCGCGGGAAGCGTTGCCCATAAAGCGCTAACCATGGATTTTCACCGAACGTGAACATGCTACACATCCGACTGGCGGGGGTGGCCTAGCACATCTGGGCATCCCAGCCGTCGGGGGGACCGTACAGGGTTCAGACGCGGGCCAGTAATCTACAACGACACCCATCAGCTGATTTAAACTGTTGCTTAAGCACTGTCACCTTTAGCCAATAGGCGTCTTCCAAGACCTGTCTATCAGTTCGGCTGTTTTCGAAGCGCTGTTTATTAGTCACGAAGAGCTGGAAAGTAACATAATCCATTTTTTTCAGCATGATCCCACCCAAAGATCGGCACAACCTGGCACAACCCAAGGACGAGACTTGGAGCTGGGATGCTATAGGCTCCATTCCGCGGGATCGTGTCCGGACTCGAAAAATCGGTACTGAGGAAAACCCTGGTCAAACTAGCTCGCATAGGGCCGGAACATGCTACACACCCGACTGGCGGGGGTGGCCTATTAATAGCACATCTGGGCATCCCAGCCGTCGGTGGGAGCGTACAGGGTTCAGACGTGGGCCAGCCAGCTACAACGACACCCATCAGCTGATTTAAACTGCTGCTTACGTACTGTCACCTTCAGCCAATAGGCGTCTCGAAGAGCTGTCTATTAGTTTGGCTGTTTTCGAAGTCTATTAGTCACGAAGAGCTGGCAAGTAACATCGACCTGATATTTTGTTATGTTCTAATTCTAGTGAGGACTGTACCGGTATAAAATGAGCTAGCCTAACCATCTGGTCGCGCGGATCTTTGGGGCGGTAGGCTGTTCGCGTTTGCGAACTAGAAAGCACTTCCTGGTGGGATCAAGGTACGGGCGTAGACCCAACCCAACCCCTAACCCTAATAACCCTAACCCTAACCCTCACCCCAACCCGGACCTTAAACGGGCGAGAAACGCGGCCGCGCCGCGTTTCGATTTTTTTTTTATATTCCGATCTGCGGACCACCACGTAGCCCTCGGCCAATGAGAGGGTGTAAAAACTACCCTCCAAGATCCGCGCGGCCAGATTGTTAGGTCTGCTGTATAAAATGCTGTTTTTTGTATCACAGAATCAACAAGGCAGCAAGGGAGAAACTGCCATGCAGTCGGGGTCCCGCGTTAGTGCGGTACCCTTTAGTGCGGGGGTCCCAGTTTAGTGCGGTGAGAATCGCTTGTCACGACCTCATCCTACAGCGTACCGCACCATCCCGGGATAGTGCGGGGTCCCACGATAGTGCGGGTTTTGTCATTTGGCAAGGCACCGTACTGATGACGGACCACGACTGCTGTAACAGGGTAATTTCTTTCATAATAAAGCTTTGCATGAATGAATGATCTAACCGTGTTTTCTATTAAACAGGAGACGATTTACAATAAAAACCCCCCGTTAATATATACCATTAACTCGTACGTACACTTACAGCGGCTACTCGTAGTCAATACCGGTCGTACATATACGTATCAGCTTCGGCAGGCGGTCGCAAAGGGGTGAAACAAATATTACGGGGGTACATAGTAATTAGGACCAAATGTGGTTAGTAAAAATAGAGGAATATATAGGTTTTTGTGTGTATCGTAGGTCCTCATTACTATGGTCCTCCGTAATAGTTCCTCGTTTTTTTGTTTTCTGCAATGACGCGTGCTACGACAGAGGTAGCACTTTTTCGCAAAAAAATATTTTGTGAATGACAATGACGGGGCTCCTTAACCCCAAATCGTCGGAATTTCGTTTTTTCTTTTTTTTTTTGGCAACAATTTTCGTTGTCTACCTATTTATAGGCCATGGGATTGTTACTCGGGTAAGCACTTTTATTTTTCCCTCAATCGTTTTTTTTGGAGAGGTATCGAGCTCCACAAGTGAGGAACCTCAGAAAAAAAAGGGTGCACCAAATAGTTTCTCGTTTTTTTTTTTTTGCAACGACGCGTGCTACGACAGAGGTAGCACTTTTCGGCTTTTTTTGTTTCTGAATGACGGGGCTCCTTAACCCAAAATCGTCGGAATTTCGTTCTTTCCTTTTTTTTTTGCAACAATTTTCGTTGTCTACCCATAGGCCATGGGATTGTTCCTCGGGTAAGCACTTTTATTTTTCCCTAAATCGTTTTTTTTGGAGAGGTATCGAGCGCTCCTCAAGTGAGGAGCCTCAGAAAAAAAAGGGCGCACCTCTAACGTACTATTAGTAGCATGCGTCACATGTGCAACCCCCCCCCATAAAGTATACTGGTACTGGCAAATCGTACATACACTACAGCAGCTTCGTAGGACAAGAAAATAGCAGCAACATGGCGCAATGCCCGTGCGCCCAGCCTTTGTTCGGCCTCTCACCGCCATAATCTTGGACACCATAGCCTTCTCCAGCATGTCCCCCTCCACCCCCAATAGCTTGGCCGCTAGCGCTAACGCTGGCCTCGTGTTGTTGTCGATCTCGCAGGCCTCGCCCTCTTTCACATAGACTATTCATACCGAAACACCGAGATGCACACATGGGAAGGCAAGAAACAGACGACCACATACATTAAAAGACGGGGTGCATTTCTTCACAGGTCTCGCCGTCCTTCAAATACACCATTCATACCAAAACATGGAGATGGACGGACACACGGGAAGCAGGAACGACAAGGAGCACACGACGAACAAGAATCAAATATAGGGCCCTCTTTCACATACACTGCCAATACACGGATAATTACGCATGGGAAGCAGAGGAGACGAGCAGCAGACCACGCACAGGAAAAAAAAAATAAATGTATTCATAGCTCTCGCTAGAAACTCGGGTTGTTGGGGCTGTCGGATGTTTGTAACCTGTCGTCAACTGCGTGAGCTGGCGGAAGGCACACAAGCGTCTTAAGTCTATCGCCAATGCTGCGTTTCACGTCCTATCCTCAACCTCGCGGCAGAGACCCGCCGAACCCTAACCCGAACCCTACCCCAAACCCTAACCTTACCCCGGTTGGATTGCACCCACGATTTTGGGACAGACCACGTGGGAATAGAGTACCTTCGGGTCCTTTTCGCAGTAGCAAAAAGGTCGGAACTGCACCTACGTTTTTGGCGACCTAAAAACTTTTTGGAACGAGTGTGTGGGATCATTCTCAGGGTATGACATTACAGTAAGGGCATAGGGCCGTTCCAAACCAACACAAAAAATGGAAGGAGTCGTGACCAAAAAAAAAACGTGACATTTTCGCGAGTCGTGGTATTTGTCAGGGAATCCTGATGTTGAATAGTTCAGAAAAAATCCCATAAAAATTGACGTCAGGATTCCTGACGAAAAAAAACGCGATTTGTTTTATTGAGCACGTGACATTTCAGATTTTCAAAACGTCAGGAATCGTGATTTTTTGCGTTCGTTAGGAGCGGCCATGAGCCTAACTTGTAGACGCGCGCTACGACAGAGGGAGCACTTTTTGGCTGAAACGTTTTTAAAAATGATGGGGGGCTCCTTAACCCATCTAGAACTGCTAAAATTTTCCTAGTCTAATCCCAAGTGTTTTGTTCCCATATCGGGAGTGCAGTGCTACAAGGGTTATAACCCAAAATCGTCCGATTTTTTTGTTTTTTTGCTTGTTTTCGCAATATTTTTTGTGGTATACCTATGATATAGAGGCCATGGGATTGTGCTTCGGGTAGCACTTCCATTTTTCCTTAAATCAGTTTTTTTGGGGGGGAGAGGTATTAGACCTCCTCAAGTGACGAGTCTCAGAAAATAATCCTAGATCTCACAGCTGTTGTGTATTTTTAATTTTTTTATAAAAAAATATTTGGAGCCTCTCTACCGTGGCATCACAAAGGGGCAAAAACTCGAATACACTTACCGGCCTTAAACTCGACGTTGAGGAGGTGCATGACAGCGGCTACCAGCTTCAGAATCGCGTCCTGTCCGTGCTGGCCCCCCTTCCCCTCCTCCTCAATGCCGATCCTCTTTAGGCACTCCCTCGTGTGCTGGGTGTGGTTTGAGGGCGGCGACGGCGGCGACAGGGAGCGTTGTTCCAAATACGATAGGCGCGGGGAGAGACCATCGGAAAAGCCGGTTATTGTAACGGAAGCAAAACGTGTAGTTGCTTCGGTTATTGTAACCGTAAAATAACCGCAAAATAACCGTACAATAACCGTAAAATAACCGTACAAATAACAGTATAGGACGCGTGATACGATAGAGGTGCACCACTTTTTTTCTGAGGCTCTTCACCTGGAGGTTCGTACCTCTCCCAAAAACTGATTTGGGGATAAATAAAAGTGCTACCCGACGAAAAGTCCCATGGCCTAGGTAGACAACGAAAATTGTTGAAACCCCCCCCCCCAAAATTCCGACGGTTTTGGGTGAAGGAGCCCCGTTATTCAGAAAACGTTTCAGTCAAAAAGTTATACCTCTGTCGCAGCGCGCATCATAGTTGTTCCGGTCATTGTAACCGTAACCGTACAGTCGATCTGGTTATTGTAACTGTAAGATAGCCGCATAGTTGTTCTGACTATAGCGTCAAAGCTCCCTCCGCCCGACAAGGTTTTGAACCCCGTTCGATTCAGTCGCCTCGTTTCATGGCGTTTCATTTCATGTAATGTCCTGTCATGTCATCGCATCACCTCTCATCCCACCCCATCTCATATCATGGCATATCATCTCATACCATCTGATATCACGACATCTCCTATCACATCTATATACAGCAGTATTGGTCCCCCTATAGCGCCGGTTGAGTAGTGCTGGTTGCCCGTTACAGTGCCTGTGAAATCGCTTGACACAGATGCGAACACTCAGTAGCGACAGTATCCGGAGTAGCGCCGGTTGCCGCTATGATGCCGGTATTTCCGGCTGGCACATACCGGCGGTATAGATGGACTACCATTGAAATGACCTCAAAATTGGAAGCATCGTTGTCCTTGACTTGCGAACTCTTCAGGAACTGAAATCCCGCCACGCCTTTCTCTATCTTCAACTCCTCAATAAGCCATCTCAGATCATCCCATTCCAGGAAGAAAGTGCCGAATTTTTTCTCGCGACAAAAATTAAGGCGCGTACCGTAGTGGGAAGGGGGGAGAAGAGACTACTAAGTGGCCCCGGATCTGAGTTACGACTATTAATAGGAAGGGAGAAGGAGAAAGAAAAAGTGCGAAGACAATAGATGGGATAGGCAAAAAAAAAGAAGAAAAAGTAGCATCATCCCATCTCGTACCATCTGCTATCACGACACCTCATATCCTATCTATATTCACCTCGAAATTGGAAGCATCGGTGTCCTTGACTTGCGATCCCTTCAAGCACTGGAATCCCGCCACCCCCTTCTCTAGTTTGAGCTCTTTGACAAGCGTGCTCGACGCCCCCGCCAATAGCTGGTAGAATATGTGATAGCTTCGCTCCCGCTTTGCCTGTGCGACGATTCTTGTCTTCTCCAAAAGGTAGTTTTGGATCTGCTCGTCGAGCGTCCGGAGAGATCAACACATGAACACGCTCGAGCATATCAGCGCGTCATTCTTTCACGGTACTTCGTACCAGGTATCATTTACCCGGTATGTACTTCGTTTGTCACCACTGCCATGTCCAGCTCAATTCGTGGGAGGTTGGCGTTATTGTACATATCGGTTTTATCTGTCATCACTGTCCTTTCCAGCTCAATTCGTGGACGGGTTGTATCATTGTATCATTTGAATATTGTTACGTGCCAGTATTACTGTTACTGCCCAGCTCAACTCGTGGGAAGTTTTACGCTCAGCGGCCTTCTGGACAAGCCGTGGTCACCGGTGCCGTCAGTAAAGTACGTCAATTCAGAAAACCAGCACCGATACATCGGTGCAGCAGCACACCACTACACCACTTCGTGCAATGTGAACATCTCTCGGCGTGTGCACTCTCCCGGTTGTCGATAAAACCAGCTTGGAAAATCTTCCGGCGGGGTACACCTCAACACATCACAACTCATACATACTGTACATACACCAACGGACCAACGTATTAAAAGGGTGTTTGCGATTTCCAAATTCTTTTGTGTTGGAAAAAATGTAACACCAGCATTGAAACCGACGAATTTCGTAGGCCAAGGCCAACCAACCCACGAAAAAAATAGGTGAGAAATAAAAAAAATGGTAGAAAAAAAAAAAAACTAACCTAACTTTTCGCTTATTTTTGGTGGGTTGGGTTGGCCTTGGATTGTGATTTCCACGGTTTCAATACACTATTATTACATGTTTCCGACCCAACTCTTACCCAACCAAAGTTGGTACATCGCAAACACACAAGCTAAAGAGAGCACCACCGAACGGGACGTCTACCCCCCTTCGATCATTTTACTACTGCACTGTACGTAAACATGTATCTAACTCTAATTCAAAGCTATTTGGTCCTTTGATAAAGAGGCTACCTTTAATACAACTACACCAACAAATGGAAACCAGCCCCGGAGAGGATACCTCTACTTTCGACGCGTGCTACGATACAGGTTGCACTTTTTGGTTGAGTAATGTTTCTGAGTGACGGGGCTCCTTAGCCCAAAATCGTCGGGATGTCATTCCTGTTTTGCTACATCATTTTTTTTTTGTGTGCCTAGGCCACGGGTTTGTTCGTCGGGTTGCACTTTTAGCTTACTCGAAATCAGTTTTGTGGGTGAAGCACAGGTCTCCTCAAGTGAGGAGCCTCAGAAAAACAATGATATCATTCACCTCTATCGTACTATCGTAGCATGTGTCTTCTTGTGGCGAACCGTTTCGGGACACATCACTTCAAAATAAGACTTGCCGTGAAAGGGTTAATCCCAAACCAATTACCCAACAGCATAACGCACCTGTGCTCCCAGAATGCTGCCCTTCTTGTCGAACTGAATCTTGATGAACTTTCCGAAGCGAGAAGAGTTGTCGTTCTTGAGCGTGACAGCATTTCCGAAGCTCTCCAGCAGAGGGTTGCAGCTCAACACCCTGCTCTCCAAGTCTCCGACATTAACCGTGAGCGGGTTTCCACCGACCGAGGTTTTTCTGTTGAGGTCGGCTCTCGACGGTTCCTGCGCTTGTGTCCCCCTGCTCATTCAAGAGTGGTGGGGTCTTAATACCTCGTACACAGCAGTTGTGCGAGTAACGTGAACCATAATCTCAGCGTCAACATCAGCAACACGAACAGCTTGAACAATCTCACCTATTGGTCCTGCCCTACGGCGTGGAAGAGGTAATCCTCGCGAGGTACTGCATGATACGATGATCGTTATCAACTCAGCGTCAACATCAACATCGACAACACGATTAGCATCAGCAACGAGGGCTTTCTCACCCATCGGTTCCACGGAACACGAACACCACTAACAAAAACTGCTTTCTCACCCATTGGTGGCATTGGCCCCATTGGTCCTGCCCTCCGGCGTGTGTGAGGTAATCCGAGCGAGGTACTGCATGATGATCTTCGTCGCCTCCGTCTTGCCCGAGCCGCTCTCTCCACTGATAATGATCGACTGGTTCGAGGCCCTCGCCTTCCTCGCCTTGACGTCCTCCTTAGTCTCACTCTCTGCCTCTAGGTGCCCTTTCACCTGTCAAACGTAGTCGAAACAACACCAATGTTGTCGAACGGATAGGGTTAGTGTTGCAGTAGCTACTGTTGTCGAAGAATGCTACTGTTGTCGAAGGGCTGCACTTAGGGTTAGGGTAACCCGCTGATAATCATGGACTGGTTCGAGGCCCTCGCTCTTCTAGCCTTGACGTCCTCCTTAGTCTTGCTCTCTGCATCTAGGTGCCCCTTCACTTGTCAAACGCCGTCGAAACATTAATACTGTCCAAGAAGCGGCGCAAACGGCGCAAACCACGCCCATGTTTGATGGGCACACTCTCTTCGCGACAACACGAGGAAACTTAAACCCTACGAATCAGACAACACGCACACAACACAACAATTATATACTTCGAACCGATTAACACGAGTCTTCCTTAATGTCACTCACTGCATCCATAAATAGGTGCCCCTTCACCTGTGCCCAACTATGCCAGGAAGCGGCAGTTTTGGGTGCCGTCAGTCACGTCTTTAGAGGATCCTATACTAAAACGAGTATATTCCGTCCAGACGGCCGTCCGTCAGTCACATCTTTAGGGGCTTCTATACTAAAACGAGTATATTCCGTCTAGACGGCCGTCCGTCATAGGCCTAACCTGCCGTCTCCTGACGTCTTTGACTGTGCCCCGCCATCAGAACATCGTCCACGAAGCGGCGCAAAAACCATGTCCATGTTCGATGGGCGCTGTCTCTTCACGACAACTTGAGGAAACATAAAACACTACGATATCAGACAACACGTTGTACAACACAACAGTCATACTGTGAATCGATTAATTCGAGTCCTCCTTAATGTCACTCTCTGCATCCATTAATAGGTGCCCCTTCACCTGTGCCCAACTATGCCAGGAGACGGCAGTTTTGGACGGCGTCCGTCACGTCTTTAGAGGATCTTATACTAAAACGAGTATATTCCGTCTAGACGGCCGTCCGTCAATCACATCTTTAGGGGCTCCTATACTAAAATGAGTATATTCCGTCTAGACGGCCGTCCGTCATAGACCTGACCTGCCGTCTCCTGACGTCTTTGACTGTGCCCCGCCATCAGAACATCGTCCAGGAAGCGGCGCAAAGACCATGTCCATGTTTGATGTGCACCGTCTCTTCACGACAACTTGAGGAAACATAAACACTACGATCTCAGACAACACGTTGTACAACACAACAGTCATACTGTGAACCGGTAAATTCGAGTCCTCCTTAATGTCACTCTCTGCATCCATTGATAGGTGCCCCTTCACCTGTGCCCAACTATGCCAGGAGACGGCAGTTTTGGGCGCCGTCCGTCACGTCTTTAGAGGATCCTATACTAAAACGAGTATATTCCGTCTAGACGGCCGTCCGTCAGTCACATCTTTAGGGGCTCCTATACTAAAACGAGTATATTCCGTCTAGATGGCCGTTTGTCATAGGCCTAACCTGCCGTCTTTGTGCCCCGCCATCAGAACATCGTCCACGAAGCGGTGCAAAACCACGTCTACGTATGATGGGCACACTCTCCTTGCGACAAGACAACGGAAGACAAACACCACCGGTAACATACAACAAGTCATATTTAGACTCACGCACTGTGATCTCGGCACATCCGGAGGTTGTATATAATACAATAAATTCTACATACGCTAGAGTTCGTCCAATCGAAGTTAGACCGTTAGATCGCACCCTGGAGGGCAAGATCGTCCAAGAACCGGCTTAAACCACGTCCATGTTTCATTGGCACTCTCTTTGCGATAAGACAACAAAAAACACAGTATAACTAGTATGACTAGGGTGTTTGCGATTTCCAAACTCTTCTATTAGGTTGGACAATGTGTAAATCTAGTAGTGAAACGGACGAATTTCATAGCCCATGGCCAACCAACCCACGAAAAAATTAGGTTGGAAATCGAAAAAATAGAGTGTTTGCGCCAGGAAAAATTTGCGAAGTGGAAGTCCGTCGGTAGTTTGTTCAAAGTATGAAGTTCCTCCGGGTGGCGTTCGCATATATTTTTTAATTGATGTATGTCCAAATCTTCTCGGAAAATACACCGATTGGGTGGCCAGTCATGTGCAATAATTTGCCGGTACGTTTTTAGGTGCGATGTGCTGTTGTCGTTGTTGTTGTCGTTGTAGCTCCTGTGTGGGGTGAGTGGGGTGAGTGTGTGAGTGAGAGCACACCTCGCGCTGCGGCGACAACTCTGGAGGCGCCGAACCCCGACCGCCGCA
>JAYJMJ010000262.1:218415-237930 GCA_036873875.1 Laminaria ephemera
CATACACATCCCGTAACACGCGCGATCGGAGTATCACACACAGCTTGCAAAGATGAATTTCGACGAAATCCTCGATCTTGCAGCTGTAGTGTATTTTTAATTTATTACAAAAACGTTTTTTATTAGACACCAAGGGTATGTTACCATACAAGCATTTAAGGACGAGTGCAGTACTCATTTTCCCACCTCCAAAATCGATCTCCACATCTCAACAACCACGGAGTACTTATTGCATGACGTATATACGCAGCTGTACTACTCCTGCTCTGACTACACGGGAGAAAGCCTAGATACGTCGAGCGATTGCACTACGTACGATTTATCAGGTACTGGTGCTATGCTACTCTGTCTGCCGTCTGTTGCACTCATATCTCCTCGATCAAGACGCCTCCCTCTGCAACTCCTGTCATATAGAGATATTGTCATCAACCATAGGATACCGCGGTGCGATCCCCTGACCGACCGCCCCGATACTAACTAGTATCATACGTTAACCCTCTTAGCACCCACTCGGAAACCGCAAAAACATAATCAACCACGACCATGTCAAAAGAACCCGGACTCTTTGGGTCTACCAGAGCAGACAGTACATCACTTTTCAAAGCTTTGGCGTGGTAAACGGGGCATTCAAATTCCACTCAAAGAGCAAGCCTCTCAAACCAAGTAATACCACATAGATTTGGGCCCATTTCATGGGCCCTACAGCATTCTATTAATAATCGTGCTAACAGGGTTAAGGCCTGATGCGCACAAAAAAAACGGTCTCCTAGATTCTAGATTAACCCTTGGACCAGTGTGAAAAATTTGCCACTCTGCTTGTAAGTGGCTTGTCGCCAAAAGCGGGGGTGCGGTTTTAAAGGGTTTAGCCTCGATCAAAACGCCTCTCAAAAGCAACGCCCGTCAAACAAAGATGGTAGTAATAGATGACCGCGGTTTGACGGACGGCTACGGTAGAGGTACAACATTTTTTTTCTGGGGCTTCTCACTTGAGTAGCTCTACACCTCTCTCCCAAACACTGAATTAGGAAAAAAACACAAAAGTGGTACCCGATGATCAATCCCATGGTATGAAACGAGTTTTTTTTTTGGCAAAAATTTTTTCGAAATTCCGACGATTTTGGGTTAAGGAGCCCCGTCATTTAAAACACATTTTTTTTTTTTTGCCAAAAAGCGCTACCTCTATCGTAGCACGCGTCCCTTCACAAAAATACTACGTCACCACCAAAAGAGGTCCCGACGCGCACAAAAACAACGGCCTCCTAATATTGATAGATTGACCTTATCAAAACGCCTCTCTAAGCAACGCCTGTCAAACAACGATGCCATTCATAGGAGACCTACAGTAGGTTTGACCCTTTGACAGACGGCCCTAAACTAAACTATTACGGAGGACCATAGTAATGAGGACCTACGATACACACAAAAACCTATATATTCCCATATTTTTACCAACTATATTTGGTCCTAATTACTACCAGTATGTACCTCCGTAATAGTACGTTACGACCAAAAGAGGCCCTAACACGGACAAAAAGACCGGCCTCCAACATATTATAAATAGTTACTAAGGGGAGTCGCCGACCTATAATCCTTCATGAGGACATACACAACCCGTAACACGCGCGATCGGAGGATCACACACAGCTTGCAAAGAAGAGTTTCGACGAAATCCTAGATCTCACAGCTGTTGTATATTTTTAATTTTTTTTATAAAAATAGTTTAACCGCCTCTCTCTGCAACGCCTGTCCAACAAAGAAATGAACTACCAGCGTATTAACTACCAGGTATTAACTATCAACCCCTTTGGGATCCATGCATGGCGGCCAAAAACACCACGGTCACGATCTTATCACGTGTCTAGGAAGAACGTGCAGCAGCATGAGCATCACTATGCTGCACGCGTGTCGCACAGCTCCTTACATTGCGGTGAGGACATCGGACAGACAAAAATATCACACACAGCTTGCAAAGATGAGTTTCGACGAAATCCTGGATCTCACAGCTGTTGTGTATTTTTTTTATTTTTATAAAAAGTATCTCCTACCCCAGCGGCCTGGGCTATCATACCTGGTACATCATGTGGCAGTCGATGCCCTAATCGTCAGTTTTTTTTTTACATTTGTTCCCTCTCAAGTCCCAACTCGACGCGAGTCGGCGAGGGAAGAAAGTGCTGAATTATTCTCGCGATAAAAGTTAAGGCGCGTACCATAGTGGGGAGGGGGTAGAAGAGCCTGTTTAGTGGCCCCGGATCTGAGTTACGACTATTAATAGGGAGGGAGAAAGAGAAAGAAAAGTGCGAAGATAATAGATAGGATGAGCAAAAAAACAAAAAAAGTCCCGAAGAGTTTTAACGGGAGACCGTGGTTTGCCCCCTTGGCTGACCCCCCCCTAACAAAACTACTGTAGTACAGAGAGTACATTACGCTAACCCCGTTATTATTGCGATAATCATAATGAACAATTATCCCACGCTAATCCGAAGTAATTTGTCCCGAAAGCGTGGGGACAGTTCTGACAAGAGGCCTTGCAGAAAACAAAAATACCGGTCTCCTTAATAATACTAAAATATCGTACTACTATTGTATATACGAGTACGACGTATTAATAATTAATAGCACCACTGGCAAAGGTCTAAGGCCGAAATGAATGGGGCTTTCCGGTTCATGGCGGTTACATTGACAGATATGATACCAGGTACAATAGTACTGCTGCTGTGTATTACTCTGATACCGGTACTTCGTATACCGGTACAGCAGAACTTCAAGTCATACCTACCAGGGTACCTGGTAAATATTAAAAGTATGACACATATCATACGTAGACTTTCTAATACTGTGCTTTACAGAAAGTACTCGTACATACTGCAGAACCGGGTACTGCTTGTAGTCTGCTGTACTTACAGCTACCGCGGTATAAATAGGCCTTCCATGCTCATACGAAACACCTGCAGAAACATGCAAATGTCAATATGCCTACTGAGCAGTAGTAGAGGCAAACGGATAGTGAATCTTCCTAAGGTATTATTATAACAGCTATTTACGAACTCTGGTTGGCCAAGGGGAAATTTAGAAGCGGCTCAACCAACCTAGGGTATTTCCACCCCACAGCATCCCGATCCGACCGAATCGACCTATTAATAGAGACTTTCCAAGCACAGCATCCAAGCCTGCCGAGTCAACCTAGAGCCTTCGCAAGCAACAGCATCCAAGCACTGGTCACCCCATAGCGTTCGGGTTGGGTGGTCGACTTTAGGCGCCACGGCCAAAACCCCCGTAAAGAATCACTATCAAGGTGTCTCTAGGCCTCCTACTGAGACCAATTCAAACCTTGCGGGAGAACTGCCTACCTGTACTATACAGCAGCAGTAAAGGAGCGTACTTAGAGCTACTGCTGCTACTGTACATAAGGTATACGCACGCAAGACACGCCACCATCGACTATCGACTGCTGCCTGCTATGACGAGCAGGACGAGACAACGAGACCAGTTTGAGAGGTTCTGATTCAACACGTGACGGCACTGCACCATGTCCGTCCGCTGTTGCTGCCCGACACCACCCACCCGACCGCGCAACCCTCTTGTCAGCAGGTCATCCGCAGACTTGCCAAGCTTTCAGCGCAACAGAATCCCCTAGACTACAGCTACTGCTGCAGCTGTAGTACCTGGTATGCCCAGTATGCCCCGCAAGCCCCAAGTTGTGACCTGTAGTACCTGGTATGCCCTGTATGCCCCGCAAGCCGTAAGTTGTGGCCTGGAATACTCTTTTCAAACGCAAAAGAACACGCACTCTCTCTCACTCTCCCCCCTTCGGCTTGGAAATGGTACAATGCAGTTATTGAATTGGCACAACGCAGTTATTAGTGTGCATAACAGCAGTACAGCCGAGCAGTAGGTCTCCGGCCTCGACTTAGCAACCGCGAAAGCTCCCCAGGTACGAAGGATGCTGGGCAACGCATAGGACGCTTGACGCGCAAAACAGCAGTGGCGGTGTTGCCAGTGGAAAGTGCAGCAGTGCAGCGGCCGATTCGTGAGGCACTCGAGACAGCTACGAGTATCATATAGACGAGTACGTACACCTGCAGCGAGGGGGCTTGAGAGTGAGCGGTTATAGCACCCAAGCTCTACGTACGAGTAAGAACTGCAGTTGTTACGCATTGTGGAGCTGTGAGTTTGAATCCTTGCGCTACGTCGCAATTCAATGTCCGCGCAACTAGCCCCCACCCACCACTGCCATAGATGCACTCTAGAACTTTGAGAGATACACCAGTAGCTTTCGATGACTTCTCACATCTCATGGCTCTCTGGTGCCTACTCCATCTACTCGTAGTTGCTGCTGCTGCTGCTGTGCTGTACCGATGGTACAAGGTATGCACACTACAGCCAGCTGTACGAACTGCTGACAGGCACCACAGAGGGTGGTTGCCAACGTCTAGCATTACTGTTGTCCGACCAAGTCAACTCGGCCCTATTATCATGCATCTTACCTCGTCAGCAAAGCTTAGAGTTCCCACAAGCGCCAGCCCTCCTCCCCAAGCTGCTTCTGTGGCTGTGTTCTCCTTCTTATTATCTCTGTGGTTTTGCTTGGTGAGGGGAGGGAGGGGGTTCTTTTGCAGCCTTGCCTTGTTCTGCTGCTGTTTCCAAATCTCAAACGGGCAACACAAGTTTGAAAACAACTCGCTCTGCTCGTCTTTGCAACGTCTCCCCGGCTCTAGCTCCAGCAGACCATCGACTGTGACCCCACTTGGCGTTGCAGCTGCTGTAGATATCGCTCCTAGTCCTGCGCTTGCCACACAATCTGGTCACACCAAGTCACTACCGAAGAGCAAAGAGCACGCGAAGAGAACACGGCCGTGTGATGGGTGGTGTCATAAATCGACCCCGTTTGAAAAACGTTTTAGAAAGAGTTGCAAACTCCGGTTTAAAAAATAATAACTACTTGGAATTAGTGTAGAATTTTTGTTAGTGAGATTCTATGAGGATGGTATTAAGTATTAATAGTCATCCCCATCCAGTCAAGGAGTCAAGGTAGTACCGGTCGCCCCGATGGTCTAGTGGTTAACCTCGAATATAGTTTATCCCATATTGGTACCCTTGTACCAGGTACCAGGTCCGTTTTTTTACATTCCTCGCATGGTCGACGTACTCGCACATACACGCATATTGGAACGGAAACTCACGTACAGTATAATAGCACGAACTCTTCTTTCCCCGTTCGTTGTACGCATACATTACACCCGCTTGGTATTTACGAAGCTCTACGAGTACGCTCTACAGTCTATACCTCTACGAACACTCTCCTTGCTCCTTGCCCTTCGTATCTCGGGTCCAACATCACATACCCCCCCCCCTAATCCCCCGCGTGTTACAATTATAGTACGGTGGTAGTGCTGCTGTGGTAATTGCTTTAGGGTTTATCCCGCGCGTTGGGCTCAGCACTACATGCCTTCAGCGGTCTGCATTATTTGCCTGTGTCCGTAGACGGAAAGTACCGTGCCTACTACTACTACCGGTACGATGCACTCGTTGTTCTTGCTACTATTTAATACTAGTTCGCGCCGCCACGAAAACCGTGATATCAAAACGTCACAACGCTGACATTGTCGCGAATCGTGATGTTTGATGATAACAGACGTAACCACAATGCATGATTCGTGACACAACACGCCTACACGCCTACACAAACATCACGTTTCGTCGCACAAAAAATGCTACGATTCGTGATGTAAACAAGGAGAATTCTACGGCTACGATAATATCTGGTAGACTATCAGTAGGTAAAGTCTGGAAAACGTCAACATTTCACCTGTTGTTCATGCTCATCAACTAAGCCCTTTAGCACTGCACTCCCGATATGGGGACAAAACACCTGGAATTATCACAAAAAATATTAATCATGAGGTGTTGGAAAAGAAGACCAAGACATCTCGCCGCCTCGCCTCTCATCTCGCCTCTCAACTCTCAAATCTCATTTTTTTTTTTTTTCATCCCATCTATTATCTTCGCACTTTTTCTTTCTCATCCCTCCCTAGTCGTAACTCAGATCAGGGGCCACTAAGCAGGCTCTCCCCCCCCCCCTCCCCACTGCGGCACGCGCCTTAATTTTTATCGCGAGAAGAATTCAGCACTTCTTCCCTTGTCGACTCGCGTCGAATTGTGCTTACCCACGCAATAAAGCGCTCTCGGCAGTTGGTCGTCTCTAGAAAAAAAAATCTCCATACCGAGATTTGACCCCAACCTTAGTAGTATTCGAGCTATTAGGCCACCAGGTACTCGCCTTGTACGAGCTTTCCACTCAAACCCAACTGAGTACGGGTTTTGCGCCCACCTTTACAGCGAATATTGCACCCACCCTTAGGATCCCTGGTGCTGCCGGCGTCGGATTGGACTCTGTTTCCCACGCGTCTGCCCCCCCCCTCCCCTTTGACAAATCCGCGTCGGGATCACCCTTTTCTGCCCTCCCGGCCCGTAACGGCTACGCTAGCGCCGGTTCGAACGATATCCCCCCCCACACCCACGGACCCGCTCATTTTACGCCCTATCATTCCCCAGAAGTCTAGTCCCCAGGCAACCCTAACCGTTGCCTCGCCGACCACCGTTCTGGACGCCCCCCCTCCCGTTGCCCCCCCCCCCCGCCCTCCCTGTACCGACCGTCGCGTTCTCGGACACAGTTGCGTTCGAACAAGCCCCCCCCCTGCCGTCCTTGTTCCCTTTGCGTTTGAAAATTTTAGTTGTTAGTTTCGCGAATATCCACACAGAGTTCGAACTCAGACGGACGCGTAACGGACGTCGGTCCTTAGACTCTATCTGTCTTGTCTCAGGCAGTCTCGCGTGTCCGCAAGGCCAACCATGCTCTATCGATGGTTTCATCGCTGGTTTCGATTGTGCCCACGGCTCCGTCCCTTGACGCTTGCGCCTTTTAGGACGTGCCCGCTTTCCCTTCTTCCGCGGGGTGGTGTTTCAACCTCGCCGCACGGCGTGCACTCCACAGATCGCCTTTGATTATCGTTTCGAGCAGCTGATGGACCCTATGCCACCGCCTGCACGTCGGTTAGCTGCCGCTGCTTGACGTGCGACGCCTTCAACCGAAATTGATAATTTCACCTGTTTCTTTTATGCCCACCCGCTCCGTCGATTCAATCCTCATCGAGCCGATTCAGTCTGACCCCTCCGCGACCGGGCTTACCACGCCCTTGCTGGATGTACCCCCCCCTCGGAAGGAAGCTCCCTAGCATGCAGTCACCCCGACTGGGTTCATCGGCGTACCTTATTCTGCCACAAATCGGTTTATATTATACGAACCCGTCGATCCTTACGCGGACACCTACTGGGCGTGGGCTCAACGCACCGAACGTGCGCGTAACGCCGTCATTCAATACCGTGCCCCCCTCGGCAATCCCTCCCCTTTACCCGACATTTTTTTCGTACATATGCCGTCTCACAAGCGCCCACCGCTGTTGGATGCCCTGGACTTGGCTGACAAACGGCGCCTCCACAGGGACAACGACGGAATTATTCTGCTGGGGCGGAACCCCCCGCCCCCCCCCCGTTCGGCTCACCCTGGCAAGTCCGGCAGGCGCGCGGCCCACATTTTGGACGTCGCGCCCGCGTGAATTAACGTTCCGCTAGTAACGATAACGCGGAATATTCATATCTTCCTTGGCAACGCATCCTACATCTATAATTCTACTCATTTTTCAACTAGTTAGTTTCCAGATCATGGGTGGACTTCTAAAAGGGTTACACCTTGGCATCGCTCGCCGCGTGCTTCCTATGCTCGAACGCTTGTACTGATTTACCGGCATGGACGTCTCTACACGACGGTGGCTTCGCCGAGTTTTTTGCAAGGGACAAGCGCTCAACTCGTCTAGATAGACAACTTACTGGCCCATTCTGTCGTTTACTCTGCCGTCCCGGCCTAGCGTAGCTATAGTCTTCGATTGTTTAGGCCCACTTCCGGCTTCACCGCGGGGGAACGCCTATAGTCTCCACTTCTTAACGAACTGTTTCAGTCGGTTCGCCGAAAAGTCCGCTGTTTCCGCCGAAACTACCGCTGAAGGTACCGCTGACACCCTGGGCAGTAAATACATCCCTTGCGGGGGTGTCCAGTCAGCCTGCTCTCCGGCAACAGTATTTAGTTGCGCATCATAGCTCTTGTTTGCCGACTGCACGCCGTGCACAGCATGCGTACAATTGCGACAAGCCCGCAATGCGTCTTACCGTAGAGGTACACCTAATTTTGGTGAGGCTTCTCACTCGAGGAGTTCCATACCGCGCCCAAAACCTGGCTTTTCAGCATAAGTCTACGCTCAAGGCCACGGAGGATTTTATCCACCCCCCATGACCCAATTTTCCGGGTAATTCAATTCTCTAGATCTTTTTTCGATATAGTTAGTTACGCTGCCATTTTGACACGCTGCATTTGCACCCTCTGCTGGTTCGTGCCTTAGCAGAAAGCGGGTGTACCAACTTAGTGTTTCGTGTACAGAACTTGCAATTCTATCCAGATTGGTCGTCCGCACTTCTCAACGGAGGTCCACACTTCGACGCTGGGGTGATGCAGTGGTCGAAATTGGTCGAGGTTTGGAAGACACAAAATGAGACACAACAGCCCCCAACTGAACGTTTACACTTCACTTGCGGACTACTACAGCTCCTCACAAGCAACAGCAGCCCACGAAATTGAGTCACGTCGGCTACACCAGAAAACAGTCATAGGCAGCCATACGGCTTATGAGGCGTTTTCGTCAACTCGAAGTTTTCAGCAAGCAGCACCAAAATCTCGCAAAGTCGTAGAATTTGTTGTTTTCGCGCGCCGACCCCTAGTACGCCCATAATACAACCGATGAAAAACCTTCTTTCACGAAATTTTTGCTTTAATCACGCATCGTTTGAATGATTAATCTGGCATACCCGAAAAAAGTGCGGACAGACAAATTACGTTCACATATGGGATAGTCAAGTATTGGGCTAAACAAACTCGAAACAAGGGCTAAAACGTCCTTGTTTCTTGTGTATTTTCGGCTGCTTTCTGAACCCGAGAAAAAATACACCTTGCTTGTAAATACCCTACTCTATTTCCAAGTAGAATGTATGTTTTGGTGAAACGCCTACTAGTGCCTAGTTGAAAACAGATCCCTTAGGGTTTCTCCGTTGCCTCAATCTGACCAACACTCCTATGGCCTAAGGTATACAACGAACACTGTTGTAAAACACAAATGACCTTCCAACGCGATTAAGTAGTTCCTCAGTTGAGGACCCCCATCTGTCAGTAACACTGGCCAAAAAGTACTACCCCCAGCGTAGCACGTTTCTCCTATCACCCCAATGGCGACGGTGACAGGGTCAGGCGAGCGAACCACGCCATGGGTGAAATGCTAGAGTAGCGACGATCACCAACGAGCGCCAAGACAACTAGGGCGTTCCCCTGTTATATATAAATAATTCGCGTACAAACAATGTGTCAGCGCCGCCACCAGATTGGTTCCCGACGAAGTGTGTACGAATCGCCATTCCTGTCTTCCCCTGACTGTATTTGGTGTTCGCAGCCTCCTCAGCTTATGCTGCTACCATCTGGAGAACTGCAATCAGTCCGCCGACTACCAGCGACGACTATACGTGCTTGCACGTAAAAATCGTGGATACCCAGCATCCCGCGCGGAGCACCGAATCGGCGCAGTCCGACGCACTCGGGCGAGCGTCTAGATCGTCGGTGTCGTCCGATTGTATTCGACCATTTAAGCATTTAGCGCTTGCCCCCTCACCCTCCAGCACTACCCCGGATGGCCGTCACCTGGGGATCACACTTATTTCTCTGACCTGCTGGGGGCAGGCGCCCATTGTTGGGATTCGGTGTCTGGCTGCAAGAGTTAGCCAACCCGCACGACAGCGACGGCCTCCTGCACCACCTACCTGCCGCCCAAACCCATTTGGTTTCGGTCATAGAGCTAAAAGCTCCCAACACACGCCGTACTAGGTTATCGCGGACGACCTTTCTGTACACGTTGAGCTAGAACATTTCTATCCGCCGTCCGGTGGCCGGCCGTGGCGGAATCGTCGCTGTCCTCTACAAAAGGTACTGGGCATGGCTCCTACAGCTGACACGGGAACGCGAGGATGGCCTCGAGCATTTCCACGGACACACACACTGCGTCGTCCCACCGATTAAACACTGGTAGACAGCTTTTTCCCTGGCCATCAAAATTGATTTTGGACCTTGCACCAGAAGTGAACTTCGACAGAAAGGATAGTGGTGCCCAATCGGTGGGTTCTAGTTTAGCGAATAGCATCGCCTTAGTGGGGGGACAGCAGACGGTCGTGCTTAGCGCGAGAAAACACTTAACAATTAAATCCAGCATGTTGCAACGAGCGAAGCCCTCGAGCCTGGATACTTACATCCCGAGGGGCTCTCACCTTGTTGTTTGAGTCCGCAGGAGACCTTCCATAAACCAGCTTCACTCATCGTCAATTCAACTCCGATTTGCAGTGTTCCAGTTGTTGTAACGAGCAACGAGGTTGGTTTAACGATAGGCGATGCATGACATGCATACAGATGTTGGATTTAGAGTTTATTTCGTTCTTTGGGTGGTACCTAGATGCACCAGGCATGCATGCTTCTTGGCAAATGGTTCTCCACACACAACGGAGGCCATTCCTCGCCGGGAACACTCCTCCTTAGCTCTAAGTGCTGAAGACGGGGGCTTCTCGACAGCTAAATCCCCGCCCATACAGATAGACCCTCCGCGTGGCATTGGTCCGAACAATCTCGACACATCGCAGTACATTCTGGCCCCACCGCCACAACACCCCCCCTGCCCGACGCATAACTATGGTCGGTCCAAAGCGGGCATCCCGGTCATACCCGGTAACAGCGTGTGCGCCTTCCATGTGACAGATCTCTCCGACACTTCCCGGCGCCCTGGCGCTGCAACTTCCCCCTGCCGGACGCGTAGCTATCAAACGTCCCATGTGGGCATCCTGGTCACGGCCCGGCTACAGCGTGTGCGCCTTCCATCCGACGGATCCTCCCGTCCCTTCCCGGTGCCCCGGCGCTGCAGCAATCCCCCTGTCTGATGCGTAACTATCGTCGGTCCAAAGCGGGCATCCCGGTCACGGCCCGGTAACGGCGTGTACGCCTTCCGTATGACGGATTCCCCGGTCCCTTCTCGGCACCCCGGCGCAACAACATTTGCACTGTAACGGCTATTTCCAGCGTACCGATATTCCATATTGTACGTATTCTTATATAACTAACGCGGAAAATTGTTCTTCTTATCGTCGTCGTCGTCTGTCGGAGATGGTGTGTCTTGCTTGCATTAGTGTGGCCTCGCGGATTCGACATCCTGAGGCGTTTCGGCACCGGTTTTCGCCGTGAGTCGGCGGGATTGGGTCCACACAATGGGAAACGCACTGTCTCGCACGGCGCAAACCCACGCTCGTCGCGGCGAGAGGGCGGCAAGTGCGGGACAAAAGCGGCGCAATTTCACGAATACTTGAATTTTGTGTTGTCCGGGGATCCTCGCTGTGCACGCAAGAGCTCCGCTTCGTGTCGGCATTCCGGGCGAGCGCGTCGCCGACGCGGACTCCGGTGGGCGCAGGCAGGACGAGGGAAGGAAGCGAGGGGAGGGATGCCCGGTTTCACGACTGACGGTCGCGCGATCTTGGAGGCAGGCCGGTAACAGAACGGTGGCTCGAGAGCAAAAAATGAACAATTATGCAAGCTATTGCGTACGGAATTATACTTAATTCAACTTTGCTACCCGTGTCAACGACTTGTTAAACGAGCGCCACCGGCATGCGCGTATGCGCGTCCCACGCGCGCTTGGGCGAGGGCTCTCCCTGAGACAGAGAGGTCGGGGCGCTAGGTCCCGCTCAAATCGGAAGCGTGCCGACAGCGGGGGGACAATGGGGGATACGAGGCCAATGGCGGCAAGCCACAACACAACAAACCGTCGTGCGAGTACGTACCAATTGCGTTTTTGTACGTTGGCGTTGTACAATTCAATGTTTTCGATAGGGTCCAGGCTGCGTTTTGGTGGAGTTTGGTTGGATTGTCGCGAGGTTTGGTGGGGTTTGGTGGGTTTTGGTGGGTAGTGGTGGGTGCTGATGGATGCTGGTGGGGTTTTGGTTGGTTTTGGTGGGTCTTGGAGGGGTTTCGGTGGGTTTTGGCGAGTTTCCGTGGGTTTTGGTGGGCTTGGTTTTGGTGAGTTTGCACGGGGTTTGGTCGGTTTTGGTGGGGTTTCGGTGGGTTCAAGCACGGTGTTTTGGTGGTTTTTGGGTTGTTTTCGGCCGGTTTTGGTGGGTTACGTAGGTGTTTGTGTGTTTTGGCGGATACTGATGGGTTTTAGCGAGGTTTGGTTGGTGTTGGTAGGTTTTGGTGAGTTTTGATGGGCTATAGTGGGTTTTGGTGTTTACAATTAACAGTGAATAGGTGGATTTCGGTGGATTTTGATGCGGTTTCGTGGGTTTTGTCTTGCGTGTGTGTCTGGTGCTACATGGTCGACATGCTTCTCCGCGCTAATCTCCTTTCCTGTACGGCAATTTTTGTCTCCGACAGGTGCCAGATCATTCCGCTCTGAGGCTCCCCCTACCTCGAGCCGGGCGACCTCCTTGGAACCCTTCTTCCTCACTGGTCAAAGTACCGTTATCCAAGCTTGGCTACCCTTCCTTCAGCCCCCTCCTGCCCCCCCCCATCTCCAACGTCCATGCCTTCCACGACAAAAACCCTGTGGGCAACGAAGGCCCGTCGATAGCAAACTCCCCTCCCCCACCGAAGGTCTCGTACCGGCAACTCCTTGCACGCCCCGACATCGACAGCCGAACAAGCCCCCGCCGCCTATGGGACCGTCTGCGGTTGCACCTACGCGACGCCATGTTCGCACTTTGGATTGTCACCGTCGGTGATCGACGAATTGGGCGACGTCCTCTGCGAATACAAGACGTCTTCGCCACATCTAAAGCCAACTTCGGCTCGTGATCCTTGATCCCGTTCAAATTACCGTACTCCGGGACCGCGCCCCGGTCACCTCCCGCCCATATCGTATCAATCAAACCACCGCCAAGGAGGCAGACGCCATCCTCGACCAGTATATGGCCGCCAGACTCATCCAATACTTCATGTCCCCGTACTCCAGCCCCATGGTCGTCATCCCCGAGAAGGATGGAGGCTTCTCGGGTCACTATCAACTGCAAGAAACCGAACGCCATCACCTCCCTCGGACAGCTCCCCCCCCCCCCCAAGTCGACGAGGTCCTTGACTACCCTGGGCAAGCGACGGATTTTTTCCCTTCTCAACCTGGTATCTTCCTTCCACCAGACCACCAATGAAACGAGGACCACCACTCCCCACACAGCGTTCTGAACGCTTGGTCGACTGTTCGAGTGGCTAGTTATGCCGCAAGACAGCAGCCCCACCCCCGGTTGGTTCGTCAAGGTAATCAATGCGGTTATCAACGTCCTCGAACGCGTTGTCGCGTACCTTGACCACATCATCGTCTTCGATCCTGCCCCCATTACCTACATGGCCAACATCCGAGTCCTTTTACCACGCCTCCGAAAACACAACCTAAGCCGTTCCCCGCCAAGGCCAGACTTGGCGATACCAAAGCTGACTTCCTGGGACACACCATCTCCGATGTCGGTCTCAGCCTCAACCCCGTCAAGGTCGCCGCCCTCTCCAACACGCACATGCCTCAAAACATCGAGCAACTGCGTTCACTCATTAAAGGCATCGGCTACTACAGCAAATTACTGGCAGATCATTCGAGGCGTTTTCACCACATTAACGCTTTCCTAAAACAAGGCGTCAAGTTTATCTTCACTCGCGCCATGGACGCCATCGTTTGAGACCTCCTCCGCGACCTCGCCACACCACCAGGCTTGGTCTACGTAGACTGGGATGCCGTCGCCGACAACGCCTGCCTTTTCCGCTTGTTTTGCGACGCCAGCCACGACGGCTTCAGCGCCACTCCCGAGCAGGAAAAACGAGACGACACAATCTGTCCCATCCTATTAGTCAGCCGCGCCGCCCTTGATACCGAACGTTCCTGGACCCCCCTTGACCTTGACACGGGAGGCATCGATTGGGCCGCCAAACGGCTACGCGGTCACCTTTGGTCGACCAAAGTCCGCATCTACTTCGACCACTATACGCTCGAAAATATCACAAACGTCGGCGCGCGCAACGTCCCCATCCAGCGCACGCTGCCGTCTACCTCCGCCTACACGTACACGATAGAATACTGTGAGTATTCGGTCAAAGATAACGCCGATTTCCTTTCCCGCCTCCCTCAGTCAGTCACCGACGTCGTTTGTACTTACCAGCCCCGACACCGTTGGCCTCTACCTCGTCCGTCTCTGCGACTGTGCGCTTTGCAAGCCTTCCATACCGGGAATCGGCTTGGATGGGCTTGTCCCCCCTCCTTCGTGCCCCATTGTCTCAAGCATTCGACTCTTGCCCTTCACCGACGACGACTTCGGCGCCGTCCCCTGTCTGAGACGACACATGCCCTCCCCCCGACCCCTTCTCCGCCTCCAAATTCTTCGTCGGGCCTACTGCAACCCACAACTCCACCACCGGGTCGCTCGTCAGCCCCGAGAAAGGCGCTGTGGGTGCCGAAGCTACTCCTGGCTTGGAGTTCAGACTGTCCGTCGTCTCCCCGGCATCCACCATTGGCGCCGCGGTTCACGCCCGTTCGGATCTGATCTCTTCTCGGACTCGTCATCACGCCGTCGCCGCTAGAATCCCTCGGACCACAGCTGACTACGGGTTTGCTCGCAGAGCACGGGCAACTGTGCTCACAAGACCTTCATCTCCCCGTTACCCCGCGCTCGCGCCCCCTAGCCAGGGTCCCGCCTGGGCCTTTGCAAACGATATCCCCTTCGGTCACCCCCCCCCCACAGCCTGCGCAGGCCGCACCGTCGGCACCCAGCCATTTAAGATCGACCTCGGCACCATTGTCTTCACGGGCTCTCTCACCACCGGCACTCCTTTTCCCGGCGCCCACCGCCGAGTCTGATGACGATCTTTCAAGACTGACTTCAACACCACTTTCTATAACGCCACAACCGTCGTCTCCGCCTCGCCTTCCGGAGTCCTTCGTTGAACCCGATGACAACCTCCACCTTTTCTCATGCGTCGAGCACTATATTCACAAGGACTGGGTGCGTGAACAAATCGCCGACCCCTTCTTCTCCGCCACCACCCACTTCCTGTCGTTAACTCCCCTTCCCCCGCGCCGACCGACCTTCTGGATCTCATCCCCTCGGCTCGGCGTTCACGTCTTTCTGGCGTTCTTGGCCACGCCGCTAGGGGTGAGGTATCACCGCGCCCAGGACGACACCATCCTTCTGGTTCAACGATCGCCTACGCCCCCTCCTGGGAACAACCCCCCATCTTCAACCACCCCACCCAAGCGCGTCTACACTCTGAAATGGATGCGTCCTTGGGTGCTACACATGTGCCACGCCACCACCTCCTGCCATTAGGGAGTTACGCGAACGGTGTACATGCTCGCATGTTTTTCCTGATGGATCGGCATGGACATCTCCGCACACTAGTGTATCCGCTGCTTCCTCAAATGCCAGGCACGTAAGAACTCCCGCCAAACTATCTGCTGGTCTATCACTTCCGTACCGTTGCCCAACTGTCCCGATATCACCGCCATCGTCGACTACTTCGCCCCACTGCCTCTCACTCCGCGCGGTAACGCCTACATCCTCCTCTTCATCTACCACTGCAGTCGCCACGCCAATATATACGCCGTGGCACGAGCCCAGTTCACCGCCGCCGGCACCACTGACAATCTAATCGGCCAGTACATACCCCTGTGAGATTGCCCAGTCACGCTTTTCTCCGATAATTGACTACAGGCTTTCAACAATAAGTCCGTCTACGACCGCCTTGGTGCCAACAAAATCAACACGAGCTCGTACCACCCCTGCACCAGTGGTGGTGTCGAGCGCGTCGACCAAGTGTTGGCCCAGATGCTCTCGATGGTCTTCAACGAATTTAAACCGCCTGGGACGTGCAGCTGTCGCACGTCTCGTCGGCTTACAACAACTCCATCAGCGCCGCTACAGGGTTTGTCCCCAACGAGGTATACATGGGTCGCCTTCCCTGCCTCCCGCTCTCGATATTCGACACTCCCAACATTGGAAGACATCAGAGCTTGGACAGCGACCACCTGGCCTAATCCAACCTCACCATCGACCAACAGCATCGCGCCTACCACCTCGTCCACGAACACCACAAGGTCACAATTTCGCGTCTGAAACACCGGAACACTCTCATCATGGACGCCCTTCGCCGCTCCCCCCCTTTCACCTTAGGCGGCTGGGCCTGCATCTACAACTCCGCCACCATAACCCGCCAAGGTGCCAGGAAGGACACCGACGCAACTGTTCTGAAAATGAATCTTTCTTTGAACTGGATCGGGCCATTCAAGATTCTAGCGTAGGCCCGGAGCCAGCATCCGACACTCCTGACAACCGTCCGCTACAAAGAAAACTCCTATTGCTCGATCTACCTTCTGACCTACCGGGGACGGGACTCCAACCGCCGAGTCTCCGTCGTCCGATGCAAGCCTTGCCAAAATCCTGACGACGCCGGCGACATGCCCTAGTACCTGCCGTCCGGCCTTACAACGTACGCGCTCACCGCCTTCGTCGCCAAGCCCCCCCCGTACCACGTCACCATCAACGACATCTCACCACCGCCGGAACGTCTCGAAGTCGAACAGATCTCAACCCACGAACATCGTTGGCGGCAGTGGTGGGTTTGTCGCCGCCCGATGCGAGAACCACTCGGCCGGACCGCTCAGCTCTTCCTAGGAACGGGAAAAGGATCTTCAGCACTCCAGGCGCCACATCCTCCTTCACTGGCCCGGCATCTCCACGCAACACCGACAGCTATACTGCCGCTACCGACATATGGGCATCGGCGCCGCGCAACGGGAAATATCACGGTCACAAGGCCAAAGGTTCTTCGCCCCCGGCTACGCCCTTGCCTCCCATGACCTCTGCCTTCGGAACTTCAGCGCCATCGTCTTCTCTCCAGGAGCGCGCGTTCGGTACAAGGCACGCAACGGCCTATGGTGGCTAAGCAAGATCTCCTATCGCCCTTCGGCAGACTCTCTTTCGGACGACACCTTCGTCGTGCAATTCCCCGGCGACCCCGGGCCAACTAATATCGACCTTCGGTCAGCGAGCTACATATCCTCCAGCGTCGCCAGCAGTGGATCATGGTACCTGCAACGCTACCATACTGGGCACCTAGCTCGTGGGATATTGCGGAATTCAGACGCGTCCCGTGGGGTTCCCACTGCTCCTATTTTCACCTCAGTTATACTATAGCTACAAATAGTTGGTTCTTGTTCCTCTTCAACACCTACGAGTAGTTGGTTCTGGATAGTCTTTAATACCTACGAGTGTTAAGAGTTCGTTCCGGTTGGTCTTCGATAACTGCGAGTAGTTGGTTCTGCTTAGATTTGATTTTTTAGTTTAGCGGCGGCAACGGTACCCCGTTTTTGAGTTGAATTTCGGGTGTGTTCGTGTTTGTTCTTCTTCCCTCTACCACTGTCAATTCCGGTGACACCCTCTTGCGAAGGCAGCATATGGTGATGCTGTGTTTTCGGGCAGCTCAATGGTGGTGATGTTGCGCTTTCGGGTGTGGTGGGTGTTTATTTTCCTTCACTCTACCACGGTCGATTCCGCTGGCCTCTTCTCGTGACGGTAGCCGAATCGTGGTGATATTGTCCTTCCGGGCGTGTTCAAGGTTTACGTGAATCTACCACGTGTCGGATTCACCTGCCCCCTGTCGCGAAGGCCGCGGGATCACCATGGTATGTTTCTTTCGGGCGTTTTGAGACATGTCTTTCTTCAATCTACCAACATCGCTTCCGCTGGCCTCCTTTTGTGAAAGCCGCCGAACCATGGTGATATTGGACCTACGGGTGAAATTGCGTCCTACTCAAACCTACCACCAACGATTCCGCTCGCCTCATCGCGTAATCCGTCGAACCGTGGTGATATTGTGCTTTGGGATGCATTTGCGGTTTGCCTGATTTGCGATTTACTTGCCTCTCCCCCTGTTTTCCTTGTGCCGAGTGCAATGTAGATGGACATATTCTATGTCGTCTCTGCTTATATTGAAGAATACAAGGCACTTCTTCTGGAACCTTCGGTCCTTGTCGTACTTGCTTTTCGGCGAGCGATTTCGCTGCGATTTAGTTTCGACTAGTATATATACAAGCTATTTTTCCGGGGTGCTACGTTGTCGAACATGGTTCCACGTTGTTATGCTCTAGGTTTCTAGTTATAACACTCCTATTGCAGCTTTGCAGCATACCGTCTGTCCTTCGCATTTACTAACTTACAGTTTCGGTCATTTGCGTCCTTGCGCCTAATCGTTATGGAATTTACATCGATTCCCCCACGATTCGATCGGCGGCCTCGCGCTAGTGCCTTTGCTGGTCCCACGTTATCGTCCCTAGTAGTATGGATCACAGCGTGGTCTGCCTCCTCTTTTGACCTGTTTCGAGCTACCGCCTTCCGAGTTGACCTTCTCTTTTGAGTTGCTTTCAGCTTCCCTCTTTCTGGTTTGCCTTCCTTTCAGCTTGCGTCTTCTTGGTTTGTCACCCCTTCTGCCTTCCCTCCAGCTTCCGTGTTTTTGGGATGTTGTTCTCCGCATTATGCAAGCCACTCTGCATGCCTTGCCCCCTTCCCTAATCCAAGCTCGATCACTGTCGGCACGTAGCGGTGCGTAGCCGCCCCCTCCAGCTACCTTTTCAGTATACCATGTCTCGCCCTCACGAGAGGTGCTTGAGCCTCACTACGAGGAGTGGGGTAGATATACAATGTAGATGACTGTTTCGAATAGCCGCGTCTTCGACCCCACTTTTCGGACTTTTCGGACGATATCATAGTATGGTTGTTTGTCATTCTTCGATCGTCGTGTGGTGTGCATCTACGATTCAGGGTGGGCTAAAGTTATGGAGTCACTGTGCGTACGTCGCTATCTATATATGGATAACATATTCGGGTAGATGACAATATATCTTCATGGGTCTGATAGTTATCGATAGGCGTAACTTATTACGGGGCAGGTAGACTTGTTCCGCCACAAGTGGGCGTAGGTGTAGCAGTGATGGGATTAAATGAGTGGATGAGAAGCACACTCCATTACCCGTGGCCTCCACGCCTCTCTCTCTCCGTCTCAAGAGTGTTCCCGGAGTTAAGCAACAACAACATGCTTTACAAGGGCCCAAGCTACGGCGATATGTTCATCACCGATGGTCTAGTGGGTTAACCTCGTAACCACTAAGGTCGGTTGCGCAGGTTCGAGCCCCCCCGAGTGCATATTCGTACTCGTAGGGACTTTTTCTTGTGCAAACAAATTGACTTGCGGAAAGCGCGAGAGCGCGAGCTAGCAAACTTCGACGATTATCGACGAGCGTTGGGAATGCTGAACCCTCTGCGCGATAAAAATGAAGGCACGTACCGGGGGGGAGAAGGGACGAC
>JAYJMJ010000262.1:249230-267914 GCA_036873875.1 Laminaria ephemera
CTGCTTGGTGATTCATTTTTTGACCAATCAGATGCAAATTAAATTAAATTCTAAAAAAAAATCCAATTACGATTCTTCGTGATTCTTCGATAAGATGGGCCCTTATGAGGAAAGTAGACAAAAAATGTTGCAAAACAATAGCTACCACGAGTAGGCCCTTCGATACTCGATTTCCACCACATGGTGCAGGAGTTCTTTTTTGTTCATCGGCTTTTGTTCTTTGAACGTTTCTTTTATTAAATCGTGTTTTCGTACGTTCGACGTGCGTTTTTGTGGTTCTGTTTGTATTTGTGTGTCTTTGTGTCTCTGTGTGTCAGTGTATGTGTGTGCGTGTGTGTGCGGTGTGTACGGAATGATATTGAGCGGTCAGTTACAAGCAGTGCGATCGTCCATCGTCCGCCCGCGCGCTCGCTCGCTAGCTCGATCGGCCCATCGCGCGTGTGTGTGTGTCTGTGGTTTTCATGTCGTACAGCAGCAAGGAGCGGTTAATTACAACAAGCAGTGCTCGCTCGCTCGGTCCATCGCGCGCATGTGTGTGTCTGTGGCGTGTATGTCACACAGCAGCAGCAGCAGCAGCAGCAGCAGGGAGGAAGGGGCGGCTGGTCGATCGCGCGCGCGCTGATCGGTAATGTGTGTGCATGTGTGTGTTTAGATATGTGTGTGTGGTGTACGTCATACAGCAGCAAGGATCGCTCCCTCGATCGATCGATCTCGCGGCGGTCGGTCGCGCGCTCTCGCTCACGCTCACGATCATCGATCGTCGATCGCCCGTTCGCTCGGTCATCATGTACGTGTCTACGTACCTCCCACTGCTGTATGAATGCATATGGCTGCCGACTTCCGTCGCGACTTGGAGCGTGTCGGCCGAGAGAGGACCGCTGAAGATGTGGTGCCTGGTGCCTCGCTAATAATAAAAAATCTCGCGGTTCGCCAGACCAGCCGTGGACGGTACATTAGAACCGTTTGGTACACAACACGAAGATCAAGCGGTCCGTATATTTCCATTAACATCGACAACAAGGATCAACTAGACTTTTTTCTGGGGGGGAGGCGGGGTTGGACGTCATTTTGAATGTTTTGTCCAGCGTTTGGTGGTTTCGGTGTTTTGTATGATTTTTGGATTGGCATTCTGATGATTTTGGCGCGGTTTTCGGTGCAAATTCCCGCAAATTCTGGCGAAATGACGTACAAGTTGCATCCCAGTCTCGTATGATATGCATCCTACCCGCTCTACTGCTCCTGCGCGCTGCTGTACTGCTACTGTTCGCCTCTGTATTGCCCATTTTTCTTGGTTCGTTTCTCTATGTTTTGCAACACGAGCAACAACAACTGCAGCTGCATAACAGGGTATCACTAGCTGCGGCACTGCTGTTGTACTGCTGCTGCACTGCTGCTGGTCAGATCTTTTTAAGTTTCTCGTGCGGGTCCCCCAGTTTTAAGCAGGCTGAGTAAGGAGGCATCCTGGTATATGGCGGCCATGTACGAGTACACCACAAGCAACAACAGCAGCAGCAGATCCCCCAACAGCAGCAGCACGGGATACACTTTAGTACTGCTGCTGAACTGCTGTGATCCCCCTGCAGTGCCGATGTGCTGCGTTATCCGTATATAGCGCCGGTGTGTGCTGGCCAGAAATAACGCGGAATCTACAGTGCCGCCCCTATATAGTGCCGATATTTCCTGTGTGTGCCAGCCAGAAATAACCCGGAATATGCAGTGCTGCCCCTCTGTAGTGCCGGCTTTTTGGTGCAAATTCCATCATACTTTTGTGTGGTTCGTGCGCATCGTAGTAGTCAGTAGTGATTTACGTCATGCAGCGAAGGAGCGGTTAGTTTCATTGTCAAGAAGTGCGATCGTCGCGATCGTCCGCCCGCCCCCTTGCATCGCTCGCTCGATCGGTCGATCGTGCACGCGCCGGTCGGCCGTGTGTGTGTCTGTGTGCCGTTGTGTATGTACCAGGGATGTGCGTGTGTGTGGTTGTGTGTTTGCTGTACTTGTGTACCGGTACTTACATCCTGCTGTATGTGCCTCTGATGTACCTACTGCCTGCTGTACATACGTGCCCGTACCTGCTACTGGTGTGTACTTCAAACAACAGCAAGGAGCGGTTAGTTACAATCAATGCTCGCTCGCCCGGTCCATCGTGCGCGCGCGTGTGTGTGCCTGTAGTGTCTACGTCATACAGCAGCAAGGAAGGAGCGGTTAATTACATTGTCAAGAAGTGCGATCGTCACGATCGTCCGCCCGCTCCTTCGCATCGCTCGCTCGATTTGTCGTAAGGGCGCGCGCCGTTCGGTCGTGTGTGTGTGTGTCTGGGTGTCTTTGGGTATATTTACAGGTATGTGTGTGTGTGCGTTAGAGTGTTTGTGTGTGCGTGTGTGATGTACGTCAAAGAAACATTTATTTAGTTACTAGCCGTGCGGTCGTCGATCGTCCACCCACCCGCTCGCTCGATAGGTCGATCGGCCGTTCGGTCGCCGCCGCTCGGTCGCTTGGTCGCTCGACCACGTCACTCGGTCGCTCGACCACGTCACTCGGTCAATAGCTGTTGGCGGCCTTAGGCCGCCCTCGTTGCTCGCACCGTCTCTCGGTCGGGTTTGGTCTCGGCGAGGCAATGGGCACCCCATCCCCAGCCGCCTAAGGCGACGCCGCCGAACGGAAGGTCGATGTAACGCTACTCCCGGAGGCCGGCGTCGACCGCCTCGAAGTCGATCATGCTGGCGTTCGCCAGATCGTACCAAACGTTGATGTCGGCCACACGCAGGAGAGCCGCGGCGTCCGAGCCCCCGGCCGCTCGGCCGATCTGGTCGTCGTTTCGTTCGGTCTCGCCGTCGCGGCCGACCCGTCGCGTGGTCGGTCCCGCCGATTGTTGGACGTCGCTCGGTCGACCGAGCCATCGCTCGGACGATCCACCTCTTCGCGGACGCGCCTTCGCGCCGTCGGTCGCACCGTCGCCGTCGCTCGACCGATCGACCGCCCGCTCGGAAGATCGACCTCGTCGCTCTCGCGCCGTCGGTCGCGCCGTCACCGTCGCTCGGTCGATCGACCGCCCGCTCGGACGATCGACCTCGTCGCTCGGTTGGTAAATGGGCGGCCTTGGTGCGCCGTCGTCGCTCGCGGCGTCGCTCTTGTACGTATTATGGAGCAGTTCAGTACAGGATAGCAGTAGTACCAGCACAACGCCAATACAACAGAAATGCTGCTATACTTTACAACTTTATAGTACTGTACTGTCGTGCTGTCTGACAGCAGTGCTATAGACTTGAGCTACGATCGTCATAGCGTTGGATGATTGATGACGAATTCGTACATAATCGAAGTCTATGTTTTTTTGCTGAGCTGTGTAATGCGTGGAGAAATTACACACACAAAACTAAAGGTACCCCACTAAATTTAGTGCGGTACGGTTCTAAACCGGAATAGCTTGGGGTCTCACTTTATTTAGTGCGCTCGTTTTCGTCTGACACGGCATCGCACTAAAGTGGGACCCCCACTGCAGTCCCTGTAAGCAAGAACTAATAATGTAGGTATAAAACAAACAAAACTAAGGAAGTATGCACTAGGGTAAGATACTGCTGTATCTCTCATTAGGAACTCGCGCTGGTGGATATTTATATTAAAGATTGTCAATACATCCCAACCCAAACCAGCCCAACATAATCGAGCACGCGAGGCTAAAATTTCGCTCCTATTCTTTGGCGCCTTCGGAAATTAGGTTCTTGATTCGCTCGTATTAATGGGAAAAAATGAGTCTAAAACAAGCGAGAACTTTGCTGCTGCTGCTGCTGCTGCTGTACAGCCCCCACGAATACAAAGGCTGTAAACCGCCAACAAATGAAACACCGGCGGGTGCCTCTCAAGAAAAAACTAAACCTCAGGGGGGGGTGATGGTACAAAAGGCCACAATAAAATTCAGACTACGGTGGTGGGGCCTATATGAGGCGGTCGGAATAAGTTGGGCACTCGAGATAAGGCGGCCAAAAACAGCTTTTGGACGACAGAAACCCTGAATAGGACGGCCATCGCCCTATAGCGGCGGGTCCTATACAGGGCGTTGTCGTCCCTATTCAAGGCGGTATCCGCCCTGTTGAGGGCCCATTCTCGCCTCCACACCAGTACAAAATATCTGTATGCTGCTGCTCCAGTAGCATGCTGTACCGTACCCTAACACACAGTATTCACTTAAGAGGGTCGTTACAGCCCTACTGTGTTAATATCGAGCTTCAAGGAGATGATCAACCGGCCTGGAACGAATAGCGCGGCCTCTCGATATGCGGCGGTCAATATGCCTTTGAACTATACCGCCTTATATAGGCCTCACCACTGTAGTGTGGGATACGGAAACAAAACCATTTGGGTACAACAAGGCCTAAGAACCTTCGACCGCGACAGCGAAAATTGTAGATCTCGAACCTAAACACCAAAACGTCGATGAACGATAACGATACAGATAATGGAGGCGAAAGCCGACACACAATGCCCACACAGCCCATCCGCCGATCTTCGTATTCTTTTGTTTTCGGGTACTGTAATCAAACACCAACACCAGAAGCTGTAATGCTCGCGTATCAGGCCTCGACGGCTCGACCAAGAGCTAGCTAGGTCTTGCCGAACTACGGTGTACACGGCGATGTGTACCATTTTCGGTGTCGGCATGCCTCATATCTTCAAGATAAGCATTTCATTGACCATCCGACGATGTGCAGCGTGCGTTTCAACAGCCAAAAATAGCATTTGTGCATATTGATGAGTATGATCGAGTACAGGTATAGAGTACCTCGCTTCGTCGTACACTCTCTACTTCGATGTGTGCCAGTGTTCCATGTGCCCATGCCTCATGCTTCATTACTTAATGTGCCAATTGACAACGTGCAGCGTGAGTGTCAGTAAGACAATACAGCTGTCCCTAGGAAGTCGCGCATCGGGATATTAACAATTATAGCCAGCCTGTGTGCGTTGGTGGATGGGTAGCAGCAGCAGCAGCTAGGTGTTCTTGTTTCGTCACCAGGATAAACACGTTAGCATCGTCATGTGCGAGGGTTATCATACATAAACTAGTCGTACTGCTGCAGGTGTTGCTGTGGGAGAGAGAGTAGGAAAAAAAGTATCATATACCGTCACCGTATTCGTACATGTTGCGGTAAGAACGAGCACACAAACAAGTCCGTTCCCGGAACCTCTTGCCCTGGGTCTTGTACCGTATCCGAACCCGGATTTAAGGGCTGGGAGATGCGACCGGCGCCCCCGAACATTTTCCTGTCTAACGCAGCTGGACCAGCGAGTTTCACTTAGTTTGCAGATTGGAGAGACAAACGTCATCGGTAGATCCAAGTCCAGTACGGCGACGACACGTGTTCAATCGAGTCAGGTATTGCTGGAAAAGCACCGCTCCTTTGTTATCGTTTTGGGTTACTTTTCATGTTCATGCATGTGTGGAAAATTGAAAATTGGAATCGTAGAAAGCTGGAGATCGTGATCTTCATTTTGGTCTCTTCGTAATGGTTTTGATGGCGCTTGAACAAAAATAATAGGTGAACCAGGTTCCTGGAAACAAACGATTTTCTCAAATGAACACCCCCGTAGTAGCAGACCTCGTCTTTGAAGTTTTTACGTGGAGTTTGGCTAACGTAAAAAACATCGTCAGTCGTTATAGTGTATTTTGAGTCGATTGGTACATGTTTGGCTCAGTGTATTATGTGTACACCCGCTCCGCTTCCCACTGTGATTATTTGTCTCGATCATGACTTGGAATGGGAACGGCATTCTGTAGTCCACGTGCGGTAACCTTGCCTCAAAACCACTCTACTCGTATCCTACCAGGCATGTGTCAATTTTTGTGAATACGCTAGAGACACTGCATCGGCTTTGCCGAATAACATCCAATCACTTTAAATGTACAATTCACAATGCTTCGTAGCGCGTTGCACATTGGGGCTAAGAGAGTGAGTCGAATCTTTGATTATCCAAGCCATGTCACTGTTGTAAGAAGGGTGCGTTTGAGTTCAATGTCTGTCTGACTGACGGTGACCCTCACTCGTCTGGGGAATAAACACCCCATGCAGCTGCAACGCCATCTATCTGTGGGATACAATCGAAAATAATCCACTGGTATGCACAAACTTTAATACGTATTTCTTCAATGCGTGTATACTAAACTGTAGCACACGGGATTGTCTATCGAGTTGCGCGTACAAACCTAATTGAAGTCAGGTTTTGGGTGAAATGTAAAGATTCTTACGTTCGGGAGACCTGAAACGAATCGGGTACTCCGTCTCACGTGGAATGGCTTAAGAAGTCCATAATCGTTTTGCGCACGGACGTATTTTTGTTCTTCGCGATAAATGGGTGACATCCTCGGGATTCTTGGTTGTAAGCCTTGGGAACTCTTGTCCATGCCTTCATTATTTTCTGTCGCGCAGGTGTTCGGGTGGGATATGCAAGGCTTGATAATATTCAACGATGTTATTTGCTCGCGAAATACAGCGGGTGGGTATGGCGGCTGTTTCCGCAGTGGAGGGACGGGCTACGTCAACAGCGGCACGGTCATGCACGACAACACGGGCTTACTCGGTGGATGTATATGTGAGAGCTACGTACAGTGTTGGTATTGCTATATTCTAGCATCCTCAGGACAGCCACCGTCCTGCGTCAACAGATTCCACCGATGGCAGAAGATGCGAAACCCGTGCTGTAGCCCCATTCAATCGAGCGCGGTGACCAGGCCAGTCGAACAGTATTATTGTAGCAGTTGACAACGCCAATTCTGAGAAAGAACGGATACCGATGTAGCAGCTTTGCTGGGTTGTGGTGCCGCCATGTGGCGATAAAACCAAGTGGTCAGAGAATTTGACAGCGCTGTGTTACGTTGTATGCCTTGGTTAGCGAAACCGCTTGGAGGGGCTTCACGGAGTGCTGGCTTCTCCGTCCATCGGTGTTTGGTTCCCTTCCTACACGCTTCATTGCATGTTCACGCGGTAGGCCTAACTATAGGCGGTTCGCCCTTTGTCTTGTCGTTGTCCGTACGCGTGACGAGCAGACGCGAACGACGGCAGTGAACTGAACGTCATTGGTGGAGATTTCATGTGCCGATCCGATAGAGAAGGTGGCTTTCTTCGGGTTGGAGACAACGCCATTGTGAAGATCACCGGGGGGGTGATCGCGAACAACGTCGCTGGGGACAGAGGCGGTGCGGTACGTAACCCCCATCCAGGTGGCACCAGGAACGACCACACAGCGAAAAACTATTAGTGACGTGTTTCTGCTTTTGAACTACATTAGATGTTATATTTGATGTCCATGCGGCGGGTGTTTCTTACGTCCTTTCTCAAACTCTTAGTGGCTGTGCGTGCACCATGTTAAGACCTATATATTGTGTAATTAGGCATTAATAAAAGAGAGAGCTACCTGGGCAACTCCTGGTACCCGGGGAAATTGACTCAGTATGTATGACGTCTATCTAATAGTGTACCACGATCCCTTACCGTCCGCGTATCGGGGAGGCCATCTACTCTCCATGTCTTCATGTAGCGTGTATGTAGACGCTGAACCCTGAACGAGTTGTGGTGTATACGGCATTGATGCTATAGGAGCGACGCGTCGCCAGCTATGGCCTTCTAGAACGTTTGCTCCGTGTCACAAGGGGTGTTACAACTGACAGTGCCTGACTTTGCTGCCTGATCTTGTCCACATCACATGGACCAGCATTTCCTTGTCTTCAACTTTCACACTCGTGGCATATTTGTGCGGTTTTCCTATCTTACCCTAACTTCGGTTCCGTGTTCCTGCAACAGATATTTTGCGGTAGGTATGGAGGATCAACGTTAAAGATCGAGGGAGGAACGTTCATGAACAACGCCGCCTTAGAGTTAGGAGGCGTGATTTCAGCATCGGGAGAGTCTACTTCGGTGCAGATCACTGGAGGCCTGTTCAGCAATAATACAGCAAAGTGAGCATGCCACCAGGCAACGTAATTGGTCTTGCCATTCTCGAGCTTTGCGGTCCGGTTGCGGCTATACGAAGTAATCTTTAACTGGGAGACTACCCTTGCCAGAAGGCGATTGTCGACACACGACGAGCCCCGAGGCTTAACGTCATCGTTACTGCAACTTCCTGCTGTTTGCTGTTAATGACGATTGCGTTAACGTGGATCATTCTCAGGCGAGCGGCGCAACGGTTGCGTCTATGAAACCACGTCCAGTGACAACACCTGTTCAATCTCCGTTTGCACCACACGCCAATTCGTTTCCTAGGTTATTCGGTGGATTTTTGCATCTAAACAACGAGGCCAGTCTCTCTTGCGAGGGAGCCACCATTGAAAATAATTACGCCGGAAGTCAAGGCGGGGGGATGTATGCCCGAGGTTCTCCGTGGGTGAATTCTAGCTGCGATGTGATCGCCAACCAGTCGCCCCAAGGGGCGGCCCTATACCTGTCGGGTGTCGAAAGTGTCACGCTCGAAAACCACGCCATTGCAGACAACCTTGCCTTTAGCGGCAGCGTGGTATATGTAATCGATACCTCGGTTGTCGCCAACGGTGTATCGTTCACATCGAGCGTCGGCCTTCAAGAAGATTCATCGAATCGGGCGATACAATCAGACAAAAATTCCGCGCTTACCGCTAAGGATTGCGCGTTTGATGGCTGGCTGAGTGACACCGTTATCTACCATAAAAACTCCGATGAGGACTCACTTTATCTCGACAGCTGTGACTTCAGTGGAAGCTCCACCACCATGTCGGTATTCTCGCTCAACTCGGACGCAAAGATCCGCAACGCTGTCGCCGATGACACCACCTTCGAAAACGCCGGCAGACTCAACAATTCCGTGACGCTTGTGAATCGGGCTTTGGACTGCAGCAGTCCCAATGTATGCGGCCCGGGGAGGTGCTTGGACAGCACGCTCGGAGTGCTATGTGAGTGCCTCGATGTCGATACTTGCCTAGTCGATGGTGGCGAGATATTCCTCTCCGTCAAGACACCCCCAGCCAGTGGGACTTACAGTCCAGATACGGTGTCGTTTGAGCTACTGGTGTCGTCAGCAGGGGACGGAACTACATACGTTATCTGGCAACTGGCGTTTGACGCTAAGGACTTCAACTTGGAAGTGACTCCGTCCAGTGGCATTTTGCCTCCTGGAGCAAACGTGACTGTTCTGGTCACCGGTACCCCTGCGAGTCGGGGCACAAATGTAGATTTGTTCAGCAGTTTCAACCTATCGTCCGTGGGCAGCGTCATATCGTCGTTCAACTCGGGAGCTACGCTAGAAGTGAACTCGACGTATTACCTTTGCTCGATCTACAAATACTCGGAGCCGTCGACTGTGGAAGCCGATGGGTTCTCTTGCCAGCCGTGCATGTCCATCAGCGGCGCGGAAGGGGTGAATTGTAACAGCCCAGGGGCAACCTTGGCCTCGCTGCCCATCCGGCAGGGCTACTGGCGATCAGGCCGAGAATCGCTTGTGGTGCACACATGCGGTAATTCGGAGGCATGCGCCGGAGCGATGGAGATATTGAGCTCCGATACCTACTGCGCGAACGGGTACCAGGGACCATGTGAGTCGACATGGAGCGTTTGCTCAAGCTGGGCTTGAGTTGCAACGGTCCTGAACTTCTTGCGGCCTTTTGCGTTCGGTCACCCAGCCTACACGCTCGCGGGGTGTCGTTGATGTACATAGGCAGCGAACGATATATATGTGCCCCTGAGTTCCACTTGTCATTGAACGGTGCCTAATGAGCCATCCTAGAGAATACGGCGGCTGAATCCACCTACAGGTACACCCACCTACACCCTACGACTTCATTTTCGTGGCCCCCTGTCAGACTGTGCCGTATGTTCCGCAGGGTATGGAAGAGGCGTCAGCAACACCTGCCACTCGTGCGACGGCAACACTAGGACCCGGCTGACCACCTCAGCAAGCGCCATTGCCTCCGCGGTCGTGCTTCTGCTGCTGGCCATTCTCGCAGTAGTGTTCCTGATAGGTGGGCTTGATGGTGTCGATATGGTGCGCAAGTCCGTGACAAGAAACGCTTCCAAGACGAACAAGACGTCCTCGTTTTCGTCTGAAGCAGAGCCAAGCTGGCAGGGACAACACTATCCCAGAAGAAGCACGAGGAAGAACAATCCATACGACACCATCGCCCCTGCTTTTGACTTTACATGGGAAAGACAACATCGCGCCGTTGAGCGCGATATCGGTCACGCCAATATAAACCTACCACGGACACGTCCTGAGCGAGAAGATGCAGGGAGGGCTTATGTCTGGCCTTCAGGCGCTGTTGGCAGGACTGACCCCAGATTAGAATTGTCTGACATGCAATCGAGAAACGCTTGTAACTTGGGAATGCCTGAAAGTTATCAGGCTCGGCCATCGACCGTAGCTGGCTCAGCCGTAGGCGGAGAGCTGGATAACCACGGAGAGGGGTTGGTGATCAACGACGGGCGGGATTCAAAGTGCTGTGGTGTGGGCGTCAATATGAAGAGCTGGGCGTCAAGGCTGCCGCTTGACAAGTTCAAGATCCTCGTGGTCGTGTGGCAGATCCAAAGCGTGTTCGCGAACATCACGAGGGTGGAGTTCCCGCCATCGTACTCCGCATTCCTATCTTGGATAAACGTCGTGAACCTTGACATTGGGCAAATCTTCTCGGCTTCGTGCATCCTACCATCTGTGAACTTCTACGCAAGCCTGCTGATTACAACGTTGACGCCCTTAGTATTGGCGACCGGCCTGGTGCTGACATACCAGATGGCTAAGCGAAGAGCAGAAATTGGGTCGGCCGGAGTGATTGCAAGGAGGGCTGCGTGGTCGAGGCATGTGGCAGTAGGCTTGCTGCTAACATTCTTGGTGAGGTTCGGTAGCCCCCGTTTAATATATTTGGGTATTCGGGTGAATGCGAGTTTACCGGGGGAAGCCCGTCGAAGGTGTGGACCTTTCGCACAGGTGACGGTCTGTTCGAGTCGGGCTGTAGGCTGTTCAGACGAATTAAATGTTCTGTCAGACATGGGGGAAACCTAGCTATGAGAGTCTTAAACGCATTCTGTGGCTACGTCATGTATTGGGTTGTATTGTGGTTGTTCCTTATGTTTGTTCAGTGCACGAATACATGGGTAATGTATTAGCCGGACTTTGCCCGTAATACCACTCACGAATCGGGCGAACAGAGGTCGACGCTTGAGATATACATAGCCATGGGTGTAAAGAAGATCCTATGTGTAGGTGCTCACACGAGCGGAAGCCGAATTAATTAGTGTCTAGGGCCATCAAACCCTTATTTCCGTGACATGCGTTACAGGTATTCACCTCGGCGTCTACCACGGTGTTCGAGACCTTTGCCTGTGATGACGCGGTCGGGGATGGCAAGAGTTACCTCAGGGCGGACTACAGCATTTTGTGTGGATCGAGCTGGCACACGTTCTTCAAAGGCTACGCGATGCTAATGATCATGGTGAGCTGGCTGGCAAATGATAGTGTGGGGGTAGGGTTTGTGTATGGTAGTAACTTCCGTGCGACAGGTGTGCGGGTGCGTGGTTTAAGCGAGTGGGGTGCGTGTAAGAATCGTTGTTTTAGTCGGGCTTCACCTGTGTAACCTCAGCTGAACTTGTGCCCGATTCGACCTTGTGTCTCCGCTGCGAAGGTGTACCCAATCGGCATCCCGGTGCTGTACGCCATCATTCTTTGGATGAAACGGGAATTGCTCAACCCTCGCAGCAACACCACTGCCTTGTCCGAGCCCGACGGAACCGATGCGACAGCCACGAGAGCTGACTCTGCTGATGGAGAAGGCTTTTTTTCTTCGTTTCTCCGAAAGACGTTAAATAGCCAGATCGAAGACGAGGTGTCGTGGCAGGATTTGCAGGATTCAAAGGAAAGAGAAAAGGCACGGAGGGATAACCCAGAGCTGACCCCCTTCATGTTTCTGTGGAAGGACTTTGGTGAGAACAGAAACATAATGTTTCACCCGGAAACGCTTGTAAGTATTTGCCGGGATCTGGTACTAAACGAAACATGCCTCCCATACGTCTGACAAAGGCGTGTCGCGTTCCTCCCGTTTCTCGTAACGAATTTGACTGATTACTGGGGGAAACATGTAGGCCCGCCTCGGGATAAAGCATGTATATGTCACACTCATCGTCGAGGATAGTTCTTAGCATGTCTTCTATCACCCTGCCGACCCTGCACCGCGTGGGAAACACATGCTTATTTTACGGTGTTTTCACAAATGTTCAGTTACGTCTGATGGTGTACCAAACGCTTACACAATTTTACCGCGGGGGGTTGATTCGTACTCAGGCCCAGGTTTATTCTACTTCGAAGTGATAGAGTGCGGCCGGAGGATACTTTTGACGGGAGTGCTAATTTTCATCGCACCCAACACCTCGACACAAATGGCCGCGGCTTGTGTCTTGGCCTTCGGCAGTCTCTTGGGTTTTGAGCTCATGCGACCCCACCTGGACACAAATAATACGTGGCTGTACCGCCTGGTGAGCTGATCTCCTATTGTCGTAGTTATCGAATTCATGGAGGTGGACTCTCGGATAAATGTGGGAATGTAGGTATCCTGTCGCAGAAACCAAGAGGACAAAATCATTATAAAACCGTTGTAAGATGTGCAATGACCAAGTCTGGCATGGTTTGCCTGTTGTGCGTGTTCACGTCGAGGTTGGATTGTACATGGCGGATTCCTAGCCTACGACGCGCGCAGGCACCGTGGCGACGGCAGGTCATGCGTAGCAGGTTTATTGGAAATCATATTGCAAATACGTATCATACGAGTAGATGGGGGGTTTGCGGCCATCGGCGTCGGACCTCTCCACCCGTCTGACACAGGCAGATATCCTCCAATCCTGTTATGCCCCCAATGCACCCACAACTCGTGTCGTTGTTGTACCAATCACAGGGCTGTGTGGTCATATTTCTCAGCTGCTTCCTGGCGCTCTTGGTTAAAGTGGACGCCGCTGGAGAAGATCACCGCACTGCCTTCGCGTTTATTTTGGTAGCGATCAACTCTTTTCTGGTGGTAGCCTATTTAACGACCTCTTGGTTCGCCCTTTCGAAACCCATGGACGACTTCATGGACGATCATATAACCCAAACTTGAGCTAGACCTAAACTGATAACGGAACAAGACGGCGTCATCGGAGGCCGTCTAACGCAGGGTGGAAGCGCCATGGTCTCGGAGTTGTCGTTGCCCGGACACAACATCACCAAGCCTCCCCCCATGCTATTGGGACGCCATTCAAGGTGTCGTCCCACGAAGTCCAAGGAAGCGACTCAAGCGGACGTGCGCTACGACAGGGGAGGCACTGATGGACCAACAAAACTCTTCTCACCGATGGGGTTCTTCGCCACAGCAACAAAACGGTGTATTTAGAGTCGCATAGTAAGTTTTACAATTCTATCCATTTAAATCCAGGATATGGCATTGCTCATTAGGCTTAACATACGTTGTCTCGAAGTCAGTGTATGGGTAACATACAGAGCCCTTCAAGTGAGGAGCGTCCATACATTCACGCGCACCAAACCCGTAGCATGCTTGAACGGTGTAACTACACGCAAGGGTGCTGGGCCGAAAGTGGGCCACGAGGGAAGCGTCGTCACTGTTTATGGTGTATGAGCGGTCGTACCAGGACAATATTCGTCCCACGCGCGAGCCCTGGTATGCTGGCCACACCTCACATAGGCCGTCATGGCTGGCATGACTTGGAAATCATAGGTTCGGTAGATTGCTCGGTTGAGGAAATGATTGGAGGTATCGTCGTGAGCTGCGTGGTCGTCTGTGGACTTCACGCGACTCATCGCGCCTCTCCTTCGAGCCGTTTGGTGCTTGGGTGCGGTGTACTCGGCCGTGATCGGGGTATTGAGTCAGGTGGCTTAATGTGTTAAGGGTTGCATTTTAATAAGCTGCCATATTATGCGGTCCGGCACTGGGACGAATGCCGCTGCCGCTACGCAGTCACCACCGTGTATGCCGCCAACACAGCCATCGCCACCACAGTTGCCGTGCCGTGTTACCTGCCAGTGGGGTAACCTCCTGTTTGGTCCGCGGAACGGTGACAAACCACAACCAAGGCGGACGCGTGAGCCCGAAGCATTGCCCATTGTGTGACACGGGAAAATTTCAAATTTGGCGAGTCTCATTACCCGAGAGCCCCTCGTTGATCTCGGCGAAGCGTGTCCGTACGTAGGAGACAGACAAGCATGGGAGG
This sequence comes from Laminaria ephemera, assembly GCA_036873875.1. Classification (NCBI taxonomy): domain Eukaryota; class Phaeophyceae; order Laminariales; family Laminariaceae; genus Laminaria; species Laminaria ephemera. The sequence continues at coordinate 263,432 of JAYJMJ010000262.1, forward strand.
GGCACGAAGGAGAACACAAGGCTTGTAGGAAGATAGTTGGTGGCGGCGTGACGGAATGGATTATATTGATTGTTGCTCCCCAACACCTGTCGCGGCTTGCATTCGTTTGTGGTAGCTGCGACACCGTGTGAATCGGATTTGGAGTTTTTTCCTTTTGGTGCCGACCAAGCCTTTGATTACTCGGCACTTGGAAGAGGGTGTTATTCTGCCTTTTCCACAGGGCTGCGATAGCATGCCTGGTATGTTAGAACGTTTAAACGTAGCCTGTACGACTCCAATCAAGCATCGCGCTCGTGGCGCATCAATCTAGGGACCTGCATGAAAGGCTTGCATTTGAGCAGTGCGCTGCTACTGAATGAGTTTGGAGATTGGTTGAAGATCGGCCTTTCTTTTATATTGCTGCAGTAAGTATAGATGGCCGTTTCTGAACAGAACGTAAGAGTAACTGCAACCACTTTAGTGTGGATTTGAATAACTTTGCTCCCACCGAAATCGTTGGTGAACGTCGCTGGTATGCAGGATGTCATCCTTCCAGGGACAGGAATATTGGGTTGCAGACTATTTCGCGAAAGCCTTCACGGACAACTTTGTAGAAACATTTGGTTTTGTCTCCAACCGTAACAGTCGGCTGCGGTTGGTGTACAGGTTAGGTAGTTGAGCAAGACGAGTCTGAAGGTGGCTGGCCGTTTCATGAGATAGTAGGTAGGCAGAAGTGAAATTCGAACCAGATTCGCCCCGACATATTGAATGCGGTAAGAGCAGGGGATAGGTACGTCCCACTCGCCCCGATCTCTTCAATGCGGTATGAGCAGCGGATACACACACCCACGGGCCGAAATCGTCGTACGAAAGGCAGCATAACGTATTGCTTAGTATTTGAGCACCACGAGTATTTTGGAACTATGTTTATCAAGGTTCTGGTTTGGAGTATCCACGTATTTGCCGACTCGGATGAGGCCAGTAAGGCTACCGGTCCGAGGTCGGTGTCTATGAGTATTGGAGTGGTGATCTGCGGAGGTGCAGCAGTAAGCTGGTTTTCTAGCTCACAGAAGTGCGTTCTGCCTTCGACCACGGCGGCAGAGTACATGGCCATGTTTGCGTGTCCCAAGGAGCATCACTTTACGGGGCGCGTATTGTGTCGTGTTTTGTCTGCCGCGGCGTTCCATGCAGGCAGGTTTGTCGGGAGAATACAGGTGAAGAGGTGGTACAAAGCCCATGACGAACTCGAATTCGAAGCGCATCGACGTGCGTCACCATCATTTGAGAGAGTTGATTTTAAACGTGGATGTTGTGCTCATCCATGTAGCTTTAATGTAGCGTCAGAATACCAGCATGCTGATTCCCTGGCGACACTGTGAGATTACCATGCTTTTGACTACCACCGCGATTAGTTGACGAGGTTAAGTTCATGTCTTTCTCTTAGATGGAATATGCCACAAGGATAATATGTGATGTATGACCCTAACACCAACCCACGTGTCAAGTTCTACGTACGTACCCGGAACGTGTCATGAGCATTTACAGTTGTATTCGTTACGAGCTGTGTTGGATTAGATCAGGCATCTTGCCTCGAGGTAGGGAGTCTCTCCCGGGATATACCTCCGCGCTGAGCACTCAGTGCGATGGCAATCTCTGGAAATGAAACCACTGCAAAGAAAAAGTTACTGGGCATGCAGGGCGGGTGGTGATGATTCATTTATCCCCATTGGGGCTCAGCTATAGCAACCAAAACTCTCCTGTACGGCTGTATCCACCGTCTAGTGGGCGCGTGCAGCAGTAGGACTACGGTGGTAGTGTCACACTGCATTGTGTGGGAGATCAATTTGGATTGTTGTAGCGGGTGTACAGGTGGTGTACAGTACAGGTATTTTCCCCTTCCCCAGTAGCCTGGGCTGCTTGGCGTGGCGTGGCGGATGCTTTAATCCTCACTAGATATATTGACAAATCTGCCCTTGACCTCCCAAAGGTGTTAAAGGTTTTTCTGCCTCCTCCTGTTTTCGCCATTTGGGCCGGAGGTGTAAGCGAATGGCTTCGGCTTGGGAACAGCATCTCACCTATTTGGGCTCCAAGATGTTCGTACTACTGTACGATACAGTGTTCCTGTCTCAACCTTGGGTGTGTATCATGAATTCTTGAGTACACTCTTGTATCATTTGGCTCTGCCGCCATTATTTCATCCAAGTATTGGACTGAACATGACCTCCTGCTCCGGCAAGGGTCCCACCCATACTTCGTCGTCTTCTCGTGTGCAAACGGATTTCCCCTCTCTTGGTGTCGAGGTATCTCACTCACCCACACTTCCTACATATACTTGGTACACCATTCCACGCGTTTACGTCGGCACGCACGCGATCAACTATCCCACAAAACCATTTGACGGAAGCACTACGCGCATAACATTTTCTCGAGCGCCAGCGACATTGGCAACTCGGTGTCGGCCTGGTGCGCCTGGGCCACGGCGGTGTGGTGCGTCAGAGCTACGCTTACAGTAGCAGGGAAACCCATTACCGAGCTTAGTGTGCCTCGGTGCACGCTATAGTAACGAAAATCATGCACAATCGAACGTACAGGCCAGCATGCGCGTTTCACACACTGCGTGCGATTTGAAAACCGAAGGAGCATCTCACTACGGTTATTCAGTTGGATCTTGCGATGCGTGTACTCGATACCGTACTGGTAAAAACTGAAACCCATACTTACTAGAAGAGTGGCAGTGATACGAAGTATGGATTCTTCGGTCCGTGTGAAATATCCATCATAACTGCATTATGCAAGGCTGGCCGCCGGCACTCTTATAGGCCGAACGTGGAGTACATGCACACTATATACTATACACACAGGGCGATGAAGAGGTATCATATGTAGAACCTTGTTTCACGCATGCTACGGTATCGGCGCACCCTTTTTGTTTTGGCACTCCTGCCTTGAGGAGCTCTGTCCTCCTACCCACAACTGATTTTGGGAAACAATAACAGCACTCGCCGATGACCAACGAGATGACCTAGGTATACAACGTAAATTATTGCCAAAAAAGAACGAAATTCCGACGATTTGGAACCCCGTGATTCAGCATTCAGAAACCGTCCCAGTCAAAATGTGCTACCTCTATCGTAAGACGCGTCGTATGCAGTACCGGTATGATACTTGCGTACCAGTACAGGACAGCAGTACGCTACTAGAAGAGTGGCAGTAATTAGGATTTTATCAGTCCATGTGAAATATACATCATAACTGCATTAGGCAAGGCTGGCCGCCGGCACTCCCACACACCACCCTACTGCAGACTGGTGTCCTACGTGCGTTGTTCGAGTAATAATGTACGAGTATCAATATGTAGTGTATCATACTATTTCGATCCGTCAGCTGTGAGTTCGACCGTTTCAGTGGTGGATACTCGACTTTGCCTTATGTGAAAAAGCGAAGATGACAAAACGGTTTGTTACGATATTTGAATTTCGGATATCACAACACCGAAAACTTGCAAACGCCCGATGTGAGCCACTCAATCCCAACGTGGACATTGTCATGTGCGAATGCAGTCAAGTATCTCAAGCAGCAGTGCTAGGGTCGGGTGGCGCTGGGTGCTGAGGGTGCTCTGCTAACCCATGCTTATGGGCCTCTACTTCTTTGGGTTGTGCCAGATCAACGAACGAAGAGGATAAAACGGTGTGTTACGATGTTCGAATTTCGGATATCACAACACCGAAAAATTGCAACCCCCCGATGTGAGCCACTCAATCTCCACGTGGACATTGTCATGTGCGAATGCAATCAAGCATCTTACCCAGCAGTGCTGGGGTCGGTTGGCACTGTGTGCTGAGGGTGCTCTGCTAACCCATCCATGCTTAGGGACCTCTACTGCTTTAAGTTGTGCCAGATCAACGAACGAAGAGGACAAAATGGTTTGTTACGATATTTGAATTTCGGATATCACAACACCGAAAAATTGAAAACGTCCGATGTGAGCCACTCAATCCCAACGTGGGCATTGTCATGTGCGAATGCAATCAAGTATCGTATGCAGCAGCGCTAGGGTCGGTTGGCACTGGCTGTGTGCTGAGGGTGCTCTCCTAATCCATCCTCTACTTCTTTGGGTTGTGCCAGATCAACGAACGAAGAGGACCCAAAAAGTGCACTCACGTATGGATTGAGCCCCCGTTGACCATGGGGGTCGCGACCAATTGCTTCTGTAGAGCTTTCCTTTCTTCCTGTGTCAGAGGTGCGGGTTCGGCCATGATCGCCAACGCCTCAGTTCGCAACGCGCGAAGTGCCACTCGTCTCTGCACGTGAATCTATGGTGGCGTATAGGGATGCTCTGCGTTCGTGTAATAGGGGAGGAGAGGGAGCAAACCTGGTTTCGAATAGGCCCTTTGGAAAACGAATAAACATTCAAAATCCTCTCGGAAAATCTATTTATTATATATAGTTCGTCCTGATGCCCACTAAACAACTTGAAAATAGAGTTAATCGTTGATGCCCACTT
>JAYJMJ010000262.1:353636-367952 GCA_036873875.1 Laminaria ephemera
GACGAGCGTTGGGAATGTTGAACCCTCTGCGCGATAAAAATGAAGGCACGTACCGGGGGGGAGAAGGGACGACACCTCCTGTGACCACGGCTTAAGTTTCCAGAAGCTGGAAAGTAAAAAAAAAGTGAGAAAAAAAGGAAGAAAAAAATGTGAGTGTTCCAGTCCATCCAGTGGTACTGATAAATTAGTACAGACGCAAACAAAACAAAACCAAAACAAGCAAGAAATTTCAAACATTTATTATACTTTTATTTATAAAGAGCAGGTTTGTTGCCGAAGTATTCTTGCGAACAGCGGCAAACAGCAAAGTATAGATACTGCTTCTTCTACTACTGGTGGTGTAAAGACTACGAGTAAGAGTGAGTATAATAGTAGAGCTCTGTTTTGATGTGCCAGGTACTCTCTGTATCCTTAGACTACGCGGTGTGTATATATTATTAATGAAATGAATGGTGCTACAGCAGCAGTAGTACCAGGTACCAGGTACAAGGTGCCAGGTATTAGACTAGGTACGCAGAATTCAGCAAATAGCACAAGTACGTATTTTAATAGTACGTGTTACGTGTCTCTGCCCGGGAGTACACCTGACTGAGTATATAAAAGCATGTCAAGTTGTTAATGAAAAATGTGTTTTTTTCTGTTTTTTTCACCGGGTATTCGTGGAGTGTGGAATGTTCAGTCCGCAGTACACAGAGACGAGAGAGAGGAGAGGTTCTTTGTTCATTGTTCATTCATGCTGCGTACATTACGAAACACACGAGGTACGTACCGGTGCCGCCTCCTTACGTATCATCTGTTACATGCAAATGTCGGCAGTATAGGTTACCGGCTAAATCTTCGTTCGTATTCGTCTCATCACACTCACTCACTCACTCGTACTCGTACACCGAACATCGCGGTGTATGTATGTATATGTATGAACGAATGTATGCGAAGCACCACCAGGTACTACTACTACTGTACTTGGAGTAAGTAGCAGGTATGAATACCCGTTCGTATGGTACGTAATAAGTGTGCGACAGGTGTACAGCTGCTGTACACCTATACCTCTCTCTGTATGTGTCATCGTACAAACTTCCTGGCATATATGTGTATGTACCAGGTACATTTAATTAACAACACTCTTATAAAGTCTACTGGTAGCATGTATGTGGTAACCGCAGCAGCAGCAGCAGCAGCAGCAGAAGCAGCAGCAGCAGCAGCAGAAGCAGCAGCAGCACAGCAGCAGCAGCACTGCAGCAGTAGCAGAAGCAGTAGCAGCAGCAGCACAGCAGCAGCAGCACTGCAGCAGCAGCAGCACAACAACAAACAGTCTGCGTATAGAAGACAGCCCTGTTTAGATTTTGGTTTATTCACGAGTTATCCTATTTTTAGTGTATGAATTCGTGTACGGACACATAAATTCATGTACGAATCCCGTCCGTAACTAAATCCCTGCTATTATTGACTCATTGACTTGTACCAGAGTATATACTACAGCAGCAAGCAGCAGCTAGCTGTTTTGCTGCTGCTGCTGCTGCTGCTGCTGCTGCTGCTGCTGCTGCTGCAAGCTACGATAGTAATGACATTGTTGTGTACATATCGATGGATACCTCTCTCAGTCGAGTAAAGCATACTGATTCGCATATAAAAAGGTTCGTTTTGTATGTGCGATTTTCGCCAACCCCCAAAAAGATACCATCTTTATAGGCCAGGCCAGTCAGGTAGAAAGAAAGAGCCTACTGCTGCTGCTGTGCTGCTGTACGAATAAAATGTGAAAAATAAATATGACGCTTCCAAGAATGAGCTCTCCGTTTTTATTCAGCGGGTTGTGGTTCCAGAATCTGAAATTGAAATGACAGGCTTTGATCGCCCTTTTCATGCCCCCTTGCTGGAATCATCCGACACTGTTTTAGGCATCCCCTGGTCTCCACTCTCTCTACCCAGGGAGCGTGCCTTTACGCGTTGTATTCCCCTTGCTGTCCGTGTTCTGCCTTGCATCGCCGCTCTAGAAAGCTAGTGGCGCGCTGAATTCGATCGTGCACCCGACCCACCCGGAAAGAAAGAACGGCTTGTTTGTGCAACCGCATCATCCTTGGGGTTCTGCAGCAGACGCACGAATCGAATCAGACCAAGAATCTCCGCACGCCCACACTCTCCCTGCGCCTCCTCTCCACGCACCGGCGGGCATTGTGGAGCTAAGGAAGGTGCCTGGCTGTCTTTATTACGCGGTCCGGAGTCGCGGGTCGAAGCGCAGCCTCCCGGCCAGATAATCTCCGAAATCGATAGTGCCATGAGCTACCAGCATCAGGGCGCACCCGATGGTGGTCGGCGGCAAGCCCCACCATACCCTCTTTTGGGCACAAATGGTGCGGCAGCAGGGAGAGCGCCTGCCGCGGGGGTGTACGGAATGCCACAGTACGGCCAGGTGAGCCTTCGCGCGCCCCTCGCGTGCGCTCGAGAGCTACCTGCCCGACGCAGCAGTCGATATCCTCGTTGAAGTGCGTGCAAAACCAAACCTACCTTCCGTTTCCATTCGAAAGGCTCCTTCCTTCCCTTCTTACTCCCCCCTTCCTGTGTGTTGGTGACTACTAGGTATACTTGACCTCGAACGAGCGAGCGAGCGAGCGAGCACCCTCGCACGGCCGCCCCTGTTGAGTTCCTCTTCCCTCATCCTACCCTGCCCACACGCCCGAACCCTTGATGTGCCTCGTCCTACAGCAGCAGCAGGCTGAGGGCTACGGCGGGCCTCCCCCTTCGCCGGTTGTGGGGAGCTGGGAACGGGGCTACGTAGACGAGGGGTACATGCGACAGGACCCAAACATTCTGCCTGGAGCGGGCACCCCCCTGACCTCCACAACCTCAGGAAACGGCGAGACAGGCTTCTTGGTGTCCGGCGGGTGAGCGAGCGCATGGTCTCAAATCAAACTCCCCTCTAAACAGGGGTCTCGCACGATAGCATGCCCGGTTTGCAACTTGGAATTGTTTGCTTGGTGGGCATAAACATGCTCCCCAACAGGTTGCGGCGTGTCTTCCATGGCCTGGGCTTGTCCGTCTCGTATGTGATGATATCATACCAGGTAGCTCTTTAGTTTGCGTTCCATGTGTATGATATGGTGTTCAAAGCCAGCACCGTGTGGTTCCTATAGAAAATATAGACTGCTGCTTTTGTTAAAATTAAAATGTGTACGACTGCTGCTGCTGCTTCTGCTGCTGCTGCTGTAGCATATACATACATGCCCGTTGATTTGGTGTCTGGTTCTGCGGGGCAGCCATCCCTCTCATAATGCGGTGGTTCATGCCCATGCTCTCGCCACCACTACTGTACCACCCCAGTCTCTTCACTCCCCCCCCCCGCCGCAACCCGCCGCACTTCCCCTTGTAATCTCATTCGACCGGACTACGTAGCTGCGCTGCACGTGTCCCATCCCCATCCTCTCTCAATAATCTCCGCCCTCTCTGTTCGTGCCCGCTATTTCTGCTGAATCTAAATGTCTCTTCGTGTGTATCAACCAACTCTCAGCGCTAACACTATGGGGGCTCCGCTCCAGTCCTTCTATCCTCCATCGTTGTACGGAGTACCAGCCTCGGTGTACCCTTTCCAGCAGCCGGGGGCGTTCCCTGGGCAGTACGCGGGGGGGGGCGGGGCGGGCGGGGGAGGCGCAGCGGGGAGCACAGGCACGGGCGCAGGCTCTGCCGCCGGAGGAAACTTTTATGGTGAGGTTTATGGTGAGGGGTGCGTCACGAAAGTGACATGGTGATTGCAAGTCTGCAGAGTGAGTTTCCGTATATGTTATTCTTCACGTTTTTGCAGTTTTGAACGCGCTCTTTCTCTTGACGAGTCCACGCTAACTAACTAGTATTACATACACACAGTTGTAATGGTCTCGTCGAAACGTCTGTCTGGCGGAAGTACAGCTGCTGCAGCACTTAAAAGTTCGTGGGCGAGAGATGCAGCAGGTTGGTCAGGGCAGACGTACGAGTGTGCACACTCGAGTGTGCACACTCGTATCCATGGACTTCTAGTTTGTTACCTGCGAGTTATAGATAAGACGCTACGAGTAATCACAAGCATTCATACCTGGTAGCTTTCTAGCGGCGCGTATGCACGCTAGGTTTTCCTCTTGGGGATGGTATATTCAGTATATTCCGTGTTGGAGGCGTGTGGAAGGGGCGGGAGGTGGCATAACGTCCGTTTCAGTCACAGCTTGAGCCGGGCGGGTGCAGGCCTGCCCGCCACCCGATGTCGATGTTGCCAAGACCAAAGGGGGTTGATCTCAGCAAACCTTGGTCGTACGGCAAAAAGATATATTGATTGACCCCTCCAGGGCAGAAGAGGGGGGGGCGTGCTTGGTCCCCTTATATGGTCGGTCCGGAGAGGGCAAGCGGAGGGGAGGACTTACTTTCACTTTATACTGGTTTTGCTTTTGTTTCATGTTTGGTGGGTGGGGCGGCGGGCGGTAAGCGGCGTTGGGGTCCTTGAAACAATCAGACGGGAAAACTTCGTTAGCAGGGAGCAGTATAATATTATATCCTGGCTCTCACGAAGCACCCTGGGGTAGGTTAGGTCAGTCGCCCGATCAAAGTGTCAATTTTGTTTTGGGGGGCTTTGTTCGAAGGCAAAGAGGGAGGCGTTTGGAAACCACCGCGACGGACGGCCCTCTTCCCAAGTCATGCCACTGTCTTAAGGCCCCGGCGACCGATGATTTGACTCTTTGTTGTGCGGCCTAGAGCCACCAGTTATCATACAGCAAACGAGCTTCGCGCTCGCCGAAAAAAAAATCCTTTGGCCTTGTAAGCCCTTCTTTTTCGACGAGATGGGTACCGGTAGTAGTCGAGTTCTCGTCGAACGTTATTTTTTTTTTAAGAAAGGCAGTTACTGCTGTAGGCAGCAATGTAATATTTGCGACAGTTTTTATGAAGCAAATATTTGCGACGCGCCTGCCCTCGCCGCGCCCCCCCCCACAGCAACGTATACAATGGCGGATGGATCAATTCAATCAATCGATGGACTCTTGACTTACGTTTTTGACATTTCGCACTATTCCACTATTCGTAATTAACGTCCTTCGGGATTCGCGACGAACTTTTGCTGAACAATGTGGGTGCGTAGGCCAGGGTGGTTACGCGAGGAGCACCAACCCGGGACAGCCCATCCAGACGACCACGAACCTACAAGGTTAGCTTTTTTTCTCCTATGTTGGTCTTTGTTGTGCAGCTTTTTCCCGCGGGGGCGGGGGGGACGGGGGGCAGGGGTAGAGTCTCGTCTCTATCGGGCATAGTCTGAGAGATTGCTGGTTTGCAACTCTTTGGGCGTCGCGCGCTTGCTGACGTCTAGACAGGGTCGAAACTATGCATCGTGTCGCGCACTGAGATTGTAATGTTTGTCTTTACTGGCAATGTTTTATTCTTGCAGTTTCGCCCTGTCGGCGAGACGCGAAAATTGTTGGTCTCGAAACCTACGATGGCCTCTGATCAGCCCCCCCCCCAAGAGCGCCGTACAGTACCGTAGCAGGCACTGATATGGTAGCAGACTAAAGGGGGTTGAGGAGGGGGGGGGGGGGTTTGAAGCTGCGCGGGCTCGGGCAGGTAAAGGCTGTCACTAGTTGACCATGCGGCGCACTTACGAGGAGGTTCCTACCTTGCCTTGGTTGGAAGGGTTAAACACGGTCTGGTAACAATGGCCCACCCCTTTAGAGCAGTGAAAACGGCTATATTCTCAAAACCGACCACCTAGCCCGTGGGGGCCTGAGTGCGACTAGACCATGGCCATGCTCTCGACGCGGCAGGGGGAGCTGCTTTGACGAGAGCAGACGTTGGGTGCGGCACGGTCGGTCAGGTCGACCGTGTTTGTTGCTCGTCTTGGTTTCCTTCCTTTTCTGATGGGTAGCTTTGCTCGTATTGGGTCATTTCGTTTTGGCGATCGGTTTTTGGTCGATTACGGAAGCCCTCTTGGATCTCTATAATATCCAACAGTCGTGCTCGTAGTACCCAGGAGTTTATGATATTTATGTGCAGTACGTGTTTCGATAATAAGAGTGATACGGCTGGGCTTTCTACAGAGTCTGCATGGGATCTCTTGTCAACGATAGCGCCTATCCCTGTGGATGCAACAGCAGTTGTTTGGGAAAAAGGTTGCTATTAGTAGGAGCTCGAAGTGGATTCCCCCGTACAGCTCGACGGTACGCTCGCGTACGATGCGCGCCGCAAGCCGCAGGTTGATTCGCGGTTCACTCTTTCTGCTCTTTTACTCGTGTTTTCGTCTTTGGCTCCCCGTGTTTCGTTTTTTCGGTGAATTTTCGGTGAATTTTGGGTGGCTCTTCGACCGGGTTCGATGTTGGTTGAAACGCGATTTGTTGCTGCTGCTGCAGCAGCCCTCTCGCCTATCGCGTGATGTATATAGATAAGTTCGATCATATTTTAGTAGTAGTATCTTACTGGTAGCTCTTAAGTAGTGCGATGATGATACTCACTCGTAGTTAGCCTTACGCTATGATAACGATACTATATTTTATGTAGATTTTGGAGGCAGATTTCAACTCTGCCACGTGCGTTCGCGATATAATGACCACCGGCTTGCTCCTATGTTCCGATACCTTCGTTGTGTCGCTGTGCGTGTGGTTTCTTTGTCTGGTGCAGGCCCGGATGGCTGCAACCTGTTCGTGTTTCACATTCCCAACACGATGACCAACGAAGCCTTGTTCCGTCTCTTCTCCAAATTTGGAAACGTTATCAGCGCTCGCATCATGGTCGAAAAGGCCACCGGCCGAAGCAGGGGATTCGGTGAGGCCTATTTTTAGTAGTATATCAGGGACGACCCAAGATCGCGTTCTCCTTATTTGCAGATGATAAAAGTATTCCTAGTATTCAGTCACAAAAATGTTGTACATGTGTGTGTGTAAGTAGTGTTATTACACGAGGTGTTTGGTCTAAATCCTAGGCGTAGCCCATAGCCTAGCCTAGTCTACCAATAGCAGATATTCATATGTGGAGTATGTCATATACTGGTAGTGGTCTATAATAGACTGTTTAATACTCGCAAATACCCTGGTAGTCTTTAACAAAAGTGTGCGGCCCGTCCAGATGCGTACCGGTACCGGTACTTCTCATTTCAACCCTTTTGACTATTATGATAATAGGTTACCTGGTATCGTTTACTACAAGCACCGCGCCGCATGTTTTCCTATTTCCAAAAAATCGTAGAGGCACTTGGCTGGAGCGCGTCTTCCTGGACAATTGCAGCGCGATAATGGCGAAGTTGATGAGAACTTTGCGCCGCGCGTTCTGTTGTAAAAGCTTTTCGGTTTTCTGCAGCCCGTGATTTATGCTTGCCCCCCGTAAAGTTTTTATCAGAACGAGGATGTGAATATCGTACCCTTTAGAAGTGCCTTTTTTTTCGTCCTGATCTGTCGGATCGCTTAGAAGGGTGGACGAGTAGACTAAGTGCCCTCGATTTTCGACGCTGTTATTAGCCCGTACATCCACGTAAAATGACTACATCAACGAAATCGATGAGGATTGCGCGTACTCTCACGCTCCCTCACGTATAGAAGGCGTACCCTCGCCCATACTCGTCCTACGCACTCCCGTCCTGCTTTGCGCGTAATCTCGGCCCTATATTCGATGCTCGTCCTGTTCTTCTGGATCTCGGTGATGATACATACTGGTAACATATTTTGTCCAGAACAAACGAGGGTGATGTTGATGGCGACATGCTGACGACGGGCTTTTTTCTTTCTTTTTGACTCATGGTTGACGTTTGGGTCTGATCTTTTTTCGTCCTTTGTTGGGTTGAAAGTTTGAAGCCTGAGAATGCCCCACAGGAAAAATAAGCGACGTTTTTGCGGAAAAGGGAAACACGATGATGATAGTTTAGCACGGCTTTCGAATGGAAACCGCGTCCTTCCACGGAAGTAAGCACCAAGTACACAGTCTTCTTTCTGCCACAATGAAAGTTCGTTTTGAATATTCCCGTGCTCTTCTTATTGCCGGGCGTACGTCATGCTAAAATGATGCAGCTCTCGACTTCCTTGCGTATGCGTTCGTCTCTCTCGTGCGCGGGACTCGCTCGCTCGCTTAGTCTTTTTTTCAATTTATTAGACTACTACTGTCTTCGTCTACTGTATTCGGTCTTTTAGGCAGGATGGGATACGTACGTTACGACTACGTTAGCGCGCGTTGTTAGCGCAGAAAAATAAGAAACAAAAAACAATAATATATTTTTTGAAAGTTTTTAGTTTAATGGTTGTCTCCCTCGGGTGGTGTCGTACCATTTTATACTCGTATTTGATGAAGAAGCAAAAGGATTGATACGTACATAGTTGTCTTATGTCTGGTTTTCTGCTGCGGAGAAATTGTGAGGTAGAGACAGAAAGGGTGGCCTTTCGCCGATCCTCTGTTCGTTTTTTATGTATTGGGAAGCGACAACAGCCGACAACAGCCGTCGCCCCAATCCGGGGTCCAGGGCGTTGGTCCAGGGTCCATGCTTCTTATTAATAGCATAATTATTGGATCAGTATATACTCGTAGACTTATATATCCCCAGGGCAAAATAATAAACAAAAGCTGTGGTATGTACCAGGTGTGCGAAATTATGTTTTTTTCACGTTTTTTCACGTTTTTTTTTTTTTTTTGCTTATCCCATCTATTATCTTCTCACTTTTACTTTCTCCTTCTCCCTCCCTAGTCGTAACTCAGATCCGGTGTCACTTAGCAAGCTCTTCTACCCCCTCCCCCTTCCCCAACGGTAGGCGCCTTCATTTTTATCGCGAGAAAAATTCAGCACTTTCTTCCCTCGTCGATTCGCATCGAATTGTGCTTACCCACGCTATAAAGCGCTCTCGGCAGTTGTTGTCTCAGAAAAAGAAATCTCGATACCGAGATTCGAACCCGTGACTATAACCATTAGTAGTCTTCGAGGGTAACCGCTTGACCACCGGGGGCGACCGGTTAACCTCTGACGTTTGTGATTTGTTTCTTAGCACGTTTTGGGTTGCCTACTTGTATTGTCTATTGTCTGTCTCTTGCCTGCAGTTGGTTTTTCCGTCGACCTCCCTTTTCGTTTTTGCTCGTTATGCTACTGCTAACTCTTTGCTGCTGCTGCCGGTGCTGTTGTGCTGCTCCTTGGGCAGGATTCGTGTCGTACGATAACCGAGACTCGGCGGAGAAGGCAATCTCTCAGATGAATGGATACCAGGTACCTTTCAGTAGGGATCCCCCAGTAAGGCGGTGGTGTGCCAGAGCAATATGACCGCCTTGTTGTGGGAAGCCGCCTTGTTCAAGGTCTAAGTGCAATTAATTCCACAGTGTCTCCGGGCGATTTTGACCGCCTTGTATCGGGATACCGCCTTATTGGGGAACCTCTGCTGCTGTATATCAGGTCGGAAGAAACCACCTGCTGGAACCAACCTTGCCTGGTGCTTTTCAAACTATTGATGTTAATAGTGTTTGTTTTATCCTGTATTTACGGGTTTGTTTGCGAAAGTAGAATCATATAATCGTACCGATGTTTTCTGTATGCTACTCCGCTACCGTTGTGTGGTCGTGTTTATGCACAATACACGACGATACAACAGTCTCAGTCTCTATTATTAATAAATAGCTTAACAGTCTCGGAATGTTGAAGTTCTTCTATTAAATGGGCGTGTGTCCGCGTATTTTGAATATTGCATCTAGTAACGGGGCGTGTTTTGTGCCTACAGCAGTAGACTTATGATAAACCTGGTAGCTCTTTTCCCCTTGTTATTTTACTTTGAGCACAAGCTTAATTCTGTAAGTACACCGCTCTATGATCCCACGACTAAGCGAAATCACGTCGGTAGTACTGCCGTTTGTACTATTATTCTACTAATAGTTGTTGGTGCAAGATCGGGACCGTTATTAATCATTCATCTATCGCATGCTATTTTTGTATCGCATGTTTAATGGACAGGAGGAGGCGAATCTTGGCACCATTTTATCATGCGGTTGCACATGTTGCTCTCGAACTAACAGGCTACCATAATATTTTTAGTAGCAGAGACCACACGTGCACGGAGAGCATATCCGTCTCTCAGAGTCGGACGTGCTTAACATGATCATCACCACAGCGTTAGCTATCATATCATAAGCAACAAACACAAACACGCCGCCTCCTCTAGTTCGGTTGGATGTTGGTTTGGAGTGTTTCGTTGTACTGTTATGGCTATTTGCGCCTGCGGCGTGTCTTTGTTGCACGTACTGTTACGATCGTACCTGGTGTTATAAAACCGTTCCTACTCTGCATGGAACATTCCTGAGGTGAAGTCTGAGGTACCTGATACAGAACTTAAAAGCTTCGCACGCCGGCCCGGAAGGCCCTTCCTCTCCACTGTACTTCTAGACTCTAACGTACACTACAAGTATGTTTGTGGCCTCGTTTTACGCAGTTATTTACGTTGTTCTTGTACGTGTTGTTGTTCGTTTTTTCGCTGAAACCCTTTTATTTTCGTTTGTGTCATGCTTTGTGTTGTACTTTTTTTGGTATCTTTTGTCGCTTTTTGGTTAAACCAGATCGAACACAAGCGTCTGAAGGTGCAGCACAAGAAGGACAAGGAGCGGGACAGGTATGTGGCGGCGCCTTCCCCTCGGATGATGGGACCGCCGGCGACCGCGGGGCGGATGCAGCAGACCCCTCAGCACTTTAGGCAACCCCTTCTGCCGCAGCATAACTCCGCTCTCAGGCACCACCCGGTGAGAAATGATGACAAGTGGAGACTGACAATGGTACACTGCATATTTTTATATGCAATGGATACCCCGATTCAACAGCACCCCGAGACAAGCCGAAACTAGCGCACATTGCGCTTACCTGCAGTGGGAAAGGCATACCGGTAGCTTTTAGTATAGGCGGGACATACCGATTTGACCGCTCTTAAGTCCCGAATGCTCTTAAATCGGGGTACCCACTGTATTTGCATCCTCTATTATTGATTTTTGAGGTGTAGCCTGTGGCGTGTTGGATTGCTATTTTCAGTGGGTTGGTGTGGAGATTTTCTGCCGCAGCACAGCTCCGCTCTCAAGCACCACCCGGTGAGGAATGAAGGAAAGTAAAGGATGTTTTTTAGTGTTTGCATCCATCCTCTTTTGTTGGGGCTGAGTTGGCTCGACATGACGGGTAGTTATTACGTGCGTGGCGGAGTAAAAGCCAACTGACTTTTTTTTTTTTTTAATTATTATTATTATTATTTTTTTTAAATTGTTATTATTATTATTTTTTGCTCATCCCATCTATTATCTTCGCACTTTTACTTTCTCCTTCTCCCTCCGTAGTCGTAACTCAGATCCGGGGTCGCTTGGCAGGCTCTTCTCCCCCCCCTCCTACGCGCCTTCGTTTTTATCGCGAGAAGAATTCAGCACTTTCCTCCCTCGTCGACTCGCGTCGAAGTGTGCTTACCCACGCGATAAAGCGCTCTCGGCAGTTGGTGCCTCAGAAATAGAAATCTCCATACCGAGATTCGAACCCGTGACTCCAACCTTGGTAGTCTTCAAAGTTAACCACTTGACCACCGGGGCGACCGGCTCATACCTGGTAATAAACAGCGCTATTAATAGTGAGTATTAGTGGTGCAGCCACAAACGCCCCAATCAGATGTAAACGCGCAGAACTCCGCAAATTACCGCACGCAACTATTAATAGTAACTAATAGTAACTGTAATACCTAGCGAACTACCTGGTAGTGACTAGTCGGCGACTTATGGCTAGCCAACTGACAACCCTATCTATTGTTTACAGTATTGAGATTTAGCCCGTGGCGTGTTGGGTGTATAATTTGTTGTATTTTGGTGTGAAGAATTGAGTAGACAGCTGTTTTTGCCGCAGCACAACTCCGCTCTCGGGCTGGCGAGGAAAGAGAACGCAAACAGAAGACCGGCCAAAGTAAAGAAACAGACTAAACCCACAGCTATTAATACCTGGTATTAAATAGTTGACTTTACAAGGGGGGCTGATGTTTTTAAATGCTTTCTTTCATACCAGGTATAAAGAGGATGTTTTGATATTTTTGAATCCTCCACGATTGATTTATGCACTCTCTTGCCACGTACTGGTTATTGAAATGTATTTATAATCTGTGGCGTGTTGGTTTGTTATAATAGAGTGTTGGTGTGGAAATTTGTGTGTCATGTGTGTTCCATAAGCGCTCTTCTTTCTTTTTGATGTTTTGATGAGACGGCTGGGCGAGGGTTCCGGCGTGCCCGAGGCCTTTTCTTCCGTGCTGTAGTGTATAGTACAGTAGTTGTCCCTCTATAGTGCCGGTATGTGCCAGGCGGAAATACCGGCACTATAGCGGCAACTGGCACTACTCCGCATACTGCCACCACTGGTTGTTCAACTTCTGTGCCAAGCGAAAAAATAGGCATTATATCGGGCAACCGGCGCTATAGAGGGACCAATACTGTACGTGGCATGATATGTCCATGACCTTTCCGTGTCTTAGTATTCATCTGGGTATAGAATTGTAGAGGTTCAAAGTCGGGAGCGGTAGGAACGAAAACGCCGTCTAACCGTCTAATGCAGCGATACTGGCCGTAACACGCGCGATCGGAGTATCACACGCAGCTTGCAAAGGTTAGTTTCGACGAAATCCTCAAGCTCACTGAAGTGTTTTTATATTTTTTACAAAGATGGTTGGTCCTCGTACCGTCTAAGAAGCGTGCGTGCGCGCGCATGTGGATGCATGCAATGAACCAAGGTTTGGATAAAAATTGCTTGATAGCAGAGCTAGAACCAGTATTGGCCGACGTCGTATGATACAACAGCAAAAGCAGGGGTAGTAGTCAGTTCAGCAGTCTCTTGATTTCGCTTCGATGCTACCCAACGAGATTACAAACACGCGCGCGCTCGGCCTCTGAGCGCTGTGGCCCAGCAGCACCAGCACCAACATGGCCAGTATCCATGCAGGGCACTGCTGTCCAGGTGCAGTTTTTGGCGAAGCGCTATAATAGGTCGTGTGTGCTGCCTACCCCCCCCCCCAAAGGTCTCGCTTCCTTCATACAACGCCTTATTGATCCTTTCGGCGAGTCTGTTTCCATTTCCTTTCATCTTTCATTCCATGATAGCCTTTCTGATGCCATATATCAGATCATCCCACATTGTCCGTCTCTACCACGCACCATCTTATCCCATCTTATCCCATCCCATTCCATCTCATCCCGTCCCGTCCCGTCCCATCCCATCCCATCCCATCCCATCCCATCCCATCCCGCCCCATCCCATCCCATCCCATCCCGTCCCATCCCGTCCCATCCCATCCCGTCCCATCCCGTCCCATCCCATCCCATCCCATCCCGTCCCATCCCATGCAGTCGCGTCCCAATTTAATACTCCCCTCGAGGCAGAGACAACAAACTCATGCTATATTATCCTTGCTCATCCCATACTTCGAAGTATCATCCTTTCTCATCGCATCCCATCCCATTCCATCCCATCCCAATTTTATTACACCCTCCAGGGCAGAGACGACAATCTTCCGCCCCCTTCTCGTTCGATATCGTTATTATTTCTCTTCCTATATAATAGCATCCCATTTTATCCCACCCCATCCCAATTTAATTACCCGCCCAGGGCGGAGACGACAAGGTTCTGCCCGGAGAAAAACCCCCTTCTTATCCCATGTTGTTATCTCATGTCGTCCTTTCTCATTCCATCCTGCATGATTTCATTGCATCTTATTCAACCATATACCATCCCAATTTTCCACTTGCCCCCCGTTCCATATCATTCCACCCCATCTCATCCCATCCCAATTTTCCACTATGCTGTTCCACTTGCTGCCCGCCCCCCCCCCCCCAGGGCGGAGACGACAAGCTTCCGCCCCCTTCGCCGGCCGCGGACACGGGGAGCAGCGGCGTGGCGCCGGGGTTCACGGTCTCTTCAGCAGCCGAGGAGGAGCATGGCGAGGCTTCTACCACTGAGGTGGGAAGAGAGGGGTCCACAGACCCCACCTACGCCTCCTCCGGCTCCTCCCGCCCTAACACGGCGGACAACTACGCGCGCTCGAACGACCACGCGCACGTACCGCACGCGCACAGTCACGCGCACCCTCACCCGCACCTGGCGTACATTTACCGGGGAAGGGGGGGGGGCGGGGGCACGGCAGGGCGTGAGGATGACGCTGGTGGTGGGTACCCCTCCGGCGGCGGCGATGGTAAGGTGAAGGTGGCCGGGGGAGAGGAAAAGCCGCAAGAGCAGGTGACCTTCCTTGACCTGTCTCCTTTGCCCCAGCCAGCTGTCTAGACCAGGGAGGGGGGGGGGGGGGGGCGTGCGTACGGGGGTTTGTTTTTGGGGTTTGTAGGATATGGGGTGTTTTTGAAGGGGGG
>JAYJMJ010000262.1:411178-422567 GCA_036873875.1 Laminaria ephemera
CATGGACCTCTGTCCGCTTCACGTTTTGCTCTATCTGAGCTAGAGTAGCGGGCGGATGCCGCCCGCGGAGCGAAGCGTCTTGTACTAAATACTCGTACCATAATGACCCCGCACATACTACTGGCACGCTCCTTCCTACATACCTGGTAGCAGGTATCAGGTAGGCTCTTGAAAAGACCGCCCATGGTGTTTTTTGGTCGCGATACATCGGCCACAAACGGGCAAACAATAACCTATGCTGTAGCTCCATACTCGTACAGCAAGCAGTAAAGTAGTGGTCCCACTATAATGTCGGTATGTGCCAGCTGGAAATACCGGCACTATACGTAGCGACAACCGTCACTACTCCACATACTGCCACTACTGGTTGTTCCCATCTGTGCCAAGCGATTTTACAGGCACTATAGCTGGCGACCGGCACTACTCAACCGGCACTATAGAGGGACCACTACTGTAGCAGATACGCATCTGAAGTCCCAAAAGGGTTTTATAGACGATTGCAACCGCTTTACGACTGGAAGCACACTGTGGGGACAAACTGCAGTGATTGGAATAAGAGTTGGATCGTTCTTGTTTTTCAAGAGGTTTTCACG
Source organism: Laminaria ephemera (assembly GCA_036873875.1). Classification (NCBI taxonomy): domain Eukaryota; class Phaeophyceae; order Laminariales; family Laminariaceae; genus Laminaria; species Laminaria ephemera. The sequence goes on from JAYJMJ010000262.1 coordinate 411,772, forward strand.
GGCCAGGAGGCTTTCAATCTCTCGCGGGTCGAGTCGGGTCGAGTCAGGATGTGTTCTGTTTCCTCACGGAATCTGTTGCGTCGGGTTAGGAGGTTTTTCAAGTCTCATCTTGATCGGACCCGACCTGCGAGAAGTGACCCCACCAGTGAAAAGCCCCGTTTTTTTTTTGTAAAAGGGGGACTCGCCACGACCTGCCGGATAGGAGGAGAGCGTTGAGACGGTGGGTACCCCAACTGCTGCACATCATTACCTGGTGGTAAACATATTCCATGCGCCGACAGATAACAATAGCTGCCCGCACATTAGTGGCACCGACACAAGGTTGACCTGTCCATACTGAACCCGGCGCAGCAGCTGCGACTGCGACAAAGCAGTGGAGTTGATTTGAGCCAATGCTTCCACACCCGAAGATCATCTCATGCGGAACGAAATCGGCGCGTGTATTCCATCGATTTGTCCTTATATCTTCCCGTGTGTGTGCTACCAGGTACGTATATACTTCTTACTTCCTACACTAAGCATAAGCTATGGTAAGCATGTCGATATAAACAAATACCCAGGTACCTGGTACATTAGTAGTAGTTCGATACTTCATGTAATATGCATGCAGCGTAGGTGTGCCCCTATATATGACAATAAGGTTCCCCTTCGGGATGTGGTTAGCTTGAAATCCATGGGGCGTCGCAAGTTGAAAAGGGGGAACACAGGCGTTCCTATGAGCTACTTCGTAGAACCAGGTATAACGTAAAACGGTTCTTGACAACTAAAGAAAAGACAACTAGCCACTGCGCAATTAACACAGACAAGCCCAAACGGGTTTACCGTTTAGTCTACTAACCTATGAACGCAGGAGCCGTAGGCGTGAAGCGCCAAAACGTATCATACCAGGGTATGGTACAGCACTAAACCTACTGTAGCTGCGCAGGTCTTGAAACAATGAATGATAGCTTGCTTTGGGCTTTGCTTTGGGCTTTGCTTTTGCCTTGGCTTCGAGGTTTGCTTTGAGGGCATGGAGCGCTACACACAGTAACCCTAGCTCTGCAGGCTTGTAATCAATTCAGTTGCGTTCTTAGAGGTTTGTTTTGCGCTTTGCTACGGGCTTTGCTTCGGGCTTTGCTTCGAGGTTTGCTTCGGGCTTTGCTTCGAGGTTGGCCTTGAGGATCGCTTTGAGGTTTGCTTTGGATTTTGCTTTAGGCTGTGCTTTGGGCTTTGATTCGAGGTTTGAATCGAGGTTTGCTCGTCCAGCATCGATAGCTTAGCCTCCTCGTCGAGGCATATGGTATGCCATCAGTCAGCAAGCACAACAGTATCCCCCAACACTAGGGCTAATGTTGGCTGAGTGCAAGTTGCCGACTAGTTATCAGCTGCCTAGGTATTACAGTTATGAAGAGTTGCGTGCGGTAATCTGCGGAGTTATGCGTCTTTGCATCTCACTGGTGCGTTTTGTGGCTCGACGGGTGGCCAAAGTCATCTAGTAGGCCCTTACTCCGCCATGCAACAAATAACCACCTAGAAGCCGTGAAGTCCAGCCAAGTTACAGCCCCACTCATCACATCACCATACCAGGTACGTACATATTCATAGTGCACAGATTTGCGAAGTCCTGGTGTGGTCAAACTCCAAGTCCGCCTAAAGCCAAAGCCGGCAACTGCATCCCGTCTTCCGGTTTCCAGCTGGCGGCGGCTTTCCACAGAATGTGAGATTGACCACACAATGACTCCGCAAACCGACGGAGTACACACAGAGCGACTCTACAGGCTCGCGAATAATTGTGAGAAACGATAACAAGCAGTATCCCTTGCAGCCTGTCATTGGTGGTAAGCTCGATGGCTTCCTTCTTCCTTGTGGCTGCTTGTATGGCACACCACCAAGCCGCGACAAGAACACCAACAATGACGATGCCGGAGGAGCAAAGCTCAAAATAAAGTCATCATCGATGACAGCCCGTAGATTTATTATTCTGGCACTGCTTGCTACCAGGTAACCCTCGTATGCTGTAAGTAAGCTCTTACCGCTGGTATTAAGTAGGTACCAGGTGAACCAATAACCCGGTACACCATAGCTTTCTACGTGCTGTAGGGGGGGATTACCGTCCTAATAATACCTGGTAGTGAGTTGCCGTTCACATGAAAACCTTTCTTCCTACTTATCAAACAGTCAAAAGTGTCGACAAGCAGCGAGCGACGAAGGAAGTTATGGATCCTGCACTACGATACTCAAATATCGAGCGAAGTCGTTAGGTCTAATACCACACATACTAGACCTGCAGAGCTTCGTCATGGTATTGCTTGCTGTACAATCAATCTACTGTCTACTTTATCTACTGCTCTCCTGCTCTCCTGCGAGTATGAGTGCTACTTGGTAGTCATAAAATCAGGTACGAAGCAATAACATGTGTCCAGCAAACAAGCAAGGCCTGTCTGTGGGTGAGTGGTACTTGACGTTCGAGTATGATACATCCGGCAGTACGAGTGTACCAGGTACGAGTACATTCGGCAGTACTGCGATTATTGTTGTTCTCATATTAACTCCCATGATCAAGTCCGTGGTCACAGGACAGGCTCCAGTAACTCTGGAGTGGAAGAATACCCCAGGAAAAAAATAAAACAAACCAAAAAAGGTACACGTAGAGTACACTACTGCGAGCACTACCATGGCCAAACATCAAACGGGACGTACACGCAACGCCGTAACGACGTCGTCCCGCATTGCCTCGGCTCCCACCTCGACAGCAGTTGTAGTATAGCTGCTGCGGGCTCAGTGTGCGCAGGTCAACCCATGCCAACAATGTGCAGCATACATACGATAGCTGTGGAGTTATACATAGCATTCTGGTCAATACTGCTCTTCCTCGCACGCAGCAGTACGGTATGCCATACATACGAGTGCTTCACGTACGAGAACCCGTACTCGTACGGCCTTCATGATATACCTGGTAAACGAGTACTCGTGTCCTCGGATATTCGAACAGCCTGTGCGAGTCCTCTCGTTCACGAAGCAGTCGAAGACCCATACTCGTAGACCCACCTATCCGTCGAGTACCGGTTTACCAAGTATACCAACTCCAGGTACAGCAGTACGAGCTGACTTATAGTCGACGTTTATACTGGTTTGTCTTGTTTTCAGTGGAGAAAACACCGAAATCGAGAGATCCCGACGATCGACTACAACCCAAACCCTTCCGCCCAAACCCGGTTCGCCTACCGGCACGCCACCCCACCCCACCCCAGGCACCACTAGACACGAACTAACCTGGATATCAAGGAACTCCATGTGCTTCTTGAGAGTTTTGAGCTTGACATACACGTCCTGCGCCGCTGCTGTCTCTTCCACGGCTTGCCGTTCCTTCCCAGCGGCACCCCCGTCTACCATCATCGTCATAACTTGGGCCGAAGCCATGACCCACTACGGTCCCAGTTGCACACAGTGCAGATCGCCTGCGAGTAGTCCTCCACCCCCCTTCAAGCTGGCACAGTGTTCGAACGAACCCCCCCCGCGAGCTCCGTTGCAGTGAAGTTGGCTGTCTGAAGTGCTCTGCTGTCTGGTGTTGTCGCCTTCTCAGCTACTACTGCTGCGGTAGCTCTCGAGGAGACAGAAAAGGCAAGGCAGTCTCGGAAACAACCGTCTTCCAGCGTACCCCACTCGAGGCTTCCACTCTCCGCACGAACAAAGTGTCGCAGCGTTATCAACCACAACCCACTCTTGTAGCAGAGCACCAGTACGTGTCCCCCCTTACGATAAGCGCGCGTCCTCAGTGCGCGAAAGGTGTCAGGGGACGCTACAAAAAGTCCCCTATAAAATACCGCAAACATCTTCTGCAAACCCTCGCCAAGTGTGAGGGACCCGACGATTTTCAAACCGAGGTATCATCCGGCGTGTAGACGTATCTATTACTCGACGGAGAACCTCGACCGGCTACGGCCCGCATGCTGGAGCGCTGACCGGGGACCGCAGTCGCGCGAAGTCGGCGGAGCGAGCGAGCAAAGAACGCCAGGACGAAAAGCCAAAACATTCGAGGATAGGTTCTCAGGAGGCGGCGACCTTCCCTCTTTCTGGGCAACAACTTTGGAAAACAACACAAACCGCCGAGGGCGCGGGCTAGCTTCAGCTCAAGGAAGGCGGTGCAGACTGTCTGCCCTGTGCGCGACGGAGCCATGGAGTGCGACCCGTCCCACGAGGACGGGCCCCGCCCCGAGAGGGCGGGAGGGAGCGCTAGCCCCGTCGCACAGCAGGCCGACCCGCGGGGTTTTCACGAGCTTGCCTTCTTGGGGAAGAGCAACGCCGCCGAGGCGGAGCCTGAACTCGAGGAGAGAGACATCGGGCCTGAATTTGATTCCTATGAGGACCTTGCTGGGGACAAGCTTAGGCTGCTTGACAGGTAAGCAAGGGTTTGCCTTTGGTGAATTGCGTCCCCCGTGGGATTTTTGCGTGGCATACTTCTACCACCTGTAGTTGCTCCCCCCCCAGCGTGGCGTTTTTTTTCGTAGCCGTGAAGTTTTTGGAGATTGAAAATATTACTAGTAGATGGAAAATGGTTATTATGTGAAAGAAAATAGTGGAAGGGGGTGCTCTATTTTCTGTTTTTCCGACTAAAAAGCTTGGGCGGGAGTCTCTCTCGAGCGACCTCGAGAGTGTTGTTTACGTCTGCCAGACGGCGTCTTGTGCTCGGCGTGAATGTACGACTGCTGCATGTGTAGAGGGGAAGGTGTGCCGGGGCGACTATCATATCATCATGCGAAGTTGTGTGCGCGTGTTTCTTGCCTGTTCGTCCGTAGATAGCCGCCAACAGGACTTTCTTCAACCATTAGGTATCCCTCCCTTGCCAATTCGGTGCCAAGTTCCCAAGACGGAAGGAAACCAGCGATAAGAGGCAGACTGCCCAAGTCGACAAGCCCGGGCACGATGCGCTCGCCTAACATTTACTGCTGCTGTGTTGCCGTTGCTGCATTGATGCTGCTGCTGCACTACTGATGCTGTTGTGCTGCTCTGTTGTGCTGCTGTTGGGGCTGGATTAGCGCGCTGAAAGCAAACAAGCAGCTACTGCTTGCTCTATGTACGGTTTCGAGCTGAAGCATGTTCCGTCTCTTTTGTCATCATCTTGCCCTTCGGCGTTTGAAGCCTTGCCCTTCGGCGTTTGAAGTGTGAAACTTGTATGCCGTGTTGCAGTTTGCAGTGCAGCAGCAGCAGTTATTAATAGTGCAGATTGTTGGCTGGTCTGTCACGAAGTTGCCAGTTTCCTGCAGTCGATGACGCCATAATCATACCGCCTCTTGCCCCGGCTTCGGACTTCAAACAACCTTTTAGCCTTCCAGCATGTGATGAAACATACCAGGGTATGCAGCCAAATGACACCCTTGCGATAGCTACGAAGCCCCTGGTCTCTTGTGCCGGCAGAATTTCTGGCAAACTAACGATAGTAGTGCCCTGTACATCCCCGCATTTTCTGTTTTCGCACTAGTACGTAAACATTACGCTACTCCTCACAACTCAAAAGCAAGTACAACCAAAAACATCAGCAGTAACACCACGCGCTTCTGGTACGAGCACAGCAGCCGCGGTTATATATTTTTTTTTTTGAAGTCTTCCCTCGGACATTGACACGTCGTCGCCCTCGAGTAAGGGTGGTGAAGGATGAAGGACCATGTTTAACGCCGATGTGCCATGTTGCCAATTGCCAGTTTGCACGTCAGGACGGCGGCATTTCAATCCTTTCCCTTTGTCGTTCTGTCGTCACGTACGTGGACGTGGAAGTGGAAGTGGAGTTGTCGTGCCTAGGCTAGAACCTGTAGCTACGGCACAAGGCCTACACGTGAGGAAAGTTTTGTTGGGAAAATATGGACTTGACTTGATAATAGACTGCAGTCCCGAGCTTTCCCAGGAAAGTTCCACCAATGAAATACGAGTTTTGCAGGGATTTTGTTGGGACATGGGTCGGTGATTGGCGGACACCAGCGAGTACGATTGCGCCGCTGCTGTGAAACTTGAGAGAGAGATAGAGAGAGACCGCTTGCAGCTCAGACCGCTTGCAGCTCACACCCTCAGACAAACGACACCGCAGCGGGCGGCCCAGCACTACATGCTGGTGTGATGATGAGTATCTCCGCTGTAGGTTGGCCAGTTGCTTTTATCGGAGCCAGCGATCAGTCGCTGTGACGAGGTGGGTAGAAGATTCGAGGCCTCGGCGTAGTCTGTGTATTTCCGTCGTTCTACGAGAGGCACAACAGGTTGTCTTTGTGTGTGTGCGTGCGTGTATGCCCACTTCATTCACAGAAACAACACCATCACCACCACCACCACCGCCACCACCAGACTAAAACAGCAGCAAGTAACATAATATATTTCGTGGTCGCGGGCCTTTGCGCCTTCTGCGGCATGCAGCGGGTAACCCCTGTAGGCCGAGTTCAATCGAAGTCACACAGCATCAAAACAGCAGTCCGAGTACGTACTGTACTATTTTACGGAGGACGATAGTAATCAGAACCCACGATATTAACAAAACCCCATACATTCCCCTGTAATACTTACCTTATTTGGTCCTGATTACTATATTTTCCCGTCATACGTGAAAAACTCAAAACCCTGTCTAGTACCAAGTATAACGGACTCTCGAATCCCCTGGCAAAACATCCCGATAATTTAATGCCCAAAAAAATGTGCCACAAAAAGTACTACCTCTAATATCGTAGCACGCGTCTGAGGTACCCGGTTTAAGAGCGTCCACAACAAGAGAAAACGTTAAGAGCGGTCAAATCGACTTGGCACGCCTTTGTGAATCCTATTCTAAAACCTATACCGTGCCCAATCGGAGATAAGAGCGGGGTGCCATTTGCCTGTTCCGAGGGGCTACACCCCTCGAGCACTGCACCCACGTTCTTTTAGACTATTGTTACAGTGCTTGAAGGTAGGCTGATGTGTTCAGCAATATAAGAAATCCGGGTGCCATTATACTGAATTTAGTGTAGAACGCACCGCCTCCCAAATAAGAAACCGAGCCTGGGTCGGTATTTCTGTTTTCTTATTATTAGGTGTCCCGTACTGCTGTAGACCTATACCAGGTATGTATGTACCAATTGCGGTTTTCACCTGGGCTGGCAGTCGCGTCGGCCCTCCCTCCTAGCTCTTCCCATAGCCTTCCTGTTGTTCCCACAGCATACAGAACGCAGTACGCAGCACCACGAGGGCCGTAGAGCGGTCTTCGCCTCTTCTCGCATCCTGCTGCATCCACCACAGCAGTTACGTATATATAGGGTAGGTATGGGGTAGGTACCAGGTATAAGGTACGAATAGGGTACGTATCGCGTTCTGTCTGTCTGCAGCGTCCGCGGTTCCTTTCTGACTTCGTCGCCCTCCAAGCCTGTCTCCAGAGTAGGGCAGTGTCAGCTGAAGCCTGCACCGGCACCGCAATAATACCTCTGACGCACGCGAGAGAGAGAGAGAGAGGGCAAAACTCTCAAATATAAACTCACCAGGCGTAGCTACCGGGCGGCCTCAAGTGCCTTGCCACAGGCCACAGGCAGTATACTGCTGTAGCCGCAGGCACCTATTATTATAGCACAGCGACGATATTAGCTTCTGTGACAAGATGGAGATTGAAAGTTGTTGCCCCCCAAGCCTGTCTGTCTCCCAAGGCCAGCGTCCACCGAAGTCCGCACTGCAACAAACCCTCTGGTGCACGCGAGAGAGAGTAGGATTATATGCCCCAGGCAGCCCCGGGTGCCTTGTAGATCGAACAGCAGTGATGCCTCAAGCCTCAAGCAAGTCGGTACTGCTGTAGTACAGTACGAGTACGTATACCCACAGGCAGCCAGCTAGTTAGCTCAAAATTGCAAGCTCTCTGTTGATCAAGCCGCGCGCAGGAGGGTACCTCCGAATACCTGTGCTCGGTGCCCGCAGTCTGAGACCATGAACCGCTTCCGAGAAGTATCTCCAGTGCTCAGTGATGCCCAGAGCAGGCAGCAGGCAGGCAGGCAGCCGTTAGAGTGTTCGGAGCTACTGGGCGCAGGCAGCGGAGCAATTAAATTGAATTTCGAATCTGAGGGGTTTGCATATATTTCTCGCGGCATAATTTGGAGGGGCGATTTCGAAAAATACTACCAGGTATTTTAATACCAGGTAAGAAAAAAATGAAAGGAGCCCCTGACCCCCAGCCCCAGACCCCATGCAGACCCTGATCTCCAATCGGCAAGAGCGAAACCACCAGCAGCACCACCACCAGTCTCCCTGTCATCGAACACACAGCAACTATATTGAGCAGTCGAAAGTGACAGCAATAACACAGCCGTCCCTACCCCTATCAATCTCGATAATAGGTAAACCCAGCGTCGAGGTATATACCTCTGAAGGGCTGCCATTATTAGGCCAGCTCCCTGTACCCAGATCCACTCGAAAAGTTAAAACTTAAAAATTGACCCCAAGATCCAAGATTCAGTTTGCGTCCCCCAAGATTCAGTATCTTCGGGTTTTTTTTGTTGAGGCGAGTCTCGGTTTTATTGTGTGGCACTCCGCCGCAGCGCAAGATATCTTGCCTCAATAGAAGGTGCCAATTGGGACAAAAACTTGAAGCCAAGACCAACCTAATAATAGCTACCTGGTACGCTGTTTATTCTAGATTGAATGTATTATATGGCTGTAGCACTCAGATCTCATCGCTCGAACAATCTTCGGCGAGGTTCGAGATGGTGATACTACTGTACTGCTGTACGTGTACCTGGTGTATTTATTTAGATATCTATCTTCTTCCGATGATGATGATGATGTCTGCTTCCCAGAAACAGACAGACAGGTTGTTTATTTTTATAAAAAAAATAAAGATACACTAACTACAGCTAGCTGTGAGATCGAGGATTTCGTCGAAGAAACTCTCATCTTTGCAAGCTGTGTGTGATACTCCGATCGCGCGTGTTACGGGTTGTGTATGTATGTGTCCTCATGAAGGATATAGGTCGGCGACTCCCCTTAGAGCTAGTTAGCACCAGGGTCAACAGTGTGATACGAAGACGTTGGTCTTAATTTATATCGGATTTTCCTTTTTTTTTTGTGGCTTCTTCCTGCACTCCCTTTTTTACTTTGTTTTGTTTGATTGACTTCTTCTCCGACCAGTAGTCTTCTTGATATAGTAACTAACGTGTAGCCCGCATGCTGTATAAAGAACGCTATCAAACTGCCCCGCGACAGACCCTCAGCAGCAGCGTGTTAATTTTCTGTGGGAACGCGCTGTGGGGGTTGGAGCAAAAACAAAGAGTTTTGTTGGTTTGCGCCTACAACAGCAGCAGCAGCAGTAGTATAATAGTGGTAGTAGTAGTAGTAGTAAGGCTGTGTCGCCTTTTGTGTTTTGAGTGGTCTCGCTTCTTCTGCTCTTTGCACCCCACACCTACCTGCCCAATAAAAGAAAGCACCGCACGCTAGCTAGCTACCGCACGCACAGGTCAGTTACTCCACACCCATTGGCCTAACAATAATGATGACACCAGCCGACGACCTACCAACGTCTTAAGACCAAACGACCAATCAAAATAAATACCGACCCATCGACCTACCGACGCGCGGTCCAATGGCGTCAGCAGCTTTCTTCATTCGCCCGAACAAAAACATCGGGAGCAAGCCAAAGATGTCATCATCGATTATTGTCGGTCTAGCTTTCACCCGGCAAGGCTTATATTGTACTAGTTTTTAGTATCGGGTGGTTCCAGACGGCAGTCTTCCGTCAAGAGGAAAAGTAGTGCCGTCAACCGACATATTTTAGAGGAAGACATGATTATTTTACGGCGGGAAAATACAACGACCTTGACCTTTTCGAAGCAATCGCCCCGCATTTTTTCAGCTCCTCACACGGACCAGCCCGCCGCAACAACTCGTTCAGTGTTCTTCTCGCGTAAAAAACACACACAATCTACACCACCCGAGCGAGTATTGCTGCTACTACTGCTGTTGTTGCTGCTGTATTCACCCTCCACCTCAACTTCCACCACCGCCAATATCTGTGGAGTGTCGCATCGCCCCCCCGCCGACACGAATACCAGTAGCTGCCTGCCGATCTCGCGAAGCTCTTCAAAGGGCCGCGCTATTTGAGTTTCATACGAGGTGAGAACGAAGAGTGTGGTAATAATATTGATGCGATCTTCTACGTATCTTGTACGTATATACCGGTATGATAGCCAAATCTCGCAGAAATGTTTGCCAGAACAATCGATCGCCTCGCCCCGCCCGAGAGGTTAGGGTCAGCCCCTGCGAATGATTCGCCCTTTGTTACCCTCCACCTGTCCGCCTATCACGCTCGTTTCTTCGGCAGCACCGTGCTGATTCGTGCTTCCAGGGTGAGAAAAGTGGCTTCAAAGCCTTGTAATAAGCCTTGTGTTTTCTTTTATCGTTTGGTTACGATTCTTGCGATTCTGGCAGAATCTCGAGCGACAGGAGATGGATGCCCCGTCCCACTAGTAGCTAGCATGGTTGTGGGAAAGCCCTGTGATCGATCCGATCCCTGTTACCCCTGTAGCTATACCCACGTGTATTACTTGATCCCTTCGGCAGCAGTGCCGTGCTTTTCGTGACTCGGGGGTGAGAGGGCTGGTGTGTTTTATTATTTTGGAGCATGGTTCTAGCGGAATCTCCCACGAAGAAAGTGTAAAAAAAAGGAAAAAGGGCTGTCAGAACAATCGACCCCCGCGCCCCGAAGCCAGCGACAGAGAAAAGCCCTGTGACCGATACGGTTGGTTCCTCTATCTATGGCGAAAGCTGCATGCCGTCGCGCGGCGGCGTAGAGAGATAGAGAGACGGGGGGGGGGGGGGGGGTCGCTTTT
>JAYJMJ010000262.1:477101-495185 GCA_036873875.1 Laminaria ephemera
CCGGCTGGTGCGTCAAACATCTGTCTGGCGCACAGAATAAATGGGATGAAAACACACACACACACACACACACACATGAGATGCCTCGAGCCATGGAGGAGGGCGACCTACCCAGCACCGACACCCTGCGTCCCCGGACGGGATACCTTTACATCATCCACGTCCGGTGAAATTCCATGGTGGGCGCTTTCTGGACCAAAAATCCCATGAATTCCCGTGGTGGCCAGTTCCCGCGGGAATATTTCCCGTGGTGGCTGGTTCCCGCGGGAAGTTTTCCCGTGGTGGCCGGTTCCCGTGCAAAAGATTCCGTGAATTCCCGTGGTGGCTAATTCCCGCGGGAAGGGTTCCCGTGGCGACCAGTTCCCGTACAAAAAATCCCGTGAATTCCCGTGGTGACCAATTCCCGCAGGAAAAGTTCCCAACATCAAAAATCGTTCAGAGGACTGCCGCCGCCCTGGTTATTTTGTTATTTTCCAGATTTTCAATACTTTGGAAATTTAAATTTGTATCGCAAAAGAAGGCGTGGATTTTTTACATTGAACAAAACTAATGGAAAGCATAAAAAAATCATATTTCCAAATTTCCATTTTTTCTGGAAATCAAGATAATATATACATTTTCTGGAAAAATGAAAAATTGGAAATTTTCGACAAAGCTAAGAATAGGCGAGCCCATCGAAACGTGCGACCGTCTGTCCCGAGCACTGGCTTCTACTGCGGAACCTCGAAACCAACGTACATGACATAAAAAAAGCACACGCTGCACAGCTCACGACAACGCTGAACGGCCAACCGGCAACCTACTGAAAATGATTGAGGTTCACCAACCCGTCGGGAAAATGCCTCCGGGCAAGGCTGGAACGCCAATTTTTACATTTTGAGGTAACCCAAGATGGCCCACCCAAGATAGGGGATCTTCATCTCCACTCTCCATGGCGTAGGCCTGGGGCCTTTTCAAGACCGCAAGTAACACCCAGGTGAGTCACCCCTGGGTTGCTGCGCTATGCAGGCAGTTCATCTATCGCGCGTGGCCGATATGACTTGACCAGCGACTCTCTCTTTCTAGAATCCGCTGCCCACGTTTGGTTTGAAAACTGAAACTTGCAGGATCTCTTTCGTCGCAGAAAAACGCTGCCTCTCGGTGTTGGTCGCTTTTGACAGTTGGCGTATACCTATCATGTACTCATGCTCGCTGCGCGGCTCAAAGAGCACGGGCTTGGCTGGCAAGGGTTGTCCCCCGCAAGGCACTCCCCTGTCAACAATTGCCCTGCAATTACATGATGACTGGTTGGCTTGTATAGGCGGGCATGCATGTGTATTTCGGCGCGGAGATCAGATGACAGGCTTATCTTATCGGCAAGCAGGGTTGAACGCTGGCTCGAGCGTATCTTGTCCGGCAGTCGTGTTAAGGAGATCAGAGATAGGCATGGCCCGCTGACATGGCATCTAGTCTAGACTACCGAGCAAAGTCTGGGTCGATTCACCTTGAATATTTCGTCTAGATTGCCAAGCGAAGTCTGGCTCGTAGCCCGTGTTTCTCTCGGATGAATGCCCTGGTAGGATACGGACTCTTTATACGTACCGTCCGTTATACATACCTTCACGCTCTATTAACAGCTTGGATATACGAACGGTCTTGTCGAGGTCTGATACGTAGTTGGTACAATACCAATACCTGGTACGGCTAACCGTACGAGCGCTGCACTTGTACGATACAAGGTAGGTCTACATTATTCGAGCTATAATACAGCAACCGTAGCAGGCACCCTGCCAGCTTGCCCACGTTAAGTATGGTGCATGACAACAGCAACAACCCTTCAGTCTGAGATGGGCGAGTCTTTGGTTCTTGGTTATTCCTGTTCCCTATGCAGATCGATCTCTTCAGACCGACCCACCAGAGTGTTCGTACCTCGTATTATGCCTCGACAGCAGCAGCTGCAGTACTGACGGGTAGCGGGGCTCATCACCGCCGATGGTTGGCACTTGCCGTTGCAAGAGACTGTATGTCCCCTCAACCGATTATTGTTGCACCACAGCAGTATCATCTCTACTTACGCAGTTTTTTTTTTTTTTTTCAATCTCACTTTTACTTTCCAGCTTCTGGACAAGCCGTGGTCACAGGTGTCGTCCATTCCCCCCCCCCGGTACGTGCCTTCATGTTTATCGCGCAGAGGGTTCAGCATTCCCAACGCTCGTCGATTTTCATCGTTTTTTTTTGCAAACTCACGCTCTCGCGCTTTCCGCAAGTCAGTTTTTTGCACAAGAAAAAGTCCCTACGAGTACGAGTACGAGTGTGCACTCGGGGGGGCTCGAACCTGCGAAATCGACCTTAGTGGTTACGAAGTTAACCCACTAGACCATCGGGGACGCCGACACACAGTATTGCAACATAACAATAATGCTCGGTGTCTGGGTATCCTGACAGGTGAGCTGATTGTGCTTTGTGCCTCGGGGCGTACACAACGAAAATGGTGGCTTTGGAAAGATCATGTAAGGATCTCGTCGAGATCTTTCCATAGACCCAACGCCCAGGAGATCTTTCCATAGACGCATCACTCGGCGTGTGCACTCTCTCCGTCGTCGAGAAAATCACCATGGAAAATCGTCGGAAGGCGGGTGTTAATTTGCGTTATATCGTACGGTACCAACGCTGCTGCAGTAGCTCTATTAATAGTATTTCAACTATATTATTACCAACTACAGTACAATAGGTACCATGTATACGCATGCGCCATGAGTGAGTTCGAACTTGATGGTGTACATTGTTGTGTTTTTTTGTGAGATCCCGTGGGACGTACCATGGGATACTGCGGCATACCACGGGATACCGCGGCATGCCGCGACTTCCCACGGCATCCCGGGAGATCCCGCCGCGGTATCCCACGGCGTCCCGCGGGACTCTCCACGGGACCCCGCGGTATACCGTGAGTTGCCGCGACTTCTCACGGCACCCCGCGGGTTGTTGTGCGGTATACTGCGGTATATCGAAGTATCCGGCGGCAATCCCGTCGTATGCTGCGAGACTTCTCTCCACGGGACTGCTCGCGACTTCCGGCGGGATTCGCGTGGTACTCCCCACGGGAGTCCATGGGATCCCACTGGAATTCCCGTGCGATCCCACGACAACCCGCGGGCTATGACCTCAGGAATCTACCACGCGTACGCGCTTTAGTTTCAAAACTTAAACACCCAGGTATTTAATATATAACTGGCCACGACTTGCCGCGAGTTCCCGCGACACGCCACCTGAGCTGCCACGAGTTCCCACAAACGCCCGCGAGGTCCCACCTGAGCTTTTTGCGTTCGAGTGGCAACTCACGGGCATTCGCAGCATGTCGCGGCAACTCGCGTCACCTAAAAGGTCGCAAGGTCGCAACTCGCGGGCACTCGTGTCATGTCGCGGCATGTCACCGCAACTAAAGTGGAGACTCGCGGGCATTCGCGGCATGTCGTGGCAACGAAGGTGGAAATTCACGGCAACTAAGGTGGGAATTCGCGGAACTCGCGGGAACTCGCGGGCAATCGTGAGAACTCCGGGGACCTTTCAGGTACAGCTTAGGGTTAGGTTTCGCTCATTGCGAATGGAATCTGCAGAATTCCAACGGATACCGCGGGATCCCGTGACAATATCCCGGCTTGCCGCGGGCTCCCGCGGAGGGTTCCCGCAGGAATCAGCGCGCCAATTGTCATGGGCTACCGCGGCTTCCCACGGCATCCCAAGTGGCATCTAGCGGCAGCCAACGGGCTGCCGTCGTCTGCCGTGGGATGCCGCGGGATGCCACATGGGATGCCACAAGGCATGCCGCAAGATGCCACATGGGACACCGCGGGAAGCCGTGGGAAGCCGTGGCAGCGCATGGGATCCCATGGGAGTTCCCGCGGGATCCCGTCCAAAAGACAAGTAATGTGCATCATCGTTAACGTTTCCCAATCAGAATACCAAAAACTCTTCCGCCAGTTGGCTGCTGCTGGCGTCAGTCTCCACCCCGCTCGCTTCTTGGCGGGCGTCAGAGCTGCTTGGGGCAGTGACCAGAGATGCTCGATCCGACTAAAAATCGCTCTGACCTCTGAGATGATCCAAAGCTAACGGAGAGGGGTGGGGTATGTCTGTTGCCCTTCAGCTGTGGTATTACTGGGGTTGTGATCTCCAGCTGTGGTATTACTGGGGTTGTGAGTCGGCAGAATGTCAAGACTAATAAATAATCGCTAGGCGGCGAAGCCAATTGGCTGATATTATTCGGCAAGTCGGCTGACGACCGGCTGTTTTCAGGCGAGCGAAGCGAGCAATATCAGCCCCCCTCGGCTGATGGAGCCCCGCCGGAGGTGCCCTCGCTCCGCCGGAAACGAAAACTGCGTTATTTGGCATATTTTTACACATTAGCAGTGAAGTAATTCTGGGCCTAGTTTCATTTAAAATAACACCTCGAACGAGAGCGTCCTCGAATTTGGTGGTTCCCCACCAATGTTTTATTCCATTATTCAACACTTCAAGTTGCACTATGACCTGATGGGAATACGAGCGAAACAGTTTATTAATGTCCACCAAAAATCAATTTGACGTCGTGGCTCAATGGCGAATTTAGTGCGCGCAAACCAGCTGCATTTCTTGAAGTGCAGTTCTTATTTATCACATCTTGCGTCAACAGGTGGCTACGTTTCTTAAATGTCATTTCGTGACCCCATCTCTAGCAGCACTCACACCCCAGCGGGGGCACCCTTATCTGTACTTTACGTCTCTTATCTGGTGCAGACCGCGATCGATACTGTTTACATCTTGCTATCTTGCTACTTCTTGTCTTGTTAGCCAGTCTGAGGTGATATTATTTCACCAAAGTTCATATGTTTTATTTGACGAACCGAGCCTCCATTTCTTAACAACATATCTGGTACCATTTAGTAGGTCCGGGCCTTAACTGTGCGCCATCCACGTCGAAGAACAGAAGGTAGTGAGATATTGGGAGCCACATGTCGATGTCCGGACCGATTCGCGAAGAAAAGCTGAATCCCGCATTCAACAAGCCTTCCTATATGTAAAGAAACCCAATTTGTCGGATAGTCGGTACTTTGTACCTTCGAAAAACGACCGACAAACATTCCGTCTAATAACAAGTTGGTGACTTCAGTCGTGCCGACTTACACCAATAGGTGCTACTCAACTGCTTCAGCATTGCAGTAGATTACCCTGAGATCTCATACCGGTATTACTGAAGGGCCAGGCGTGTTCGCCTGGCCGACATGGTCTGATTGATCAGCCATCGTGACGCCCAGTGAGTTTCCGTCATGCAGAAAGTGCCAAGATCGATGACTTCCCGCGTTGCTACTAATATGTAGCAGGGGGGTGATAAGTACCCGACGTGTTTGTCTGGTAGCCTTGCCATAGCTTCACCGTAGGTATGATATGTAACACATGCTATTAATATTACAAAACACAAATGGTATTCCAACGATATGGGGCAATTCCTCAGTTGAGGAGCCCCGTCAGTCAGAAACATTTCGGAAAAAAAGTGCTACCGCTATCGTATTACGCGTCTCATCAACGCCGGCAAAGCACGCGTTCAAACCCGCCATGTAGTGGGAGGTGGAGGACGCCTTTACACGCTGCTTTGACTGAACACAAGCGCACCATTGGGCCCGTCATATTAATACGTGAAATGTTTCATCTTTGTCGCGGAGAAAGGGCAACAGGTGAAGAAGGTCGGTGTTAAGCCGGAACTAGGTAACGACAGTTGCTTATTTGGGTACCCTGGGTTCTTTTCGTAGTTTGTGTTGCTGCAATTGGGTATTTCGACGTTGAAGTGTATGCTATACATTGGCGGGTGGAGAACGTTACCATAGTACCTACCTGGTATATAGATGTCGTTCGCGGACCCCTTGTCTTTCTGTTTCCCCCTTCTGACACCACCCCATCCGCTCGAGGGTAAATGCGCCGCAACATTTCAGACAATTCAGCAGCAGTAATTCCCGATCCGCACGTTCCCGCTCATACTCGTTCTTCCTTACGCAAAAAAACATGGCGGCGACATGGGCCTCAAGTGGACGGCAGAATCACGACCGCAGTAGTGCGAAACAGCACCTGGTGCTGGTTCGGTCGTGGTGCAACACCATGGACAGAGTCGGCATCGGAGAGTCACAGACTCATGCCACGCTCTGGTGGGATGCTCGAGCCCGGAACGTCACCAAGCTAGTGCGCGATCACGGTGGAATGCTTTCAATGCATGACGTGGACGAAACGATGTTGGACCGCATCAAAGAGGGCAAAGTCACCAGTCTTGCCTACGACAGCATTTCCGCGATGATTTACGACACCTCTCGTACGTACGCCGTTCCACCATCATCAGCCTATGGTGGGAACACGAGCATGCCACAATCCAGACACGGCGCTCACGCAGGCATGGGGGGCGCGGGACGCGTTGACGGGCGTTACCCCTATCCCGTCGGGAATACGCCCATGGCCGGTAATGTTGGCGGCGTTCCGCCTGGACACTACTGGAGAGGTGGCGGTGTCGGTGGTGGTGGTGGCGGTGGTGGCGCCGAGAACGAGTCAAGATGGACGGTATATAGGCCAGAAGGTGACCGTCCTCAAGGCAATTTTGGTACTGCCGGAATGCACACGGGAGCGAGGGTGCCGCCCCGCACTAACGCTTATGTGCCCTCCTATGGAGCCGGATTTCCGCAGGGTATGCCGCAGCACAGTGTACCGCACGGCGTACCGCACGGTGTACCGCACGGTGTACCGCACGGTGCACCGCAACCACAAGTAATACCGGAGAGTGGACCACAACCCATGCCACCACCCGTACCGGAGAATGTACCGCAAGCCGTGCCCAACAATTTCCCGCAACCCGTACCGCCTAGCGCACCGCAGGCCGTGCCCCAGGGCATGCCGCACGGCTTATCGACCCGTGAGTCAGGAAAACCACCCGGTGTTGACCAAGGAGAAGGGGGAAGAGCGCGCGTGGGTAACGCGAGACCGCCACCGCCAACCAACCGGGCCCACCACCAACAAGACGAGCATTCCAACAACACAGCGCAGAGGGTGCCGGCTCGCGAAGCGGTGCCTGGGGCTGCCAAACAGCCAGTCGAACTAAACTTTGGAGCAAACGAATGGAAGCCCTCGAAGCCGGTGGAGCGCGCCTCCCGCAAAATGACCGGAGACGAAGCGATACGCCATTTCCAGGAGTTGGTGAGGGTGCCCCATCCCCCGCACAAGGCGGTTAAGATTCAGAAAAAATTCGAGAAAGACGGAAACCAGGGGCAGTACTTGATCGACATTTGGAATTGGTTTACAACGAAGAAGCGTACGGGTTCCACTTCGCCTCCACCGGTCAAGGCAGACGCCCTGCCGAGTGTGACCGGCGCTCCTGATCAGTGGGAACAGCATGCCAGTCCTGATGAGCTTGAACGTACTACGCCGCCCGTGGTAGTGAAAGCAGGCGCTGAGCAGGGCAAGGATGTCGCTCCCACAGAGTCTGATCGAAAAAATGACCCCGAGGACGCACAGTCCACCCCTGCCGAACCCGCGAGGCAGGCATCACCTGCCTCAAGATCCGAAAAGGAAACGGTTCGCGAGTTCGAGATGTGGGCTAACACGTCGGGCGCCCCACGGCAGGTGGTCGCCGTCCAAATACAGTTCGAGAAAGGTGGTTCCAAGGGTCGATACATCCGGCAAGCCGAGCACCTCCTCGGCGAGAGGGATATCAAAGCTGAGCAGCTCCTCGGCGAGGACGACATCGAAGGCCCTCTGTTGCTGCCACGACCGGGCTTAACGCGGCAGCCAGTACGGGGGGGGGGGGACCCCACCACCGTGCAGCCGGGAGATGCGGCGCAGGGAACCCGCAGCGTGTTGCCTGCGGACGCGCGGGAAGAAAAACCGCCCCATGCTGCCAACCAGACGGCCGACGAGCCGGGCCCTCCGTCGCAGGCAGTCCAAACGCTCAAGGCCTTGGTGGGACTTGGCACCGCGATGGACAACATGCGGAACGCCGTCCATGGTATCCCCGGGCGGGGTCGGCGGCGGGCGGATTCTGGCACCCAGCCCCCATCGTTGCCGCCGGCGGCAGAGACCTCGGCGGTCGGGGCGGTCGGGGCAGTGCCGGCGGTCCCGGCGGTCCCGGCGGCCGCGGTGGCCCCTGCGACGGCCTCCGTACCGAGCCCCGATCCAAAGGGCAGGACTGAGGAACTCGCGGCCGGAGAAGCAAGCGCCGATTCGGAAGCGGGAAAGGGAGCAAGTTCTCTGACGCTGGAATCGGTATTTCGCAAGGGCAGGAAGGCTCGTCGCCGGCGAGGAGAACCAGGAGATGAAGAAGCGAAAATGAGGGGTCTGCTATCTGTCGCTTCTGATTCAACTCCCGGAAACTCGGGCGATGAATCTTGCGTTTTGAGTTTCCCTGTTGATGACGGCGGCGTCGGCTCGCCCCGTGTTGGGACCGATCGCAAGCTAGCTACTGACGGCGAAGCCGGTCATCGGGATGGCGCGGAAGTCAAGAATGGAGGAGGTAAGAACGACGACGGTGGTGGCTCTCGTGCCCAAGCTAAACTTCCTCAAGAGGTGCGCACCGCGACCGCTTCCAAGCCCGCGGCAGCGGCCGGCGCCACTGCGGCTTCAGCTTCCGCCTCGGATGTTGCTGCAGATTCGGCGACGCGCCACGCGGTTGCAAATACCGCCGCCGCTGTCACCGCCGCCACCGCCACCATCACAGCCGAACCTGATGCAATCCGGGCTCATCCGCGTGCCGCCCATGTCAAACCCGCTACAAAAGCTGCGGCTCCCTCTACTGCCGCCGACGGCAAGCAGAACCCTCCGGCTGCCAGCCAACCCGCCGTCGCTCCTGCCGTGGCTTCACCTCCGATCGCGGCTCCTCCTCCTGCTCGGACTCAGGCTACGGCTCCACTACGCCAAGAAGATTCAACGCCACCCTCCGACGGGGATAGTGATAGCGCCGCGCCAGCTGTTTCTATCTCCGGCGCAGAGATGATCCGGATTTTCGTAGTTTGCGATGTCCCGACCATGACGGATGCTGCAGAGGCGCTAGGGGCCAAGCAGGGCGTGGAGGGGACCGGCTTGCTGAGGAACGCCTTGCGCGGGACCGGGCCGGTGGCGGTTCGGCTTGACGGGCAACACCTGGGGGCGGAAGACGGCATCATTCAAACCATTCAGGTGAGTTTGTACGATGAAGTTTTTTATGTCGAGGCCTTCGAAAGCGGAAGCGCCGTGCTATATTGTTTACTTTGGTCGAGTAGTCGCTCTTGACTTTTAGGAGTACAAATAAATGTCGGGTGGTTGTTGAAAGTCTACTTCGGATAAGGAGCCACGCACACGACATACGAAATGGATTGTTGAAACTACGCACAAGCGACAGGCGCCGCACAGTTGGTTCCGATAGTTCGAGCGTTAACGGTAGCGACGGGGCCCATCGTATGGGCCCATTTTTTGCAGGAATGAAGATATGCGTCCGGTCCGTGCAGCCACTCATGAGGCTGGGTGGAACAGCCCCAGACTCCCTCGATAGGACAATACACCATCCTTTGGTGTGGTGCGGTAGACACGAAGCGCATCACTGTTTGAAAGGATTAGGAGGGGGAAAGGGCGATCACCCTGATGTCGACAAGTACTCTTACTGGACACGCATCACGGCTAGCCTGGCCTGTGCGGTGCTTACATACTATTATTATTGTTGTTATTATTATTGTCATTATTATTACTATTATTATTATTATTATTATTATTATTATTATTATTATTATTATTATTATTATTATTATTAATATTATTATTATTATTACTATCATTATTAATATGTTTTGCCGTCCGTGTAGCGTAGATGCCGTTCCGATAGAACTCGAATATCCTTCCGTAAAGCAGTAGTAGTATCTATTGTATGACTCTTCGCCAACCATTTCCTAATTTCCCTCCCCCACATACGCAAGAAAGTAATGCTGCGATTCAAACCAACAGTGGAAAGACGGATATCCGAGTAGGCCTGGTTGTGGGGTAGAATAGTTGGACAAACGTTCGATTAGCAAAACCGATCTGAAGGAGTAATGTCGCGCACGTTCCGCCGCAACATCAACAGGACAAGAAAATCAGGTGTGACAGTTCAACCGACTCAGATTACGGTAGGGGGTCACGTTTTAGGGCTCGTCTGAGTAACTACACTTTGCTATACAATCTGAAGCGTTTGTGCTTATTGGTTTCGCGATATGCATCGCCGCCAGGGAATTGCTTTTTACGCAGCGCCAACAAAATGTTTTGTACCTGGTAGTCCGTTTTTGGGCGAGGTGCAGAGCCACTCGCGCGAGTAGCCTATACTCGGTAGTGAAAACGGGGGTACCCCGCCTACCATAGTCTTGGTCAAACGAGTAATATTCCCTGCCTTGCGCTGGTTACCATCGCGGCCCCGCCCTTGTTCTCAATCATAAATTGGGCCGGCAGATCACAGGTGGTGTGCTTCGAGAAGTTGTCATTTTCGATGTTCAGGCTCTGATGGAAACGGAAGCAGGACATGAGATTCTGAGCACCGAGCTGCGCTGCATCCTAGAGGACAATACAATCCGCAAGGTGGGGCACGTTGCGTTGCCTCGAGCTATGTCCTCCGCTTGGCGATACAGTAGTGGTCCCTTTACAGTGCCGGCATGTGCCAGCCGAAAATAACGGCGCTACAGCGGCAGCCGGCACTACTCCGCATGCCGCCACTACTGGTTACTCTCATCTGTGCCAAGCGATTTCGTCGGCACTATAGCGGGAAATCGGCACTACTCAATCGACATTATAGAGGGGCCTCAACTGTACCTCGAAATGCACACTTTTGTTTCCTCTCCTGCTATTCTAGACCTTTTGCTTGTAGGGCGTCCAATGATCGGCTAGTGCTCCACTTGACGCTGTATGCCACCGACAACATAACTTCACGGCGCACTCGTGTCGCTTCCTGCATAGGTGATGAACAGGAACACCTGAAAGAGTGAACGAGTGGTGTGTGTCGTTGCCTTTGTTTTAGCGTTTGCACGCAGCGCTACGGCGACGTATTAACGAGATTTTGTGAGAACGGCGAAACTTCTACTCCATGCTGCCGTGTGAATTTTCCTTGCTGCCGTGTGCTTTGGGGTCGTGTTCAAATTATTCGAAGTTTTTGCGTCGTCGTTCGTAATTTGTTTTTCCAGAAAGGATGTTGGACATTTGTTTTCTTCTTCTTTGTATACGTACTAGTAATTTAAATCCGCACGGCCTCGTGCTGCGAGTATGAGGCAACCCTGAGTAGATAACATTTGCGACTTGGAACGCCGAACAAATGGTGTTGTTAAATGTGCTACTATTATGTTTGCCATCCGACAATGTGACGCATGAGCTTCAATGTCGGTCACTCATAAACATACCCAGCAAGTAGAAGAAAATCAAGGGAAACCCACAACAATGGAAACTTATGCACGAACTCTCCGCCCCTTCTGTGTGCATTGTCGCAGGTAATGCATGACGTCAACGACCATGTGGTAGCCCTTGCTCGACTATTCCACGGCCCTCCTCGGTTTCGCGTGAATACGGTGCTCGACCTCGAGCTTGTAGGGGAGTGCCTTGGAGGGGACGCGCTCAACAGTTTTGGCTCCGCCCTCTGGTCCTTCGATGTGTGCGATGACCCCCGCCGGTACGATCCAACCGGTGACCACTCTGTGACGTTGCTTAATCTTTTTACTACTGAAAAAATATCCCACACTAATTTCAAGTGGTTTGTCCCCGAAAACGTGGGTGCAGTTCTAAAGGGGTAATTCGATATTTACAGCAGTACCTGCTAGGCCTTACCTGGTTTCATCGGAGGGCACTGGGTAGTACCACTCTGGGCGTACAGGTAGGGGCCGTTGAGGTATCAATACGGCTACCAAACGGTCTTTACGTTTACGTCCAGAGCGGTATAAAACAGCTCTCACGACTTACAGTAACACACTACCAGGAATGGCGCTGCTAGGATTGCGCGAAAACCTGTCCATTTGCACCACCGACAGCATAGATTGAGCTGTCTTACGAACGATGTAGTGATGTTTTCGCGATAACAATGTGATTAACCCTTGCTTCTCGCACACGACACTACTATGAGTGCGAAAGTCCCCGTCAGTACGCTGTCGCAAGTGCCGATCGACACATATCCCCGCGATTGCTGCGGTGGCGGTTTCTCTTGCGCGCGTTATTTCCGTCATCCGACAGCACCCATGAAGTTCGTGTTTTGTCCTCGAAGGTTGCAAATATCACGCAGAAGATCCTGCCTGCAGCGAATAACACTGCAGTGATCGACGATGCCAAATGCTTTGTTGGAGGTATTCGTGGTCAGAGGACGCATCGGTAGAAAAACGGCGTCCCAGGGCTGCAAGGACACCACGCCACACAACTAAAACTCCCCAACGATGTTTTCGCGAAATGCAGCTCGATGAGTTTCGCCTTGGCTTGCTCTGGCTGAAGCAAGAGTGGTGAGGATGCCATCTAACCCTTTCGCTACTGCAAAAATTGTCCTACATCAATGCTCGAGCCGTGTGTCTCCGAAAAAAGGGATGAAGTTATTGAAGGGTTCAGGGCAAGCGGGATAGCTACTGTATAGGTGGTACATAGCATTTTTTTGGGGTGTCTTCGGGTCGTGGCAGATTTGCGTTTTGTATCCTATGCCTTGACATGCACGCCGCGAAGACGTCGATGATCTACCACAGTATGATCTACTACAGTAGACTAGTGCTGTAGCTTTCGCACATTCAATCGACCGCGCCAGCAGCTGATTTATATGGAATCGCACTGCTGCCTGAAACGCCTGATCAGTGGGGCAAGCAAATCAACACGTCGTACAATCTAATTAACCCATTTAGAAGTGCACTCCTCTTTCGGGACCAAATGACTTGGAATTAGAGATAGATATGTGTTTCCGTACAGTAGCGCAGCAGTTAAAGGGGCAACTCCTGTGCCATTGATAGGCCCGCGACGTGGATTTAACGTCTCCGAGGTGGCACTGCTGTTGATTGTTCTTCGCCGCAGCAATTTCAAGTTGGACGTGGAAGTTTTCGCTCAGCGGCCGCTTGGTGCCGTCAAGCTTCTACCCGCTGCTTACGGGGTCGTCCATCTTCGTGAGGTGTGACGTCATGAGTGCTTTTGGAAACATTTCATAATCGTGATTGTGTGTTTTTGTAAAATTTGAAAACACTTCAGTTGTGAGATCGAGGATTTCGTCGAAACTCATATTTGCAAGCTGTTTGTGATGCTTCGATCGCGCGTGTTACGGCGTGTGTATGTCCTCATGAAGGATATAGGTCGGTGACTCCCCCTATTAATAGTGTTGGCTAGTAGTGTTTAGGAAATGATTACCTCGGTTATGTTGGTTGCGCGCACGCGACAATGTAGTTCATTGCGGAGAAGCGAGTACTGCCGTCAAGATCGGTTTTCGAACGATTTCTGAAAAGAGACACAGAAAGGAGGTAGAGTTCGTGCATAGGTTTTCCTTTTTTGCAGGGTTTCTTTGGTTTTCTTCTACATGATGGGAATGTTTACAATGTTTAGGAGTGATCGACGTTGAAGCTCGTGCTGCACATTAGGGGATGACAAACAAAATCATAATAATAATTTCAGAATTGCGGCTATGTGTTCATTTGGTGAGAGACTACCACGGTTGTGTTGATTGCGCCCACGCGACAATGTAAGGCATTGGGCAGAGCGTGCACGGGCGCAAGCGTGATGCTGCCCTTGGCAAACCGGAGCTACGGCAGGGGAGTAATCCTATTTTCACTACCGGATTTAGGCCACTAACACGAACGGCCCTGCACTTCACTAAAAAAACGTGAGTGTAACAATTTGTATTTACATGGCGGTGCATACCGCGAAACAAAAATAACACAAAAACTTACGTTTAGCAAATAAATAGGGTAGACCTTCGCGCGAGAGGCTCTGAGCCGCTGGAATAAGAGGCCTAAATGTTAGTTGTATGGCATTGTCACTAGATCACTAAGTCACATGTGTCGTGGGTTGAAATCTCACCGACTTCATGTTTATTATTTTCAAGCGTGCGCGCATAAGCATATTATGAGTAGTTTTGATAGTATACTTCGTATTCCTAGACACTTGTCCTGTGGCGAGGGGAGTGCCCCGGAGATCAATGCTGGCGAGATTTGATGCTGCGAGCTCCAAAGTATATCTTTTGTTAGCTATATAGCACTATCCACTAGACCACACAGTTTCTGTGTGACTGTGTGGTCTAGTGGATAGTGCTGTATAACTAACATGATATGTCCGAGCTGTCTGATCTGTACCATCTGTGCAACACATACCACCAACACGACCCGATCCACAACACACCAAACCAACAAGATAGGGGAGCACAGTCACACAGGATCAACAACTGAGGACGTGTTTCTATCACAGGTTTGCGTTCGTGGAAGAAGAGTACAGTACACGGACGAAGGAGCAGCGGACATTGCCAACCGAGAAAGCAAAATAGAAAATGAGAAGCACCCTCGCAATAGGTACTTCGGATAATTTGTGTGGAGAATCTAACACACTTTGATCCCATTAACCTCCCGTGAGGGTACTCTTCGAGGCCTTGTCTGATTGCTCAGTTGGCAAAGTCCGCTGCTCCTTCTTCCATGTGTTATTTTTTCACGAACGCAAACCCGTCATAGAAACGCCTTCTCCGTTCTTGATCCTGTGTGGCTGTGGTTCTCTCGTCCCAAGACATGTCGCTCACGTGGGTCTCCTCGTGTTGTTGATCGTTGGACAGCTGTGCTCATAGCTAGGCTTATATCCATTCAGCTCTTTTTTTCTTCTGGTTTTTGTGATTTTTGGTAGATAAGGAGCAAAAAAATATGCTATTTACCATGTTTCCCCCAAATTATGTTCCTTATGCTCGAAAAAAAGCCCGATCCTGCTCCCTTTATGCTCTTAAAAGCGCCCAATTATGCCAGAAGAATTGCTATGGTAGCATAATGGATACAAGCCTAGTTATATCCGGTCTTGTTGGTTTGGTGTGTTGTGGGTCCGTGTTGTGTGTTGTGATGATGTGGGGCTATATCCAATAGCTCCTCCGTGTTAATGTTGACGTGGGTCCCTTTCACACAACGGACAGATCAATCGGACAGATCACGATCTAGATCATCCTAGGATCATATATTTGTCGTTACGGTATGTTGTGCAGGATATATATGTGCAGTACAAATTCAAGAAACTTAAACCATTCAGATCACCCTGCTCTCACCCGGCAACATGATCTATAGGTCATGCAGATCATACAGACCAGGGATATATCTGCCCTGCAAGACATAGATCATGAAGAGGGATCTCATCTGTCCTATGTGTGGACCTTTTTCTCCCCTGGATGGCATAATATTTCACGGTTCTTGCTTCCTAGGTATAATACATACATCACATGATACAGACCTGTGCTTCACCAGCAGTGCTATTATTGCTGCAGCCTAGTCTAGTGGTGCAGGTAAAATTCAGTGAAAATCGACGCAGTGGGAATGCTGAACCCTCCGCGCGATAAAAAGAAGGCACATACCGGGGGGGAGACGGGACGACACCTGTTACCACGGCTTGTCCAGAAGCTAGAAATTAAAAGTGAGATAAAAAAAAAAAAAAATGTACCTTGGTGGTCTTGATGGGATTGTACTGGTAGTGCACGGGGGATGCCGGGCATGCCATGTTGTAGATCTGGTCGACCTCCGCCCGGAAGGGCTCCGTGATGTCATGCCTCACGAACTCGAAGTTCGGCCGTTCAAACAGGTCCTGCGAAACGAACATGTCAGGAGACGACAGCAATTTACCGTAGGAATGCGAGTCATTGCACATATCGGAGTTATCGCACATATTGGAGTTATCGCACAGGGGTGCGTTAAAAAAGCAAGGACGGACCGATTTAATTTGATTTCCGCACAGGTTTGGAGTTATCGCGCGTATTGGAGTTATCGCACGTATCGGAATTATCGCACGTATCGGAGTTATCACACAGGGGTGCGTAAAAAAGACAAGAACGAAATTATTTCAAAAACGATCGCGCCCCTATGCGATAACTCACATTTTTACCGTAGGCCTGTGACGGACGGCGGTCTAGACTTCACCCTTTCACTACTGGAAACAAAATCCCACACTAATTCCAAGTAGTTTTCTCCCAAAAACGTGCGTGCAGTTCTCAAGGGGTTAATATACTAGTTTTAGTGTCGGAGGTCGTAAAAGTACGGCTGACGCCGCCCAAAAGTGCGGTTTCCTGACATAGTTGCTACTCAGCAAGCTAACGCCACAACATGCCACAAAAATGGGTTGTATAGCTGTCGTACATAAAATCATCCTGGTGTAAACCCTGGTGTGATACGTTCAGAAACAAAAACAGTAAGAAATGAATACCATGACTACAGTAGTACTCATAACGAAAATATTAAAACCACTAACATTCACATAGAACACCACGCCATGCCTGATCCCCATAATAATCTCTTTAGGTCCCGTACTATTTTTTTTTTTTTGCTCATCCCATTTATTATTTTCGCATTTTTGTTTCTCCTTCTCCGTCCCTAGTCGTTCTCAGATCCGGGGTCACTAAGCAGGCTCTTCTTCTCTCCCCTCCCCACTACGGTTCGCGCCCCAATTTTTATCGCGAGAAGAATTCAGCACTTTCTTCCCTCGTCGACTCGCGTCGAACTGTGCTTACCCACGCTATAAAGCGCTCTAAGCAGTTGGTGTCTCTAGAAATAAAAATCTCCATACCGAGATTCGAACCCCTGACTCCAACCTAAGTAGTGTTCCAGGTTAACCACTTGACCACCGGGGCGACCGGTACCGTACGCGCAGTAGACCCTATTCATCATGCGGTCTAAAACACTGCCTAAACCCACCTTATATATGTAGTCTTATTAACGGTGAGGGGACGGGGGGGGGCTGTAGGTAGTTTTTACATCGCATAATGAATGGGGCTGCTGCACGTATGGTGTTGGACCTAAGGAGATGACGGGGATCAGGTGGGTTTAGGCAGTTTTTTAGACCGCGTAATGAATAGAGTCTACTGCCCGTATGGTATGGGGCCTAAAGAGATGATGGGCATCAGGCACGTCGTGGTGTTTTAGGCGAATGTTTGTGGCTTTAATATTTGCGTTGTGAGTATTAGTCAATATATTATTTGGTTTCATAGAATTGTGTACTATATACAAGGTTTCTGCGGCTGACGCCGCAACGCTCAACTATCGCGACTTCAATACCATCGGAGAGTGGAACGGTTGGTTGGAGCGAAAAATAACACACACGTGTGTGATGTTTGGTCATGATATTATTCGAAATATATAATTAAGGTCTGACGCCGAATGCTAAACTCATAAAATGCGACCTCGACAGCATGTTACATTTCATGTGTATCATCGGGTATTTATACCCGGAGCCGGGGATATTTTGTGGGCTTCGGGCAGTGTTGGCTTCGAGGGTATTTAAAACATTGTCTTCTGTATGCGTGAACTCCGTGAGGAACATAAGACACTACAGATGTGTTGAAATCATTTCATGGTGTGGCTTCGTTGAGTAATGTGGGCTTCGGGCAGTGTTGGCTTCGAGGGTAATTAAAATAATGTCTTTTGTATGCGTGAACTCCGTCGGGAACTTAGGACACTACAGATGTGTTGAATTCATT
The DNA here is from genome assembly GCA_036873875.1 of Laminaria ephemera. Lineage (NCBI taxonomy): Eukaryota > Phaeophyceae > Laminariales > Laminariaceae > Laminaria > Laminaria ephemera. The sequence continues at coordinate 494,725 of JAYJMJ010000262.1, forward strand.
TCATGGAGTGCTATGCGTGCGCTCTTGGAGGCATGTCGGTCACATTCCCAATTGTGGGCTTCGGGCAGTGTTGACTTAGTGGGCTTCGGGCGGTGTTGGTTTTGTGTGTAATTCCATGTGCGTTGGGTGTCGTGGGCTTAGTTTGGAGTTCGGACACACCCCCTGTTATACCAGGAGCCGGGCATGTATTGAATTGCGTTCGGGCAGTGTTGGCTTCGTTTAATATTGCTTTGGGCAGTGTTGGTTTGCGTGCGCTCTTGGAGGCATGTTGCTCTTTTCTTCGAGTAATAGTTGAGGTATACGCATCTGGTGGTGTAGAATATAATGCAGATATATTCGTCTTTTCTCGGCTTCGACTCGCAAGGTGTTAAGATTCAGTGGAGAGTTGTGTTTCTTGGCGCATTGTCTTCAAGGTCGTTTCTTTGCGGTTATCCGCGGTTTTTCAACCGCGTCGGTGAACT
>JAYJMJ010000262.1:519789-529823 GCA_036873875.1 Laminaria ephemera
GCTTTTTTTATCACCGGGGGTGGTTTCCTGTGGTGGGGTGGTATCTAAGAGAAGGGTGGTATCTTACGTCATACCAGTATACGGTACTGTACCTGGTAACTGGTAACTGTACCGGTACCTGTACCTTGTAGTCTACACCTGTACCTGATGTACTTGTACCTGTGTACTGGTATACTACTACTGCTGTACTGCTGGTATGCTTTTTTAGTCTATTAACCCTTTTGGGGCCCATGTAAAACGACTATTAAAAAAAGCACGACAATTGCGATCTCATCAAGCGTCTAGGAAGAGCGTGCGGCAGTACGGGTCTCACCATGCTGCACGCGTGCCGCACAGCTCCTTGCATTGCCGTGAGAACGATTACCCCCCCTACCCAACCGGCCCCGGCTACTTGGTGTGGCCGATGGTCGATGCTGTAGTCGTCACTTGTCATCAACGTGAAAAATCACCTCTAAAGTCCCAAAGGGTTTAATAGTCTTCGCCTCGGAACTGGTACTGACTGTACCATGTACCAGATATGACACTGGGTATATACCGGCATGTGTCAGCCATTGCGAGTCGCTTATCATCTATAATGCGACGCGGCGTACACCCTCTCTGCCGTGTCTGAGTTCAGGTCAACCAACACTGCTGCTGTGGCACCTGCATACAGTACCTCAAACGCCAGACATCCACTTTCCGCCATGGACAACCGAGCTGTGCAGACATGTGCGATGGCATGGCCATACTTAACCATGTTGTCATGTTATACGTTACTCTTGACGGAGTACAGCCTGGTCACTCGTCCAGCTGGCATACCCACCATGATATCATACTCGTTGCTCGTTGCACATGGCACGCGCGTGATTGAGCAGCTGACGAAAGCGTCCGCAATGACTGGCCACTCCGTATGGAGTTTCGTCTATTATGACAGCCCAGTAGTGTGTGTGGGGGGGGGAGTGCCAGGTACTGCTGTATGTGACCCCGGATCTGAGTTTCGTAAAGGGAGGGATCTGGAGAAAGAATGCGACGACAACACTCGTATCATGGATGAGACGAAAAAAAAGGGCTGCCTGTTCGGTAGGGCTGTGAGTTGGCCGGACTTCACGGCTAGTTATTAGCTGGGTGGCGGAGAAAAAGCCAACTAACTGACTTAGTTTTAATTAATAGTCCTAAAACTTGATAACGCTGTCTGCTCTGTCTGTCCGGACCGCGCATCTCACTGCCTCCGTCTTGATCGTGACCCGCTCGCTCAGTGGTGGACACGAGCGCGAACTACATGGGAGGGAACAGCGAGCTCATGGTGGGCGAGATTGTAGATCGCTGGCGCGTCTCTAGGGGAGGTGAAGACAAACGCCTCACCGTCGTGTCTAAGTTCGGCTACTCCTCGGTAAGCGACCGCCTATCATAGTGCCCAAGTCGTCTTCAACTACAGTACCGTCGTAGTGGTCCCTCTATAATGCCGGTATGTGCCAGCCGGAAATACCGGCACTATAACGGCAACCGGCACTACCCCGCATACGGCCACTACTGGTTATTCTCATCTGTGCCAAGCGGTTTCAAAGGCACTATAGCGGGCAAACGATACCACTCAACCGGCACTATAGAGGGACCTCTACTGTACTGCAAAATTTGTCCCACACGCAGCTTACAACTATGATTTTCGACGAAATTCTCAATCTCAATCACAGCTGAATTGTCTTTTTAGTTTTATACCTGGTACAGATTATCCCACACTTATTCCACGCAATTTTTCGTCCAAAAACGTGGGCGTGATTCTAAAGGAATTGATACGTGTACATACATGACTGTTTGCGTTTGCGCAGGTGAACCATAACCTTGCCGCGTCTCCGTCGCTCCGCAAATGCTGCACAACCCCCGTTTTTTTTGTCCGGGGCGGGCTCCGAAAACAAATATTAACGACAGGCGGCCTCCAAACTCCCGGGGGTCGTCCAGGTCGCGCCAGGCCTGACCCACTCCTTACACCCCGACTTCTACCGACTCCAGCTGCTAGAGTCCACCAAGCGCCTGGGCAGGACCCCAATAAACGCATACCTCGTGGAACACCCAGAGCACCACCTCGCTCTTAAACTGGGCCTGGTGGGAGAGGACGGCGTCAGAACCGGGGGTGCGGCGGTATCATCCCCGGCCAGTCAAGCAGTTGGATGAAGCTCGCGGCTCTTTTTACGACGAGATGACTACCCTGTTTCAGGCCATGGAGGGGCAAGTAAGCGGTGGCGGGGGCGGGGAAGGGGGGGGTATGACGTATGGGGTCAGTAGCTTGGGGCTGTCCTTGCCCGCCGGAGATCCGATGCACGTGTCGTGGGAGACGCTTGTGAGGTGTGCGGAGCAGGCGGCTTCGAGAGCTGGGCGAGATCGGTGAGAGGGTTTGACTTCAGTAGCCTTTACCGTGTTCTTTAACACACAAAACAGACCAGATAAAATACCATAATGTGTCGATTTTTGAGGTGGTCCCGCACATTTTTTTCAGAGTATTCAAAACTCGCGGCGGATCCGCGCTCGGGTCGGAGCCTTAGCCTGAATTAGGGTTGGGGTTAGGGTTAGGGCTGGGTAGGGTCGACGCCCTCTCGTGATTTGTACAAAATATATCCAAAAGCACAAAAAAACTCACAATCATACCTGATAGTATTTTTGGTACTGTGTCTGGTTTGTTTTGTGTGATAAGACCGGTGAAGGCCCCTCTTTGACTTTGCCTCGCACAGAGGGGAGCTATTTTGTTCATTGGCTCCGTGCAATTTTACCGGCGTGTGCGCCGATGTTCGCAACGGTTTTGTTGCACGGCCCAATGAGCCTGCAAGAGAAGAAACGTCGACCTATTGATGGGACGGCACAACAAGACAACAATGTGACGATCCACTACTGTAATGGCCACCCGTGTGGAAGATGTTTCCAGCACAATTCCCCATTCGCTACTCGTACATATGACACGATTATGAGTACAATTTGTTGATCTTGCTAACGCTACCGTAGTTCTGGTCCTGCGCACCTGGCGGATTCGTCCCGGACTCTTGGCGCCGACCCTCCTGGCTGCCCCCCCCCCCCCCGCCACCGCCGCCTTCCAGACATTCGTTCAGCGTGGTACAGATGCCCGCGAATCTGCTGGAGACTACAGGGCTTGCCGCCGCTCCAGTGATGCAAAAAGCCGGCTTGAAGGTGGGTATTGCTCACTGCAGTACTATCAATAGTCTACTTCTACATTGCACAGCGACATATCTGGTACGGGGGGTTGGCTCCCAATAGTGCCGGTATGTGCCAGCCCAATATACCGGCACTATTCAGGGCACCGGCACTATTGAGAATAGGTTATTGCAGAGAGTTCCAGTCGTACCAAGCTATTTCACCGGCACTATAGAGAGCAGTGGCACTATTCAACCGGCACCATTGGGAGCCCCCCACTGTACCTCATATAATTATGGACAGAAATGCAGGGGACGTTGGATATTGATATGAATGCCAAACGGTCCTTGTTTTTTTTTGTCCTGAGTGTATTCACAGTATGGAATGTACTAGTTTGGTTGCGGAGCTGGGCGTGTGGTGTAATCGTAGGATAGGGAGGTAAATGCCCAACTCCCGTACAGCATGTGAGGACAGTGCCTTGTTATTCATGTTGTAAGGGAGCTCCGGGCTGTGCTCCTGGTCGTTGACGAATGTTTGAAATATTTGAGGGTTTTGATTGTTTGAGTTTTTGGTTTGAACGTTTCAGACATCGGACAGATCAGAGCCCTATTCATGATCTGTGTCTTCCAGGCAGATATATCCCTGGTCTATAAATGATCTGCGTGGCCTATAGATCATGTTGCCGGGTGTGAGAGTCGGATGATCTGCATTATCTAGCACATGCTTCCTGGGTTAGATCTGTACTACACAGATCCTGCCTACACAGATCCTGCACAGCATATCATAACGACATATATATGATCTAGATGATCTAGATCGTGATGTATCCGATGTGTGGAATATTTGGATGTTTGAATGTTTGGATGTTTGGATGTTTGGATAATTGGACACGTGGATGGTTGGATGTTCGAACGTTTCATTGCCTGAATGCATGGATATTTGAATGCCTGATGTTTGAAATGTTTGAAATGTTTGAATTGGTACAGTAGAATGTTTGAATAGTTGGATGCTCGAATGTATTATATGAATGTGAAAAATGTTTGGACATTTGTAACCTTTGAATTGTTGGGTTCGCTGAATCGTGTTCATGGTAACCGCCGTAGTGTACGATGGTGCACAATCTGGAGGAATCGAACTCTTTGTAAAAACAAAAATACACTTCAGCTGTGAGATTGAGCATTTCGTCGAAACTCATCTTTGCAAGCGGTGTGTGATACTTTGATCGCGCGTGTTGTGGGGTATGTATGTCCTCATGAAGAATATAGGTCGACGACTCCCCTTAGTGCTAGCTGGTACCAGGGTCAACAAGGTGATTTTACAAAGACATTTTGTCTAATCATTCTGCGCACGGAAACTATTATGTTTGTGATGGTTCGCCCCCAACACCCTTTCGCCGGTTCCAGGTGATGGCGTGTCACCCCCTCAGGGCGGCCACCGCGGAGGGGGAGTTCCACCTAGTCGACGACGCGTTACGAGGAGGGTTACCGACGGACTACATGGATGTTTGCAGGTAATACAGAGGGGTTTGTCCGTGTTGACACATTAACAAACTTACGATGAAACGCTAGACTAACCATTTAGTTAATTTACATTAATTCAAGACTTGAATTATTTGCTACACCCAAGGGAGACGATACTGTTGCTGTAGCGCTAACCCCCTCTCATTGCCGAGCCCGGAATGGCGATAGACCTACGATTAGGTTGTCCATATTTTTTGCCGGCGTCGCTTCTACATGTGCACTACAGGTTTTGTTTGTTGGGGTTATTGTGGGTAGAGATGTAGCGTGCGCCCTGTTCGATAAAGTCGACGAATCGCACGCGCTCATGTGGTAATGTTTCTTCAAGCAGCTCGACCAATATATTGCACGTGCTTCTTGTGATGCTCATTTTTTGGCACGGCGCTTGCGCGTGGCGCCATGTACTACTATAAATGACAAGACTTGTAATGCGGTGTGTCTCTGCAAGGTGTCGCAATGCGGTACATCGCTTGCAAGGGGATCTTCGCCAATGTGTGGCACAATTGGTCTCAGCTTGCGACCGCGTTGGCATCATGCTGTTGTGCTGTTGCTGTTTCCTGTCTTGCGTTTGACAGGGAAGTTCTGGAACACTTCAACTTGGAGATTCCCGAGGGACGAGAGCCAACAGACGAGGAAGAAGAGATCCGACAGGTGAACTATTCAAAGTAAAACAGCTGTCGCTGGGAACTCGCGCAGCAGGAAACTTTACAACTTTCGTCAACTTGTGTGCATTGGTGGAAAGTTATGAGAATTTGATCAGATCGACGATCGAAACACCACTGGTTAATCAAGTAACAAAAGGCTTCAGCCATCTCGAAGGGGGTCCTTATTATTTGGCGACGTGTACATTAGAAATTCACATTCGCTCGTAAAAATAATCCAGGGTTCTGCTGTAGTGAGAACAACGTTGGATTGTGTCCATACCATCGCGTGGTCTTGTCCCGTGGGATCGTGTGATCATACTCTCGTAGCCCTAAAACTATCTGGGGGGGTAGTCGCCCTGCGCCTTCAAGACTTTTTCTAGAGATAGATGGCCGGATCGACCCCCCAGAATCAGGAAACTGCCCTACTGTAGATAGATCTTGGAGAAAAACCCGACCCAATATGAGAAGACAGATACCAGTGTTCTCCATTTTCGGGGCAAAGATAGTGCGAACGTGCTGAAAAGGGACATTTTTCAACTGAACGAAAACTCAACCGCATGGTAAAATGACAGGCGTTTTTTCTCTTTTCTTTTGTTGCAGGGATGTCGCTTTCTCCAGCAGCTGGTTCAGGATATGAACGCACAGCTGACGAGCTTCACCTCACTGGAGCACTATGCATCGGAGTTAGGGGGAAGCATCACTCCGATGATCGCGGACAAGTTTGAGGCTCTCGACGATAATTCTGCGGACCTTCTTCAAGTGAGACATGTTACATATGCCCACAAGCAGCATACAACCTACGCGTTTTAATCCTTCTGCTAGAAAAATTACCCCAGTTTAATTCTAAGTGGTTTTCTCCCCAAACCTTGGGTGCAGGTGGAAAGGGGTTAAGATCCCATGCGCAGAAACCGCTATTGCTAGCGGTTTGTACTTCGTATTCCACGTTTTCGAAGTCAGACGGCACCGACTATTTTTTTTTTTGGAGGGGAACTTTCCACGGTATGCTAGCATCATACTTCTCACTCACCTTTGTCCACGAACGCACAACGTGCGCGTGTTTGTGCTTGCTTGTATGCCCTCGTTTGCAGAAATTCTTCGAGCGTTACGGCAAGATGGTGAGGTACAGCTGTGCCCAGAGGGCAAGAGATCTCGTCACCACGGGCAAAGGCTGTCCCAGCGGCGCACACCCCCTTCCCGAAACAGAGCCGCTTCAAGTCTACGCTCTTCGATGGTTGATGGGAAAGACTGGGGTAGGCTGTACGGTGGTGGAGATGGAGAAGGCGCAACACGTTGCAGACGCTATGCTGGCATTGCGCCAAGAGTAATTTCGATGAGGGCATTGCATCAGGACTGATTTTTGTGCCAGTTGCCCCCTCTAGACTGCCGTGCAGCCAGTAAGGGCCGCGGTTCTATGCGTTACCAGCGACTGCCGCGGGGCTTACATTGGCGCTGCCGGTGTAGCATGTAATGCTGCAGCGAGAGTCCCGTGCAGAGCGGAACGTCGGGCCGGCACGTTTTTTTATCTAGTATTTTGTCACGGTGGGATGTAGTAGTACAATACAGGACACCTAATAAGAAGCAGAAATGCTGGCTTAGGCTGGATTTCTTATTTGAGCTAGGTTGAGTTCTACACTGCAGTAACTTCATCTACGGACTATAATCAGCGTAAGTTAAGTTTTTACCCGTCCGCTGGAGGATAAAAAAAACAATATAAACTTGAGATCTTTCTATTATATGACACGTCGTGACTTGTCCTATAATGTACTGGTATAGGTCTTGCTGTGTTCTATGGGGGAGCTCAAGGTTGTTGTGCGGCAGGCCGTGCTCGTGCGCACGCATCTATGATAGCCCATGGCAAGGCATGGGCTTGCGGCCTTGCCGTTTCGGCAGTATGTGCTCTATTGGTGCTTTAGTCGAGCAGCTGCACGTTTTACGGCTGACTATATACGCTGACACGCAACAAGTGACCGGGTACTATTATATTTATTTCGAGCGAATTCGAGTTTCTAATTTACACCACGGCAAAAAATAGGAACCCCTTTCGAGATGTCTAGCCGAAGACCAAATCCACAACTGAGCGCAGCTCGTTCTCCGAAAAGCAAGAAACCTGGACGCGTCGTTTTAGTTCGACCAATGACGACAAACCAACGTGCACGCCGGCAGTCGGCAGTGTGCAGCACTACTACTGTGCAGCAGAATAATAATATGCCGAGTAGCAGAAAGTAGAACAAGCACGCAACAGTTCACGCGCACGACATATATATATCACAGCAACAAGGCCTGTGTTGTTTGATTCTGTCCCGAGCCCCACACCGGGAGAGAGCGAAGGAGGGAACTTCCTTCAGTCTTGGAGGTATGCGCCTCACGTGCAGCGGAAGCAAGCAGAGTACAGTAGTTGCCCCTCTCTATAGCGCCGGTATTTGCCAGCCGGAAACACCGGCACTGACTATGGCGGCAATCGGCACTACTCCGCATTCTTGACACTATTATTGGTTGTTCCCATCTGTGCCAGGCGATTTCACAGGCACTATGGCGGGCAACCGGCACTGCTCAACCGGCTCTATAGAGGGACCTCTACTGTAGTCAGAGACGAAGTTGGTCCCACCACCCACCGCGCAAAGGTGTGCACATTCTTGGTTTTGGTCGTAGCATCATCTCATTGAGGCCAGTCGAGGCTGCAATTTATCCCTCAAACGATTTGTTGTTGGCTACGTATATACAGTACCAGGTAGAGCATTGAGCATTCGTTGTGGTAAGATTTTGTATCGCCTTAAAAGAGGAGGCAACCCATGAACCTAGAAACCGGTCGCCTCGGTGGTCTAACCTCGAATACTACTAAGGTTGGAGTCAGGGGTTCAAATCTCGGTATTATGGAGATCTTTATTTATTTCTAGAGACACCAACTGCCGAGGGCGCTTTATAGCGTGGGTAAGCGCAGTTTGACGCGAGTCGACGAGGGAAGAAAATGCTGAATTCTTCTCGCGATAAAAATTTAGGCGCGTGCCGTAGTGTGGAGGGGGGGGAAGAGCCTGCTAAGCGACCCCGGATCTGAGTTACGACTAGGGAGGGAGAAGGAGAAAGAAAAAGTGCGAAAATAAATAGATGGGATTAGCAAAAACAAATAAAAAAAAGAGAGATCGTCCAAATCGTCCATGTTCCAGAACAACAGGCAAGACGATATACCGTGCCTGTGGTGTAAACCAGGTACCAGGTACGTACTACTTGGTCATCTGTGAGTGGAACATCTATGCTGTTGTGTGAATAATATGAAAGGTGTGATCATTGAGCTCGAAATATGAAATATTTACTGTACGACGTAGCTCGAAACTACTTTGGAATCATTGGTGCTTCCATGATGAGCAAGCGGCATGCGCCTAATGCGCATCCACTCGTCGTACAGCCCCTCGAAAGCGCTGCAGCCGATCCCCCGGATGCGAGCTCGGAAGCTTACAAATCCATCATTGCGTACTGGTAGTGGGGGGAGTGGCACCTTCATCTAATACCTGTGGGTACTCGTACATGTTTATCCCCACCAGGTATGTTTCAGGGCGCCTCAGCAGCATGCAAAATACAAAATATGAAGATGCCGACAGAACAAAGAACAAGAAAAAAGAATACAAGTACACCCAAAACTTTGGGATTAATATGGTCCAAGAGTTTTGGAGGCATGTTTTCCTCGGGGAACACGTGTCGTTTGCCCCTATGCATGGCGACATCTCTGTACGCACAGCTATACCCAAAGAGAGACTTGCACACCCTAGCTCCAAGCGGCTTCGTGTCACATTCACCAGGCAAGCGCTCCACTTGCTCAGCACGTGCAATGTACCTTCGGCAAGCAAGCGCGTTGGCTGCGCGCCGCGCGACCGCAGGCTCGGTCCGCAAGCTCGCCACTGGAAAGGATGTCAAGTTTGGGGTGGAGGGACGAGCGCTGATGCTGCAAGGGGTGGACATGCTCGCCGACGCAGTACAGGTGAGGGATAGTGAGGGAGGCAGCATGTACTCGTCTAGGTTGGCCACGCGCTGCGCGAGTATGGCAGCTTGATATAGGTGCCGTGGCAACGGCGAGCCAAGCAAAGGTCACGGTACGAGCTATCTTTTAGTCTCGTCTGGCAGTGTGACAGTTTGCTTGGATCTACGGCAGAGCGCTGTCTGCCTGGTGTGTGGTGCTAAATAAGCTGGTGCTGCTCAGAGTGCCACGAGCCGCAAGCCTGACCCTGGCTTTGGTGGGAGTGCCGGCAATACCTTCGCTCTGCTCCTGTCTGCTACGTGCAGCTGTTGCTTTTGAGGCATGGCGATAGCTCACTTTCAGCGGTTGGCAGTTGGGAGAACATCGATATCGTACGAACGAAACTGCAGCAATATGCACGCAGCACCTGCGCAAGCTCTGACAAGGTTCACGTGCACCCCGCTCTTCTAGAACCGAAGGGCTGGTCGTTCTGTCCTCTTGCCTTTACGTAATACAATACGCCTACGTACCTGGTATCATATCATACCTGGCAGGTTTCATCGCTATCATGACATCGTAACATCGTCGTAACTCTATAAAATAGCCCCGCACGTATGTACAGCTAGCTATGCAGTAATGCAGCACGGTTACGTAGCGGGGCAGGATTGCGGCATTGCGGCACACAGACGACGACTGCTATTGCTGTGTTCCTTACAAGGGCTCCGCTCCGCGGGTGGCTGACGCCGCCCGCTACGCTCGCGCGAGGAAGAAGGCAAGAAAATGTGAAGGGGGCAGAAAGAAGAGGCCCAT
>JAYJMJ010000262.1:535847-546104 GCA_036873875.1 Laminaria ephemera
TACCGAGATTCGAACCCGTGACTCCAACCTTAGTAGTCTTCGAGGTTAACCACTTTGACCACCGGGGCGACCGGCTATACAATTCTGCCCTGTGATGGTGTCATTTTTTTTTTTTGCATGCGGCCGTGGGCTGTGGGGTGATGAAATACCGTGCTGCTGTGGGATGGTATTTTACCAGACTGTTATGCAAGTATATAATGCCAGGTACCATGCTACCGTGGGGTGTTCTACTTTTTATGTGCTGCATGGAGATGTTATGTCACGAGCAGGAAAAGCAGGACCGTTTGTCTGCCCAACGGTGTTCTGATGTCGGGAATGTATGTGTATGGGTGTATGATGTATATGTGTATTGATGCATGTGTAGAGATGTATGATGTCATATGTACCATATATTCTTCCCGTCCTGTTGTTTAGTTCACCGCAAAAACAAACGAACAAAAAACAGGTGTTCACCGGTGAAAAAGACGAACAAAAAAAAGCGATTCGATTAAGATTGGTATATACACCGCGCCACTGGATGACCGTAAATGCAAAGCAAGCACGTACGCCCATACACATGTACCAGGTACCAATCTTGCGAATGGCTATTTTTTGTTTTTTGTTTTTTGTCGTGAATAACCCTTTTTTTGTTTTTTAGTGGTGATAAACACAATGTATCAATCTTGAGAATCGGTGTTATATATATATATATTTTGCGGCAAACAACACCTGTTTTTTGTTCGTTTTTGTTGTTGTGATAAAACACAACAGGACGGCAAGACGTTGGACAACGAGATCGAGGTGGTGGAGGGAATGAAGTTCGACCGCGGATACATCTCCCCGTACTTCGTCACCGACTCCAAGACCCAGATGTGCGAGATGGAGAACCCGCTCATCCTCATCGTAGAGAAGAAGGTACGCCACCACATTCCCCGTTTTCTTTAACCAATTTCCAGGTTTTTGTAAACGTAGTTCGGCGTTTTTATCGTGCCTGCACTAAGGAGAACCCGCTCACTCATCGTAGAAGGTGCGACAAATGCGGTTTTTTCTTCAATCAATTACCAAGTTTTTGTAAGCAGAGTGAGGCGTTTTTCTTGTACCTGCGCTAGGAAGGAGAACCCGCTCATTCTCATCGTAGAGAAGAAGGTGCGTCGCATTCTCCGTTTTCTGCTATTTCCAGGTGTGTTCCTAGCGTGTCAGAATTGAATTTGAGCCAGGTTGGGGCACGCGCGAGCACCTCCCCCGGTCCTGTTTTCCCTACCCCCCCGTCTGGTTGAAAAAGAGGGGAATATCCCTTTTTTTGGCATTTCCTTTGGTAGTCATGGTGAGGCGTTTTTCTCTTGCCTGTGCTGGAAGACAGACGCTCATCCGCGCTTTGCGATGGGGTTGCTGTATTGGCACGGGGCTCTTGCCTTGCGCCGCACGAGGTGAAACGTACTTTATTCGTACGAAGGAGCCTCTTTGGAAGATGTTTTTCCTTGGTGGCGGTTTTTCTGTTCGGTATTTCGGTTTGTTCGATTTTTCGTTCTTTCGATGTTTCATTCGCTCGATTTTTCGTTTGTTCCATTATTTCGTTCGCTCGATTTTTCGTTTGATCGTTGACTTTTCATTCGCTCGACTTTTCGTTTGTTCCATTTTTCGCGTGTTCTATTTTTTCACTCCCTTGATTTTTCAATCGCCCGATTTTTTGTTTGATTTTTCGTTCGTGCGATTTTTCGGTCATCCTTTCGGTTTGGCTGGATGGACAGGTATCGACGATCAACTCGATCATCCCTTTGCTGGAGGCTACGGTGAAGAACCAGCGGCCTTTGCTTATCGTGGCGGAGGACGTTGAGTCCGAAGCCTTGGCGACCCTCGTCGTCAACAAGCTCCGCGCCGGCATCAAGGTCGGTTCCCGCGTTCCCCCTCGCCTGTCACCTCGAAAAGTTGACCCTTATTCTACTGCAAAAACGAGCCCACGCTAGTCCCACGCAGTTTCCCTATTGAAAAAATGACCAGATACTGGCGTGTTTGCGATGTACCAACTTTGGTTGGGTAGGAGTTAGGTAGGAAACATGTAGTAATAGTGTTGAAACCGTCGAACTCACAATCAATGGCCAACCCAACCCACGAAAAATCAGCAAAAAATTCGGTTAGTTTTTTTTTTCCTACCATATTTTCAATTTCCAACCTAATTTTTTCGTGGGTTGGTTAGCCATGGGCTATGAAATTCGTCGGTTTCAGTGCTAGTTTTACGTTTTATCCAACCCAACAGAGTTTTGAATCGCAAACACCCTACTATTTCAAAATACAAATATGTCCCGAAATAAGTAGGGTTTTCCCACAATACCTCCAAGTAGTTTGTCAGCTAAAAACGTGGGTGCAGTTTTTTTAAAGGGTTAAGGTTGCCTCCGTTTAGCCCCCCCCGGTAGCTGACCAGTCTGAAGACAAACAGCGAAGAAATACGATGGGGTCGACCTGCCTACTTTGCCTACTTTCTTGCCCTTTTTTAGAGCCCCACTCACGGTTTTGGGGACACTTGACTTGGAATTAGTGTGATTGATTTGCAGCAGTATAACTGGTACTTCGTATGTGTTGTGCGAAAATGGCGCCTTAGCTCAAAAGGTATCAGATATGGCATTCGCTTGAAATCGTCATTGGATCAAGCCGAGTTCGAGTTAATTCGGACGTCCTTATTGTTTTTGGCGTCCGCTGTTGGCCGAGACACGCACACGCCCTTAGGGTGGAAACCCAAGGGATGGCCACCACCACAAACTGTTGTTATGGTGCTACGGTTGCGGTATGTGCCGTATTACAACGGGGGTAGTATGGGGCAGGCCCGGCTACTGTGCAGGTTGTTATCTCTAGGTATTTTCAGGGCTTTTCACGGATCATGACCCGTCTAATCAGGAGGTTCCCAATATCGCGCGGGTCGAGTCGGGTGAGGTCAGGAGAGATAGTTCGAACTCTCACGCGCCGGAACGGGTCGGGCCAGGAGGTTTTCTAATCTCATGCGCCGGTTCGGGTCACCCTGATCCGACCCGACCCGCGAGAGGTGACCCGATCAGTTGAAAGCCCTGGTATTTTTGGATCACTAACGGTTGATTCTCTTAGTTCGTAGCTCTTGGTTTCCTCCTGACGACTCCTCGGAGGAAGGGACAATAACCTCGCTGACAGCGGAATACAATAACAACGCCTCCACAGCGAAGGATCGGTTGTGTTACAATAGCCTGAGACTTGAAGCACCTCGTCTCAACGAGACGGGCCAGCAGGCCGGTGTTTGGTACGTGTGAGTAAAAGGATCAGCTGTATCATGGTCGACATGAGTGACACTCATCGCCTTAGGGGTGTTGCGAGATGAACCCGCCCGTCCCGTGTGACGACCGGGCGGCTGATCGGCTCTGAGAGCGATCGCCTGCAGTAGAATGCAAAGAATGGCCCCCCAGAGTGGGTAAGAAAAAATAGTTTTCGCCGTGCATAGCGGGAATTTCATTACTGTAGTCGCTAGTACTTGGAAAGCCGGCTACATGGCATCCATCGAAGCAAAAGGGGTGGTCACCGTGGCCAAGTTGCCCGGGTATAACGTGGGCGTGAGCCCGGGACACTGATTCATTGCGCTACGACGAAGCAGCTCCAGTACTGTTGACACACTCGGAGCCAGGACGTGCTCCGAGCCTGTCACGCTAGCCCGAAAATGAGCAGAACGGCGTTCCATTCGATCCTCCAAAAGTCTGAAGCTTATTGGAGGAGGCATCGCCGTCGCCATGGTCACTGGCTTCTTAAAAGGCGAAGGGGTATCTTCAAAGCATCCGGTCCACTAGTCCACTGGTTCCGGCGTTCAGGCTCCGAGTTACCTTTGCGAAAAGTCGGACTAGCCGCAGACGCTGCTGCGGTACGAGAGCGTGTGCGCGGGCCAAGGGGTGGTGCCCTATGGGCGGGGGGACTGAGAGCAGGCTCTGGAGACCTGGCTCTCTGAGAGGGCATGTTGCGTGTACCTGTGTGGCAAGGGGCGAGTCAGCTGGCGTCGGATTGCACACACTCTGTGATTTGTTTTCGTTCGGGTGAGGCAGCGAGGCAAGATGGGCATCTGTATGGCGAACAGCAACGCTCGAAGGAGCAGGGTTGTAGGCCTCTTGACAACCCGGGTCATTTTCGAAGTCTCTGCGATGCCCCGACCACGCTACCGAGGCTTCTTTTTTTTTTTGTAGTACAGACGATGTCCCCCATACCGGGCGCCCATCCAAAAGTGTCGTACGGCCCCCGTGGGCAGTCTCGGTTTCTTCATCGCACCAGTTACCTTCGGCTGCTGGCGCTACAGTACCGGTCCTCTGATAAGAAAACGATATATCGGTTCTTGAGTACTACAGCTGTCGAGTTTCTTATTTCCTCGGAATGTTTCGGATAAGTTTTTTGTGAGGCTCTTATTAGATGGCCGGTAGTGTAGTCGGGCCGGCTCCCCCCCCCCCCTTTCCTTCCGATGATCGTGCCCCGGCCCTTCCCACGCCGCGCAGGTACGCCCACCGCAATCACGGCTTCGATCCCCACCACCTTGCAATCCTCCCCAATTGTCGAAGAAATGGAATTTGATCGCACCTCGGAGAACGACTGCATCATGCTGGCGCGGTCGTCCTCCGAGGTCCGGTCGAAGTCCGTTTCGTCGATGGTTGAGGAGGGTTACGTGGTGGTGGAGGTCGAAGCCATGGTTGCGGTGGGCGTACCTGCGCGGCGTGGGAGGGGCCGGGGGGCGATCGTTGGAGAGAGAGGGGAGGGGGATCGGGCCGGAATATCGTCAGTAGCCGAAGGCAGTTGTTGTGGTGAAACCGAGACTGCCGTACTTCATCTTTGTGTGGACGCTCAGTATGGGAGAAATCGTGTACTGCTAGTAACTAAAGCGCCCGTAGCGTGCTCGGGGCATCGTAGAGGCGTGAAAAATGACCCGGGTGGCCAGAGGTCAGTGGGGGGAGTCGGAAGGTGCTGCGCTCTTGGGCGCGAGCTGCACGAGCGAAAACGCTTGTCGCACGCTGAGACCGGGGGCAACGGTTGATCCAAAAGTTGTTCGGACATTGGTTCGGAATGAATCTCGTCCGAGTTCGAACCGCGGAAGGGTACGTGTGTCGCTGGCGTGTTTCGGACGGATTCTCGTACTTGAGAAGGGTCGCGAAACGTCGGATTAGCTGCGGACGCCGCTGCGGTGCGAGAGAATGTGCGCTGGCCAAGGGATGGTGCTCTATAGGTGGGGGGGCTCAGCGTGGTTCTGGAAACGTGGGTCTTAAAGAGCATGTTGGGTGCACTGCTGTAGAAAGGGACGAGTCAGCTGACGTCGGATTGCGCACACGCTGTGAAAATGTTTCGTTCGGGTGGGGCAGCGGGGCCAGATGGACATCTGTATGAGGAACAACAAATATCGAAGGAGCAGGGTTGTAGCCACAAATAGGTTATGGTCCTGACCACCTTTCGCGCTGTTGTCTGCTCTCGCTGTGCTGTGACGCTGCTGTCGCTCTGTCTGCTGTTGCTCTGGCTGGTTTTGCTCTGCTGTCGCTCTGTTTTTTGCTGCGCTGTCGCTCTGCTTTTGCTCTGCTTTTGCTCTGCTTTTGCTCTACGTTTGCTCTTGTGTTTCTCTGCGGTCGCTCTGCTTTTGCTTTGTTTTTGCTCTGCTGTCTGCTGTCGTTTTGCCTGGTTTTGCTCTGCTGTCGCGTTGCTTTTGCTCTGCCTTTGCTCTGCCTTTCTTCTGGTTTGGCAGGTGTGCGCGGTTAAGGCTCCCGGGTTCGGAGACAACCGCAAGGCGACGTTGCAGGACATCGCCGTGCTCACGGGGGGGCAGGTGATCAGCGAGGAGGTCGGCTTGAAGCTCGAGGATGTCACCCCCGAGCAGTGCGGGACGTGCAAGCTGGTAAGTGGCGACCCTGTGCACGCAGGCACGAGGCGTATGAGTTGTGTAGTTGATTGTCGACTGGTTTGTGTTGGCGGGGAGACGCTGCTGAACCTTGCGAAGTAGACAAGCACCGGCGCGCGGCGAGCATGCTCGAAGGGAGGTGTTGATGTTGGTGCAGACAGTGGTTTTGTACTGTTGTGATCTCGTGTTTGCCTTAGCTTACCTTACCTTACCTTCGCTTACCTTACATTTCCTCACCATACCTTAAGGTACCCTACCTTAAACCTTACCTTACCTAACCTTACCTTGCCTTACCTTACCTTACCTTAAGTTACCTTACCTTACCCTTACCCTTTCCCTTACCTTGCATCTGTGTCTTGCTTAGGTCAAGGTGTCGAAGGACGACACTATCGTGCTGGACGGTTCAGGTGCTCGCGATGGCATCGAGGAACGCTGCAACCTGCTGAGGGAGAGCATCGAGCGCACCAAGTCCGACTACGAGAAGGAGAAGCTGCAGGAGCGTCTGGCCAAGCTTCACAGCGGTGTCGCCGTCATTAAGGTGTGATGTAGGGTCACTTTTGTGTTTTTGCTGCTTTGGGCAGAATGGAGGATCTCTGTATTTGTATTTCGCCGTGTGTGTTGATGCAGACCATGGTTTATGTATGTAGAAACCGCAGGTTGTCTTGTGGGTGTTGGCTCAGTCCTCCGCACGATGAGCGGCACATTTCAATTGTTGTTGTTGTTGTTGTTTTCTGTGTTGTTTTTCGCTTGTATCATACTATAGTACTCGTACTCATACCTGTACGGTACGGACCTGTCTTGGGTCGGAAGCGTCGAGGGGGTGCCCGGTTTGATGGCCAAAAGTTCATCCGTTTTTCTGCTTACATCGTTATTTTCTTGTTCCTTGTTGTGTGGTCGTTGCTTTGCTTTTTAGGTGGGCGGCAGCTCTGAGGTGGAAGTGGGGGAGAAGAAGGATCGGTTTGTTGACGCCCTGAACGCCACTCGCGCGGCCGTGTCGGAAGGCATCGTGCCAGGAGGTGGCAGCGCTCTCTTGTGGGCGTCTCGGCAACTCGAGGTGCGTGGTGGCGTGTGATGCCCTAGTAGACAGCTGCGTACCCGGTAATAGTTTAGTCAGGAGTGCGGAATGTGGCTCTTTGCCCGGAGGGGAGGTGTGGGACGCAATGTTCGCAGATGGGGGCGTTCTTTATTTAGGATGGTGGCTGGGACGCGCGGCGCAGCGGTGCTCTTAACGTTCTCGTGAAGTTTGTTTGTATTCTATTGGTAGCATGCATTGTTACATTTTGTTTGATTGGTAAGTGTGTGTTTTTTTGTGTTTTTGTGTGTTTTGTTGCGCTTTGTTTGATTACTTGTGTGTGTTTTTTGTTGTAATGTGTTGTTTGGTGCGGTATGCTTGATTGCTTGTTATTTGTTTGTTTGTTCAGTGTTGTATACATACTTTCATTTGTTTTTGAAATTTTCGCGTCTATTTTGGTGTAACAGGCAACCAAGGCTTCCTGCACCAACATGGACGTCAGGATTGGGGTAGAGATCATCGAGAAGGCGCTCAGGTGAGGGGCAATCTAAACATCACGACCAACAGGCCTTTGCGCAATCCCGCCCTACACTATTCCACATTGCACTGCACCTGAATTAGCGCACATGGCGGATTATACACCAGTTTTGTACCAGCCCAACGAGTCATCATACATGTTCCACGTACAACAGTACACATAGTACGAATATCTCCCCTTCGAAATGGGGCAATTTTATTTTGCCAGATGTAAAGCGGGCGACCATTTTGTAGGTTTTGTCGCAGTGTTGTAACTCCTTGAGGCGTTTTGAAATACCCCATTCAGCAAGAATGACCCGCTTTCCCAACAGAACGGTCTCCGTGGAGGTTTTTTAGAGGGTACCATTCCGCAAGAATGACCCGCTTTTCAGTCGCTCGCGCCAAGCTGCAAACCTTCTCCATGATAACCGTAACAATCATCATGGCCAAGCGCGAACCGGGACTGCGCAAGGTCTCTTGTGAGGATGTGGTATAATATGTGGTATAATACTACCCTGGTAGTGCCACAGGATTGTTTGTGTTACAGCTACTGACTCCTGTCGTGATACAAACGTTTATCGTTCACGTTTTTGGTTGAGTTGGCATTTTGTGGGCAGATGTAATTTTCTAGGGAGGCGAGCGCCTGTGCAAACGCAAGAGACATGCTCTGTCAAAACGCAAGAGCTCATCCGTGAAAACGCAAGAGAGCGTCTGTCAAAGAGCAAGATAACGTATTTTTTAAGCGCAAGAAAGCGTCTGTGAAAGCGCAAGGAGCGATTTGCGACTAATGGATAAAATATACTGTATGTGCATTCCGTTGACATCGCAGGACTCCCGTGCACACGATCGCGATGAACGCTGGCGCTGAGGGGGCGGTGGTGGTGGGAGAGCTGCTGAAGAGTGACAACCCGCAGTGGGGACACAACGCCGCGACCGGCGACTACTGCGACATGATCGCCGCAGGAATCATCGACCCCACCAAGGTATATATAGCACGGGTTTCGATGCCTCATGGCGTTTACCCCCGCCCATCCTCCGCCCCGATCGCTGTATACAGTACGTGACACCACGTTCGAAATTCCTATTTTAGGCCAGACTCAAATTCTTATGCGAGATGGGGTGTGTCGTGCACTACTTTCAATGTAAACTTCTGGTTCTCTTGTGTTTCTTGAAAAACTCGAGCCATTTTTTCTTATCTCGCAATTTCGTTAGTGCTGGCACGTACTGTACACTCGCTTCTATACGCGCTTTCGCATGCGTAATAGGTACTCTGGTACTAGTAGTAGCTGTGGAGTGTGGGAGAAGCAGTTGGGCTAGTAGTACCACTGTTCTTGAAGCTGCCTTTGGATTGATAAACTGCCGTGCTGTACCGTATCAATATTCAGCGCTCAAGGGTAGTATTAGTCCGGCTTTCTTGTCTTCCTCCACGGGCTTACATACAGAGTAGTGGGGCCTGTATAAGGCGGTATGAATAAGGCGACCATACGATATACGGCGGCCAAAATCGGCTGTCACAACATAAACTGTGAATAGGGCGGTCCACCCTATCCAGGGCGGAAACCGCACTATTGCCGACCCATTCTCGGCTCCACATCAGCGCAAAACCTCGGTCTGCCGCTGTTCCTCATGAAAGACATATATCACACCCCTACTGCTGCTGCTGCTGCTGCGAGAACACACGTAGCCCTAGCGCACAACGAGCAGTGGGCATAAGTACGATGCCCTCTGCGACGGTGTGTGTCTTCAGCAGGATCTGTCGCACGCAGCTTAATTAATACTACACTTGGTACCATGCGAAATGTGTGTGTGTACCCGTCTGCTCTGCTGTGGTATTGTATGCGTTTGGCATCACACGTGGTTACTGGGTTCATGGTACTGCTGGAATGCTGTACCTTCCTTCTCCGAACACGAGTAACTCTCTCCCTGCGGCACTCTGGGATGTCTGTTGGGTCAGGAGCACATTGTACTCTCCACTAAGACGCTGTATTTGCTCAATAGGGCGGTCAACCCCCCCAGCCGCCCTAACCGCCCTATATCCACCCTAAACCGAGTAGGGCGGACTTTCGATATAGCGCGGTCTAATTTTTGGTCCACTATACCGCCTTATATAGGCCCCACTACTGTATGTCTATAAGATGTCATGGCGTCGTGAGCGCAGGACGATGGCGGTATAGCTTTGGAATGAAAATGGTGCAGCTAGAATCTGCCGAGGGTCGTTGACGTTGTCGCATTTCCAATCGACGTATCCACAGTGATGCGCTTCTTCGGCCGGAACACCTAGTAGTCTTGAGCACGGTGGTGGTATCATATTGTGCGGAAACGTACCTTATGCTTAGCTTACTGTGCTAGTGGCAGTTACCGTGGCAAGATATCTCTCGCGTATGAACATACGTCTCGGCCGCCCCTAGCCTCGGCATGCCTACCTCCGATCATGTCGCGTCTGTCACACTCGCTCTCTGGGTGCAGACATACTATAAACCATACCAGGTACACGTACACCGAGTGCAGACGGTTCTACAGTACTGTAACCGGTATATGAGTACGACTGCTACCAATAAATCGGCACAGACGCTTGAGCTCGGGCCTCTCCGCCTCCACGCCGTCACACCGTCCCCTTTCTCGTTTCCCGTTTCCGTTTTTCAGGTTGTGCGCACCGCCTTGGTAGACGCCCAGAGCGTTGCCGCGCTCCTCATGACCGCGGAGGCAATGGTAACGGACCTGCCTGCCGAGGAGGCGGCGCCTGCCGGCCCCCCGCCGATGGGAGGCATGGGAGGCATGGGTGGGAGGGGGGGCCGGGGCGGCATGGGGATGTAAACTGTTCCCGTCCACGCTTGATTCCCGATTTTCGGGGTGGGGGGGTGGGGGGGGGGCGTGCTGT
>JAYJMJ010000262.1:547531-561031 GCA_036873875.1 Laminaria ephemera
TACTGTTTTTGTTTCTGACCGTATCACCAGGGTTTATACCAGGATGATTTTATGTACGGTAACTATACAACCCGTTTGTTACGGGGACAACCTTGTGTTTTATGTGAATGTTAGAGGTTTTACGGTTTCGGTATGAGTATTAGTTCATGGTATTCATTCCTTGTTATAGTTGTTTTTGAACGTATCACACCAGGGTTTGTACCAGGGTGATATTATGTACGGCAACTATACAACCCGTTTTTCTAAAAAAAACAAAACAAAAATAACAACAGCAACAACAAAAGGGGGCGGCGGGGGGGGAGGGGGTGGATTCTTTTGGAGAGTCACCGGAGATACACTCCCATGGCACCGCCAGGGGCTTTTGGAGTGTGCGTATGGCACTGCCACCTCCATGAACTGTCATGGGACAGTCATGACAAAAGCCATGGTACTGCCATGAACTCCCATGGGCCTCCATGACCTGCAATGGGACTTGCATGGTAGTCCAACCCGAGTCCACGGGGAGAGTGCCATGCGGTGCCATGGGGGCGCCATGGGATACCAGGGGGAGTGCCAGAGAACGATAATGACAGTCCCAGGGCTAGTCCCGTGACAGCACCATTGGACCTCCCATGGCACCACCACGGAACATATTCAAGGCATGCCGTGGCGGTCGGTTCTATAAAAACCCATGGAAATATATGCCCTGGAAGCTCGTGGCACTGCCATGGCAATGCCATGAAGCCCAAGAAAGCTCGTGAAGGCCCATGAACGCCCATGTAATGTCGTAAGACTCCCATGAAATGTCATGGCTCCCATGGCATCGTCATGTCATTGCCATAGGAGCCCATGGCAGTTCCATGGCACGCCATATGACACACCATGGGAACCGCCATAATGCGCCATGAAAAAGTTAAATCATGAAATGTGTACGTTCTGGGATATTTTCATGGCGCGTCATACCAACTCCCGTCGCCGTGGCGTGCCGTGGTGTGCCATGGCACTGCCATGAGCTTTCATAGCACTGTCATCCCATGGCAATGGCAGTGCGATGGCGATGCCATGAGAATCATGACGTGTCATGGCCGGCAATGGGCTTTCACGAACTTTCATGGACTTTCATGGCATTGCCCTGGATACTACTGGCACCGACTGTCTGCCATGACAAGTTTCATGGCGTTGTGTCATGAACACGTCCATCATGTTATGAACAGGTTTATGGCGTTACAATGGAACATGTCCAATGGCGGTGCCATGGGAGGTCCCATGGGACTGCCATGGGACTGCCATGGCTCTCCCATGGTGCTTCCATCGCACTACCATGTCTCTGCCATGGATGGTCACTCCATGGCACCTACCATGCCACTGCCATGAATAGTCACTCCATGGCACTACCAGGACATGGCATTACCAGGCCACTGCCGTGGATGGTCGTGGAAATCCAAGGAGGGAAATCCATGGCACTCCCGTAGGCCGGCATTGGACAGACATGGAAGTCCCATGGCCCACGAAAGTTCATGGCAGTGCCCTGGCTTTGTCATGACAGTTCCGTGGCTGTTCACGGAGGGTCATCAAGTTGATGACAGTGCCATAACCACCTTCTCAACGACCATAGTGGTGCCATGGGAGTGCCACCAAAACCCATGGCAGTGCCGAGAAGGCTCATAAAAATACATGGCTATCCATGGCAGCGCCATGACAGTGCCATGGCAGTCCCTTGTTGGCTAGCGGTGTCATGCCAGTGGCATGGTGGCCTATACCATGGTGGTGCATGGCTCCCCGTTTTTGCAGAACGGCCCTGCAAAACACCTCCTGCAGGACACCCGTGGTCAATTCAATCTTGCACGTCCGCCCAGACTAACCCGACCCCAGACGTATCTCTAAGCCAAACCCCAACCCTAAAGCCAAACCGATCCCCAACACCTTCGTGAGCTCAAGGTCGGCAGCGGCGGTCGCATGGCTCTGTGGCGTGTTTGGTGGCGTTTTTCCTAACAAACTTTGGCGGCCAGAGGTTGTTTGTAGGGCCATCCTGCATTTAGATCGAGTCACAGTGCATGGGAGTTGAAGAAAGTGAAATGGCAGTGTACTCTTGTGGCGTGCTATGGTGGTGCCGACCGTGCCACGTGCTATGGCAC
Source organism: Laminaria ephemera (assembly GCA_036873875.1). Classification (NCBI taxonomy): domain Eukaryota; class Phaeophyceae; order Laminariales; family Laminariaceae; genus Laminaria; species Laminaria ephemera. Next base: position 549,646 of record JAYJMJ010000262.1, read on the forward strand.
CGCCATAAACATTTTACCAATGCACTGCCATGGCTTTCATGGCCGTGCCACAGCAGTGCCATAACGGGCTGCAGCGCCATGACAGTACCATGATAGGCAGCAGTACCAGTAATGTTAGTGCCATGGCAATGCCATAGGTATGTCTAGAATGTGCAAAGTCAATTGATTGATTGATTGATTGATTGATGGACTGGTGCATCGAGGGCTGTCAATCTAGCTAGCTGATCACCGGTGGCCAACTTTGTTAGGGTTAGGGCTATCACCCGGAAAAGCCAGAGCTCTCATGCACGAAACACTCCTCGCATTGATCGTTTTCCGGGGTCCAGGAGTGTGGACCCACTCCAAAATTAATCAATGTTGATCGTTGTTGCGGGTCTACTTACCAGTAAGTGTGATGCCATCTACAGTATTAACAGCACAAAGTAGCCATTCCATACCACTCTGGACGAAAATATAGGGACCTTTAGGGGTATGAATGTGAATACCAAACGGTCCTTACATTTACTTCGAGAGTGATATGCACTATGAAACATACCTGACTCTTAGCTCACCCCCCCCTCGCCCCCCCCTGGTCCGGGCTACCCTCCGACAGATGCTGGTGGGGAATCTCCTCTGCTGCTGGTCAACCCCTTAATCGTCGAGGCTGCGGACATTTTCTTCTCCGAAACGCAAACAGTCAACGGTGACATCGAAGGCTGGGTGCAGAGGCAAGGGCGGGATAAAGATGAGAACGAGCGTTTTCTGCATACGTGAGTGACTCAAACCACGCGTTGTTTTGAAGAGCCATTTGGCGTTTGCATGAAACTGTCTGTTACCTACGTTGTTTGTTTGTAAATCGAAAATCTAAACCAAAACACACTATATGCGCCATCACTTGCCACGGTACTGCTAGGTGGTGTAAATGCGTGGGCATACGTGCGGCAGGCTACACTCCGACCTACGTTACATACAATCCCTACAACATATTTGTGATGCAAAAACGGCCTCAGTGTCTAATAATTGACCGTGGAATTTAACTTTAATCCGTACGTCGCACAGAGAGCTGCTGAGTATGTAAACGGCGTTAGGTATGTTTGTGTAACGGTGCGGGGGAATACGTAGAGAAAACAGGCATGTTTTCTCCCAGCCGCATTTTATGTCTCAGGAGGTGCCTATGCTTTCACTCCTTGTTCTGTGTAATACATGCATCTATGCTTCCGTGTCCTTCCCTCATGAGTGCCCGGCTATGAACGCGTCCCGGCCTACCCCTCCACATCCAACTGGGCATCCAACACGCTAGTGTCTAAGGTGCTTCATGCAAGCGCTTGGATCGGTTGGTTGGGAGAGGCTCCCGGTAGATAGGTCCTAGCCTCGGAGTGGCGAGGGATTTGGGTTTTTCGGTTTTCATGGACGCACGCTACGAAAAAGGTGCACCATGTTTTTTCTTCATCTCCTCTATACCTCATCCAAAAACAGATTTCGAGAAAAATAAAAGTGCTATATACCCGATGAACAATGCCATAACCTATTACGGGGGAACATAGTAATCAGGACCAAATATTATTAGCAAAAACAGTGTAATATATAAGTTTTTGTGTATATCGTGGGTCCTGATTACTATAGTCCTCCGTAATAGGTTTTCAACGAAACACATTTCCAAAAAAAAAGAATGGAATTCCGACGATTTTGGGTTAAGGAGCCCCGTCATTCAGAAACATTTTCAGCCAAAAAGTGCCACCTCTATTGTAGCACTTGTCCATGAATGGTCCAGATCACCCTTCGGAGGAACATCGTCTGGGCAAGGTGGCGGCTACGATCACCGAGGCCATCGCAAATACGGTCAGAGCCGATGCGTCACTGGCGGCCGCGGCGATATCGGCCGCCAGCATCCAGGTCCTGGGCACTAGCTAGCCTACTTTAGTCACGTGCCTCAGTGCTAGTGGGTAAAGTGCTACGTAACCAACGAAAGTCAACGTCTATGCTTACTACGGCAATCAGCACTCGATATAACGGCGACACCTAGTATATGCTTGATGCGAAGAGCTCTTCCTCTTCGGCAAAATCGAGGAGAGAGTGTTGATGAAGCAAGGTCGAGAATACGAGATGATGGAACCTTCAACAGGAACGGCCGTCATCACCAAGCCGCGCAACCTGTCAACGGTCTAATGATCTCCACATCATCCTCGACAGCGAGACAAGGCCTTCAAGACCATCGGCTTTGTCGCCACAAAACGTCACCTATGCCTAAGCATACACCTGGTACGAAATGTGGGCGAGATATGCCGTAATGCTTACCAGATATAAATAGTATCCTCAGCGTGCATGCACCTCTGACTTGCCCCTCCTCCGCCCTCCTAGATAGATGGTGGCAACAGACGGCCAATCAGGAAGGGGATAAGATATGCAGAAAGTATTTGATGTAATGTATAGAAGAAACGTCATGAGCGCCCAAATGTTGGAGGTGTCTCTATTAGGAGTAGGAACGGTGCTCCGTCTCGAAAGGGATACGTGGTCAATGGTCTAATGACGAAGGCAAGCCACAAATGAGTACGCCCACCCCCTCCGCCCTCCGCCCCGCAGTGTGGATACCTTCTATGATGTTAACCTACACCGCTCCCGGCCGGTCGTGGTCTACGCTACGGGAAGGCATATATGCACCTTGTGGGACGAGTTGAAGCCCGAAGAGGACGACAGTGCTGAGGAGTCTGCTGAGGGGCCTGTTCTTAGCGACATCGATTTTCGCCTATCAGCGGCGTCGGCAGCTGCAGACGGCAAGACACCGCTGGCTATCATGACGCTCGGCTGGGACAACACTGGCTCTCCGTTTGCCTCTGGTCGATACTACGAGTGTAGCACGAAGATTCTGGAACTGCCGCAGGTGGTGCGGTGGTTTGTGTCGCACCACCAGGGCAGCTCGCCAAGCCCGAAGGTAGGATGTTAAATACCGGAATATAACGTTCTGTTAATCCCTTTAGAATGGGACCCACGCTTTTCGGAACAAACTAACGATCGCAATCGATTATAGTCTCCCATCTTCTCCAGTGTATGCATCGCGAAAGACAGTCGCTGCAAGTCAGTCCTCGCCATATGGCAATGAAATTTCGGGAACACTTCACCAGTGTATAAGTAGGCCAGAACAAATTTTGAATAATAGTTAAATTGTTTCTTGCGATACGCGTACATACATGAAAACGTATTAGATATTGGCGCAGCTGCTACCTGGACGACGTCAGCTATGGTTTCGGTGACGTCTAAAAGTGTACAATACTGCATGTGCGGGGTGTGTATACCGCGGTCAACGATAACCAAGCACGTTGTGGGTGGCTGCGAGCAAAAGCCAGACACCAAGTATTACTGGTATGCGAAACGCATGCGCGGGGTGTATACATTGCTGTAAACGATTGTCAAACACGTTGTACACGGGTGCGGGCAAAAGCCAGACACCGACTGTTACTGATATGCAGCACGCATGCGTGGTATATACATACTAGGGTCAACGATTACCCAGCACGATGTACGCGGCTGCGAGGCATCACTGTCTTCGGTGACAGCGTGAACGGTACACCGAGCGCAGCATCGTCAGGCACGACGAGACCGTCGACGTAATGAGTATCGTCTGTAATCGTCGTCAACCCTGCACTGATTTTAGGTCGACTACGTCCCGATTGGGTTCGGAGGAACGGATCCAAGGAGTGGGCTGAAGCCATCGGAGATAATCTCTCCCTCTAAGGACAAGTTGAGCAGGATGGACAATTGCGAAGCTGGCGACCGGTGCGTGATTACATAATTTCGTCGAATAAGTGGTAAGGTACCCTCGGTAAGGTACCCTCGGTATGATACCCTCGGTAAGGTGCTCTCGATTAGAGTCACAACAAAGGGGTGCATGTCTCGGGTCTCTCGTGATTGCGAGCAACACTTTGTAGTACCAGGTGGGAACGCCATATCTTGTGAGGCCGTTGGTCCAAATACATGGTCAAAGACGATAAAGCCTGGTCAAGGCGCCGCCCCGATGGCCCACGTCTGCCAAGATGGTCTCTGGGATACGTCTTGGAGCTAGCAAGGGAGAGAGGTTCACGGATGAAACACCTGCTACACGACTGGTGGTTCAAGTTTCACTACTGTCGTTAACCTATACCTGGTGTGTGTATAACGCCTCACACTCCAATGGCTGGCCGATGATGGTCATCAGAAGCGAACGCCAAGTCTTTGCTAGACGAATTTGAGCAGTACGGATGATGTGTAAGATGGTACGTTCGCTCGAAAAAGGTGCTCGTTGGGCCGCGAAAGGTACGCCGGCCCGAATATGTATTTGATGCCCACATAAAACTCAATGAAACAAACGTTGCCTGTGTGCTTTGGATGCACCTGCCGTTTATTCCGCGTTTGCAGCATGGAAATGCTATTCCAATGCAACAACGAGTCTCCGAACACCAACCGCAAAGCAATAAATGAAGCTTTACAACGCGGCGGGAAATCAGGTGGGTTCGCTCAGGCTGATTCGTGTATTTCAATTTGCGATTATTGCAAGTAGTCCAGATTACTCAGCAGTATCAGTATCGGTTTCAAGGAACCATTTACTGGGGCAAGATTGCCGGTCATCTATCCTTCAGATGTGTTCGGCTGTGGCCTACCAGTCGGAGCGAAGGGTTTTTCTTTTTAGATGCTAAGACTACATATATACGATGTCCACACCTGCCTTTCACACAAAATCGGCGTTAACTTAAGCGGTACACTCACGTGAGTGCCCGAGCGATGGGCGCACTCGTGTGGAGCTCAGTTGTCTCTCAGCCTTCCCGCAAAATACGCAGGAAAGGAAAGCGCAATTGAAACTTGGCCATCCATCAAAAGCCAAGTACGGCCTGTGGTGCAACATTCCGGGAAACCGTTCTAGGGTCGTTAAACTCCGCTGCTTCTTTCCGTTTCCGCCTGCATCAATTGTCTTCCTGCAGAATCCGACGCATCTGAAGCATCGGTGCCTCCGCACGTTATACCCGAGAACCACTTCCCGATGGATCCAGCGGATACGGTAGCTGCGAGCACCAATGGCTTGTTTGCGGTCAGCCCGCCCGGAACACGTAAGTTCCGTGCCTTTTGTTTGTTTTGAGATGTGCCGCTAGTAGGCGTCGCTTTACAAGACGCTGCGTTTAGTTGGTACCGCGTATGTAAATAGCAGTTTCATCTCTCGCTCTGCGGGAGGATCGAATATTGCACTTCTCAATGGCCGCGTTGCTAAATGTACCTCATTCCTGTTTCTTCGTTGGTCAATTGGTCAGTTGCCCCAGTTCGACCCGTATCTCACTAACCCTATTGGTCTTTATAAATGGGTAGTTTGGCGCGGCTTTCGTGGGCAATTCATGGGTGTCCCATGAAAGCCCCACATGATACGGGATAGACATGGAAGACCCATGGGAGACCCATGAAACCTATGGAAGACCCATGGGGGACCCATGAACCAGCACTCTTGAACCCATGGGCGATCCATGGGCCAGCATTCTGAACCTATGGGTGACCCATCGGCCAGCGCTCTAAACCCATTGGTGACCCAGGGGCGAGTACCCTAAACTCATGGGTGACCCGCCCGAGGGGCAGCACACTATACCCATGACTCACCCACGGGCGACCCATGGGCCAGTACTACTAATACAAACTCATGGGATGACCCATGGGTGACCTATGGGCCGGTATCAGACACTCATGGGTGACCCATGGACAACCGATGGGACAGTACCATAAACTCATGGGTGACCCATAGATCTCCCATGGGCCAGCACCGTAAATCCATGGAAGACCCATGGGCGACCCATGGGCGACCCATGGGCCAGCACTCCAAGACCATAAGTGACCCGTGGGACAGTACCATAAAGTCATGGGTGGTCCATGGACGACCCATAGGGCAGCACCAAATACCCATGGGTGACCCATGGGCGACGCATGGGCGACCCATAGGCCTGCACTACAAACCCACGGGCGACCCACGGGCGACCCATGGAACAGTACAGTACCATCAACTCATGGGCGACCCATGGGCGACCCATGCGCCACTACCATAACTCATGAGCGACCCATGAGAAAGTACCATTAGCTCATGGGCGACTCATGTTTACCCATGGGAGACCCATGGGCATGCACGGGAGACCCAAGGCGAACGCGATAAACCCATGGGAGGCATATGGGCGACCCACGGGCGACCCATGGGACAGTACCATAAACTCATGGGCGACCCATGGGCGATCCAAGGGCCAGTACCATAAATTCGCAGGCGACCCATGGGGCAGCACTATATATTCATGAGTGACCCATGCGCGACCCATGGACGACACATGGGCCAGCACTACAAACTCATGGGTGACCCATGGGCGACCCATGGAGCGGTACCAGAAATTCACGGGTGACCCATGGGCGACCATGGGCCAGTGCCTCGAAACCCGTGGGTGACCCACTGGCGACTCATGGAATAGTACCATAAACTCATGGGCGACCCATGGGTGACCCAGGGACCAGCACTTTAAACCCATGGGCGACCAATGAGCCAGTTCCATAAACTCGTGGGCGAACCAGGGGACAGCACAATTTACTCATGGGCGATGGGCGACCCATGATTACCCGTGGGAGGCACATGGGCGACCCATGAGCGACCTATGCGCGATCCAGGGGTCAGTACCGTAAACCCACGGACGACACATGGGTAGCCCATGGGCCAGCACTATAAACTCGTGGGCAACCCATGGACGACCTATGGGCGATCCATGGGCGACCCATGGGCAACCCATAGGCGACCCATAGGCAACCCATAGGCCGGTACCATAAACTCATGGACAATATAAACAACCGCCCGTCCGGCTCGGACGCGACATAGGAAACACGACACGAACGCCAAATGCGCATTCAAGGGGCAGTTTTTGGCCTACAAATGTCAAAGAGAAAATGTGCAATAATACGCGTGTCGTCTATGCTGTCATGTGCAGGCCCAGACTGTTTTCGTCACTATGAATTTCTCCTGGCTGGCAACATCGTGTACGTGCCGGAAGATCCAAGCTTACGCATTGTAAGTGCACAACAACGCGAGCTTGTGAGTGACTAAGAGCGGATGAAGTCTAAGTTGCCATGTTGTGCCATGTTGCTGCTGCTCTTGCGGGATTAATTGAAGCGGTATCGGTATGTAGGGGTCAACAAAGTGTGCTACTGATCACGCCTCCCCCGGCTTGGCCTGTTCCTCATAACCTTGCACTCGAAGCACATGTGTTCACATGTTTTTGAACGTATTGTCGTTCCTCTTGAAGACATGTGGTGTGAGCTGGCGGGGCAGTGCGTTGCCGTCGACCATCGTTTTTGCGGTACACGCAGGAAAAAGTTGCAACATTGAAACTGAGCTGCACAGTAAGAATTCCTGCTGATGGCTTTATTATTAGTTACAGTAGGATTCCGAGATATGTCGATGACCGCGTGCCCTTACCATGACGAAGCAGCTTTACAGGCACTGCACGCACTGAGATCGCCCCCTACTGTTCGTTGTGTACGTCACCTAGGTGCTCGCCGGGCTTCCGGTCATTTTCGTCCAGGGGCACGACGATGGCTGGGGAAAGATAAACTGCGACAACATGGTCCAGCACGCCCAAGAAGTCGCACACCGACTGAACCAAGGCCTCAAACCGGGGGGCATGCCTCCTTTCGACTATGGAAAACTCATGCTTCCCTACTGGACCAGGTTCGTGCGTGACCGCGTGTGGCAAGTCGCAGCAGAAATTCGGCAGGCAGGTGAAAACGTCTCGCTGGCAGGGTACGAGCCTGAACAATCGGAGGCGTCCCGACTATACCCAGAGATGGTCGTCGGCGGATGATGTACGGTGCGTTCTTCGGAAAGGGCAGAACGGTGCTCACGGTCAAGAAAAAGACATCGGACGCTTACCACCCTATCGCTTCGGGGGGGAGGGTCGTATCAGGACGTGGTTAGCCTGCGTTCGTTGTTTATTTGTTCAAAGCGTGCGGTGTCGTAGCGTTCCGCTATTTTGACATTGCTGCCATAGGTGTACCACGTCCTCGCATGAAGCGACACTTGCCCCCTACCGGATGTGACTAATGTACGTCCGTTGTGTTTTAGTTAAAGCGTGAGGTGGCGTGGTGTTCTGCTATTTCGATTTTTTTTCCCTTAGGTGTACTACCTCCTCGCAGCGACTCTTTTCCCCTACTTATACATACACCGCGACGTGTTGTCAATTAGAACGGTGTTTATTTCAGTGGTGTTTGTTGTAGGCAGCTATGAGTGGGACCTATTGGGGGTCAATGCTCAACTTTGCAATCAGACCGTTACGTTCATCGCGCGTGTATAAACTAGTGACTCCCCTGATCTCGAACACGTGAGGCGGGGTAGTAGTGGGAAATATACATTTTGTTGTCAGATTTGTCCTGATGCAAGAGACCTCCTGTATATCACATTGGTTTTCTGTAGATATCTAGACAAGGCCAAGTATTCGTGTTTGAAGTACAGTAGATTTATTTAAGACTTGAGATGCATGTTGTCCATGCAAAACGTATGTCGTTCAATCGGCGTCTGCGCTTGGTACGAGATACACGCGCTGCTCGCCTGTTGACTATTGTACCTTCCCCACGATGTATTCCGTTGCATGAATATCCACTCGATTGGTGGCCAGTAACTCCAGCATACACGTAAGAAATACGGAGGTGGGGGTTGTGCGGCAGGATAGAATGCGAAGGAACGCAGCCCCAAGTCTTCAAACACTGCACGGGCATCCTGGCCTTCTCTTTGGGCTCATAACTCATCAAAATACTATTTTTCGCATTTTACAAGCACCCTGCTTTCTCACCTTCCCAAGTACGCGCCCCCCGCGTGGGGCATGGACCAAGCCCCTTACAGTATTCACCCATGACAACATGTGGAAATACAAATAGAGCAGTTCTACACCGTGCTTCCGCCTCTAGGATCCCGAGGCCCACTACTTGAACCCAAGGGGGATACTCTCCGAGCTAGTTCCTCAAAGATTCAGGGCATGGTCGGGAATATCCTCGAACTCCCAACGCTGTTATTTGGGTATAATGCTGTCGAAAAGGGTCAGCGAGGCACACAATATGTGACGTTTCCTCCATGGCATTGCTGCCGTCTATGGCACGACGATGACGGCCCATGGCCGTGCCGTGGCACGCGCCATAGAAACGACATGGAAATGGAAGTCCACGTTCCACGGCACGCGCCATGGCACGCCACAAGAGAACACTATCATGGCCTGCCGCGGTTGTTACGGCCAATACTCTTTCTTCATCAACGGACATGCATCGCCATGGCGTTGGTTTCCGTGCTGCAGCCATGACGGCGGCAGACAGAAATGCACTAGCATGATACTGCCGTTGGTAAGTCATTGGCCTTCTAGGCACGCCATGGGTCTTGGTGTCACTCCCATGGCAATGCTACCATGGCAATGCTATGGGCTTTTGGAGGGTGGTCATGAGGTCATGGCATTGCCATTAACTGTCATGAACTGCCATGGGACAGTCATGACAAAGCCATGGTAATGCCATGAACTTTCACAGACCCCCATGAACAGAAGTCGACAGCATTGCAACTGGTGCCAGCGGAGCTCCTAGAACACAACAATCGTGACCGCCGTCAACGAATCGTGGGCGGTGACCAACAGGGGGGTCCTCTGGAGTCCCGCTATCGTGGCTGTCGGAGGGGGCAGGACCTTTGCTTTTGCGAGACGCTATATGCCCTCGAAAAGAAAAAGGTACAAAAGTAAAAACAAAAACGGACACACGAAAAGAGCGTGAAACTGAAGAAAGGCCAGTCCTGCGAGTCTTCCGACGCCAAGTGTTAAGATATTGGTTGGGACGCATAAGTATCCTCGTCCACCTTCCAGATTTGCCCATTAAGCAGGCCCCGCGTCGTCTCTCACGGGTGCTGTGTGCTTGGTAGAAGAGCTTTATTGTATGTTCTCATTAGGGCTCCAACGAAGGTCTGAGAAACCTGGGGTCCGGCTCTTGCCTCATTCTGAACCCCTGTTTCATATACAAATAGGCCTTCCAAATAATGAATCGTCCTTTCCCGTATTCCCATCCTTGGGTCTTTACAAGCCTACCAGGGCAATACCATAACAACAGGGGGCCTCAGACGGTCAAGCCCCTGTCTATACAAACGAGCACTCAGCCCGCAACTGGTTGGGAATGGCGCTGCTACACTCCCCCTTTCTCGACGTGAAACGAGCGGGGCAAAGCAGGAGGCGTGGGAATTTTCAATAAAACAGATCCCACGACATGTATTTCTATGAATATCTGCTCGCGGTAGATATCAACAACAGCTGGGTTTCACGAGGTCGTATACCCGTTGGATCATCTCCCGGAAGCTACTTTCCTCTCAGGTTACATCAAGGTGGCGCACTCACCAGTATGGCGCATAGCTAAGATGGAAAGCACAGACGACCCGTCCCGTCATCTCTCGGCTCAGCCTATCTGAACGGATGAAAGTCTGCCTAAAACTGCATGCCTACTAGGTACCAGGTAGTCGTTTCAAAACCCTTAGTCTGTCAACCGCCCTGCTCTTGCTACCCTGATCCCACACGCCAAGCTTCGGCTGCCGTGCTCCCGCTTAGAACCCTTATTCTGCGCCGAGTTGGTTCCACAAGGCAACCGTTTGATGCACGTTCCGATCCATTCTGCGTATTTTCGACCAGGGTTGCGAGGATACGATCGCTTGTATCCTTGACAAAAAAAGCATGTGCGCATTTATTTGAGGTCTCGCAAGGAATCTGAGCAGAAGGATAACACCATCTGTATATCAGAAACGTGTAAGCTCAGCTCGTCCGGCGATGATGGCGCCTTGGGTCTCGCAATGGTTGGCTCCGCGGAGCTCATATATCGCGCGTCGCAAGACAGTCGAACTCAACCAGCGTGGAACACGAACAAATCACGAAAATATGCTTCACATTTTAAGCTGCTTCAAAAAAAATGTTCACGAGAGGAAGAACCCAAGAATAAACTCCTACGTACGTACGATAGCAGGTATGTACCATGCAGTTTGTAGCGTAACATTCCTGCACGTCGTTTTGAAACCAGCGGGAGGAACTGGCGCAGAAAAGAAAAGCCTCTGTCCGCGCCGCGAGGGTATGCTTTTGTTTCAGTCAGCGCTGACTTGAGCGGCTCAGTGGTTTGTTCTTTATAACGATCAAAAGAAGCCTTTGGGCATTCGCTCTCCCATCGATAACATTTAAGGCCGCGGGGGATCCCTAAGGAATACAAGGGCTCCGCTCCGCGGGCGGCTGACGCCGCCCGCTACGCTCGCGCAAGGAAGAATACAAAAAAATGTTATCAGAAAGAAGAGGCCCGCCCATGATTTGGTGCAACTACCGACTTGATAATGCCAAGAGCTACTTGTGCAGAGCTGATTGCCCTGCTGTGCTGT
>JAYJMJ010000262.1:602857-624986 GCA_036873875.1 Laminaria ephemera
GGAGTACTCACTCAAAGTTTTTCACGAGTTCAGTGTTTAATCAAGATGTTTAAGGAAAACACATTTTTCGGGTGACAGTGATATATATATTTTTTTACTGGTCGATCCGAAAAATTGGGACATGATATTGCGGTGAAATAGCCCTTCATTGGCACCCCTAACAGTAACGACAGAAGACAGGAGGCTCGACCAATTGTGGGTAGCACCGCAACACCGGGGTACGGTTGCGTACATGCAGCAACAGCAACCGCACAGAGCAGAATCAGGCGTGGTAGTTGTGCTGATAGCAGCGCAGCAGCAGGGCCGAGCTGCAGCGTCTGCGTTAGTCGAAATATCACAGCCAAGCGATAGAGCAGCCGCTATCTACTACCGTTCAGTATACGAGAGTCGTAACCCCAAAATAGATATAAACAAGATCTCCCTTCGGAGGCGAGTTGTAATAATAACGAGGCCGACCCAAGAAATAAAGCCCCAATTTCACTGACTGAATACACGTGTATATATGGTATATCGTTTGTATGTTTGGTTCGTGTAAGACACGGTATACATTATAGCGCTCAGGACGTGTGTTAATACTGGGGTGGTTACTACATAGAAAACAAAACCCGTGAGTAGCAGAGCCGGCCGAAGCAATAAATAGCACCACGATAGCACAGCACACGAAGTTCTTGTTGTGATATAGGTAGACCACAGCAGCAGCAGCGAAGTAGCAGTGCGGAAAAGGAAAAATCCACGAACAAAACACCTAAAACTGTTTCGCCGATGGATCAGGAACGCACTCGTATAGCTGTCATAACGTACAGCTACGTACGTACAATAGGAAAACAAAGCAGCCTGCCTAGAGCAAACACAGCAGTCATGATGAGAGCCACTAACGAAACGATAAATGAGAGCCACAAACGAAACGAAAAATAGTCACAAAAAATATCGACTCTTGTATCTTGTATGGCTATATATTATTTGACAAATAATACAAACTCACACATATGAATAGGTATCTGGTAAGTAATTTTCGAGGTAGGCAGAGTACGAATCTATAGTAGTGCCGGTTGAATAGTACCACTTCTCCCTATAATGCCGGTAGAATCGCTTGACACCCCTGAAACTCTCTATAGGAACTTATGTATGGCAACTCTATTTCAATTGTGCTGGGTTCCTGAATTGTGTCGGTATATTGGGCTGGCACATACCGGCACTATTGGGAGCCCCATGTAGACAGATTACGAGTATACAGGAGTGGTACACGAGTAAAAACAAAGAGCAAATGCAAAACACACCTACAACACATCGGAGCAGCAGTAAGTCACGGACACGTTCGTACAGCAGCAGAGCAGTAGCAGCAGCAGGAGGAAGGCACAGCAGAGCTGAGCAGCATCTTTGGCGTTTCAACCGTATTATTGTCTCCCTGTGATATGCTGTCTTGCGTTGTCTAATTTCGAGTTGTTTTGCTTGAAGGTATGTACACGTGTGCTGGCCATGCACATCAAGTACCGTCTAACTATAGTGCCGGTTGAATATTGCCGTTGCTCTCTATGATTCCAGTAAAATCGCTTGGCACGACTTGAACTCCAAGTAACAGTAACTAAGAATGGCAACCCTCTTCCAATGCTGCCGGTGTCCTACTTAGTGCCGATATATTGGGCGCGTGCATACCGGCACTGCTGGGTGCCCCATTCAAAAAGCATACTACTATTGGGCTGAATAAAAACGCGCTCACCGCAGCAAAGCAAAAGGCAGCTACAGACACACTCGTACAGCAGCAGAGCAGCCGTAGCAGCAGCAGCAGCAGCAGCAGCAGCAGCAGGGGGGCAGAGCAAGAGCAGGACCTTTCACCAAACCGGCGTGTTCTGGGTCTCCTATGGCGCTGGGGCTTCCAGTGTCGAGCTCTGCTTGAAGGTATGCATGCCATACGTTTGCTGTCATTCATTGCTGACAAAAAGAACGGGCTCTACAGTTACAGTGCCGCGCGAACGTCACCTCGGATGCTAAAGTTGGAAGCCCGCCTGCTGCGGGCTAGTCGTGCTGTGCATCGTCGCTTGCTGTCAGCTACTGGCGCTAGAGAGCCAGCCCGCTTGGGCTAGCCAAGCTAAAAAGTGTGTTTAAGCCAGCCTGCCTGAGCCATTCCTAGCGACCACTCCAGACGTAGGTTTAGTTGTATTTATAACACACCCTGGACAATGGACAATGGCCAATGCAATAGGAATGGAATATGGTGCAGTAGACGGGTCTATTGTCGTCGGTAATATCTATCGATTTATACTTTCCCCAATCTATTGTGGCCTGTAAAGGCCATTGATGGATAGCTAGCACATCTATTTTGGTGGACAGTGTCAGTCGATGGATAGCTTGCACAATCTATTGTGTGGACCACGGCTATCGATGGATGCATTGCAAAATCTATTGCGGTCGACAGTGGCTATCGATAAATACCTCGCACAATCTACTGTGGTTGGCAATGGCTATCGATGGACACGGTTCACAATCTATTGTGGCAGACAATGGCTATCGATATATACCTTGCACAATCTATTGTGGCTGGCAATGGCAATCGATGGACACGCCTCACAATCTACTGGGGCTGGCAATGGCCATCAATGGACACCTTTCAAAATCTATTGTGGCTGACAATGGCCATCGATGGACACGCCTCACAATCTATTGTGGCTGGCAATGGCCATCGATGGACACGCTCCACAATCTACTGTTGCTGGCAATGGCCATCGATGGACAATTTTCACAATCTACGTTGGCAACAATAGATTTGGATAGTTGTAGGCAATAGGCGGCTAGCTTCATGACATAGATGCTGTATGATGTACAAATACCCTGGACAATCGAAAAAACAGAACATTGATGCTACAATAGGCCCGAAACAGTGGTTATGAATCGCCATTGTAAACCACGATATACAGCAAACGCTGTCTATCGATAGATACTGTCGGGAACAACAATGCCGTGTTTAGCAAAAACAATATACATTGTGTGTACAATGTACCACTAATCCTTGTCCATCGATGGCTATTGTCCTTAACAATATATTATGCCCGGGAAGCAACATGAATATACATTTTTTTAACAATAGACCACTAAACCTTATTTATCGATGGCTATTGTCCTGAACAATTGAAGTCGGGGAAGCAACAGCAACGCAAATTGTTTGAACAATAGCCCAATAAAGTTGGCCATCGATGGCAATTGTTCTGAACAATATATGACGGGGAAGCAACAGCATTATACAATGTTTGAACAATAGACCAATTAAAATTGTCCATCGATGGCTATTGTCCTGAACAATAGATGTAGGGGAATCAACCACCAATAGACACTGTTTGAACAGCAGACCAAAACAGTTTGTCTATCTATCGCTATGGCCACCGACAATAGATAAACAAGTGTGTCCACCAATAGCCATCGCACCCGCAATGGACTGCTGGGCATGTTTCCACAATAGACTATTGCCTCAATACTATTGTTGCCTCAACCTTTAGTATATCGTGTAATTGTGTATATATCGATGGCCATTTCTGCCGACCGCCGACGAGTGTCCGATTTTGTGTGGTGATTTGTGCACACCCTTAACGACTCTATTCGAGTTCGTGTTCGGTTTGTTAGGCAACCATTCGTCCACGGACGAATATCCTCTCAAACATATATATGGGCAACTGTTCGTCTGGACGAATACCAGCATCTCTAAACTCGTCGGACAGGTAGTCGTCCACCGACGAATATGATACCTTATCAGAAAAACGTGGGGCGAACATGCTAGATTCGGGTTGGAACATTTCGAACGATTTTATGAGCAATAAAAACAGTGCACTTTTATCATAGAAAACGTATGTTAAAATTGTCAAAAAAAATGAAAATAAGAACGTATATGATGGTTTCGGGGTAGCGCAATTTTTCGATATTTACTTGTTCTCATTTTATGAAATTGTCTTGGATAGTCATTCTCGCAAAACGAAAACGTGTAATTGTTGAAAAGAGGCAACCTCTTGCTTGAAAGCAATACGCAACAGAGAATGGTCACTGCAATAGTAATGGAATATGGTGCAATGGACGGGTCTATTGTCATTGGTAATGTATATAGATGGTTACCTTCCCCAATACATTGTGGCCTGCAAAGGACATCGATGGATAGCTTGCACGGTCGATTTTGGTGGACAGTGTCTGTCGATGGATTGCTTCTATTGTGGTGGACCATGGCTATCGATGGATAGCTTGCACAATCTATTGTGGGTGGACCATGGCTATCGATGGATAGATTGCATAATCTATTGTGGCTGGCAATGGGTATCGATGGACACGCTTTTCAATCTGCTGTGGCTGGCAAGGGCCATCGATGGACACGCTTCACAATATATTGTGGTGGACAATATCTATCGATCGATAGTATCACCAGTCTATTGTCGCCGACAATATCTATCGATAGACACCGTCTACAGCCTATTGTCGCTGACAACATCTATCGATAGACACCTTCCACAGTCTATTGTCACTGACAATGTCTATCGATAGACACCTTCCACAGTCTATTGTCGTCGACAATATCTATCGATAGGCAACTTAACAATCTATTGTCGTCGACAATATATATCGATAGTTTCACGCCTTGTCTACGTCGCAGACAATACGTATCGATAGATTTCCCGCCCTCGTCTATTGTCGAAGCAGTATACCATTGTTGTGTGTATTGTCCAGGGTGTGATTTATAAGGATTAAAATATTCGTTTCCACCAAAAAATCAAGGCAGGAACAACCTCGAATGCCGAACTAAAAATAGGACAGAGATCTGCAATACAGCGACCGTTTGAGGTTTACATTAATACGTCGGATGAACGCAATATTTCCGTCCAGAATGATATATCGTATGAGCACAGAGCATCGCAGCACACCAGAGCAGAAGCAAACAATAAGCAGCAGGTTATCTCAAGACCCAGAGTTCACACAGCGTCGTAAATCATAGACTGCCGTTACATACGATATGTAGACGAACAACAGAAGACCGTGATAGTACGGGGGAACATAATCATCAGGACCAAATCTGTTTAGAAAAAACAGTTAAATATATAGGTTTTTGTGTATGTCGTGGGTCCTGATTACTATGGTCCTCCATAATAGAACCACTTCATCTGCTGGTTTGTTTCTCATTTTATTATGCATGACGAGGACTGTACATATGATTCATGCTAGGTATACAGTACAGCAGGCATCTACGAAAAAAAATTTACGTTTGATTTGTACGTGCTGACAACTACAGGTCGCGACGGTACAGGAGCCACGATCGACCGTCCCCGCCATGGTCTATCGTTCGTCCGCACAAGCGCAAAGATGGATGGCGACGACAAATGCAGGCGTATGTCGTTGACTTTGTTGCTCGCGATGTTACAGATCCCTGTCCAGCCAGGGCGCTGTACCACACTAAATCCAAGGCAAAGCCATCAAACGATCCAGCCTCATTTTCACCAGCTCTGGCTATCTCTTGAGTAAGATTATCAAGAGCCTAATCACCGGGTTAAAGTTTACGGCATTTGCAACCATCAGCGGGTGTTTCTTTCTTCTGGGCACTATCACGTTGGCTTCATGTATATGAAGAACGACCACATAGTGCGATGGTTGGTTATATGTTACCTTTGTCGTCTTGTTAGGAAAGGAGGCCACGGTCATTGCCGCTGTTTCTGGCTTTGTTATTTTCCTGCTTTTATATCAAGTATGCTCGGCACTGCGTTTCTAAACTTCTTAGTGGAAGTGCTATATCCAATATGTTTGGGACTAGTTGAGTTTGTGACAACAGATTTTCCATCCCTGTTGGATGCCGAGCGACCACAGACGCTAGTTTTGCTGTAGGTCGATGGGTACACAGACACCAAAAACAGGCACACATAACGATTTTGTGTGAAGGACACCCACGCATACGCACTTTGTGGCGAAATACGTTGGTTCGGGCGCTGCCACTAGTAGCAAGTATCTACCCCCACGGACGCACAACAGTACACAGACATCGCATAAAATCTGCGGTCAGATAACCGATTGTCAGTCGGCTACCCCCACGACGGTGGTTCATAAATAAGTTGGTGTACGCAGTATAAACTGTGATTGTTGCTCCAGGTTACTCCACGTAGTCATACCTGAAATGGTGCAACATCAACCGGACAGTTCAAAAGGACAGTTTCACATTGAGTTGGATATATCACTTGCCTTCTTTATAGACTTAGGAAGCAAACAAACCCGACTAAACCATCACACGGGATAAAGTGAAGGTATGATAACGCGATTGGGGTATAATAGTTTACTTTACCCCCTATGTGTGTACAACTGCTACAATATGTACAGGCGAGTTGCAGTTCACGTGGTAACGGGTCTCGTAGAGGATGCTGTATCAAAGTGAGTGTATCTCGCACCACTGTGGCTTGCCCTTCATAGCCTTATCTTGCGATTTTGGGCTTGGGAACTCCAAGTGGCAAAAACAATATTTTTTCCGAGGCGTCCGGTTACACGCGAATCCTGCGTCCTACCCCTCGTTTCCGTGAGTGAGGAGTCGGGGGGGCACAGTACCACATTCCAATGCATGTGAACATATATTACATCCCGAGCGCTCCAGCAGCACTCGCTGTCTGTTTAGCGTTGTGTCTGCTCGTCACACACACACACATAAACCTAGTTCACTCTTCACTCACCCCCTTGATACATCGCGGAATTGTGAGCAAAAGAGGCATCACCGAAAATGTATACCGTCGAAGCTTCGGCATATATTGCACCTGCGCGTGGGCGAAGAAGACAGCGTGTTTAGTATAAATCACCACAAAAAACGCGAATACCGCTCTCTTACGTATATATATAAAACGCCGTCTAGGTGAATCATGGATGTTCTTGTTGTCGACAACGACATGGAATATTGGCATCGCGTGATGAGTACCAGTCGGAAACAGGATTGTGCCGGCGACAAGAAAGGTAGGGACGAGCAGATGGTGTATACAATGCCAACATGTATTTGTTTTTGTACATAACATCACGGGTGGACGGGACCCCCCCGTTTCGTCGACATAGTAAAACTTGGAAAAAGGGAGACCTTCTGAACATTGTTTGGATAGTCATCTATGACGCACATTCTGCAGAACGTCGGCAAACTCCAAAAGGCAGCATGTGGAAGCGCCTATTCCAAGGCCAAAATTCACGCCAAACTAACACAACGGGGGCAAATCCGCACAATATATTTTAACATTTGACATTGCAAAAGGTGCCCAGAAGGTCGGCCTTTGGCCCACCTTTTGTTATGTTAACGGAACGGGGGGCCCGGTCCACCCGTGATGTACGAAACACGCCCCAAGAAACTACAGGCTGGTCGCCTTCGTAAAGAGATCAACTCGAGAAAACTAAGCTACCCCATTTTTGTGCAGACTTCAACCCTTTGTGGCATGCGGTTTCGTGATACTCACTGCCACCATGCCATTGCTTGCTACGCTGTGACAACAGAATAGTTGGAAATCAGCTTTTGAGTGAGGTACGAAACCACTCGAGTAACTGCTTATCGTTTTAAATGGCAGCACCCCACCTGACGTAGGCTCTGTCGCGACATCATTTTGACAGTAGAAACAAACACTCTTACGTAAGGGGCTTTGAATGTCGCTTGCGAATATCCGATACGCTGAGACCTAGTGACCTGCCACATTTTACAATTGACAGGGACTTAATACGTTCGTAGTATACACCGTTGGTGTCACTGGTGATTCACCCCCGTCGGGCGTAGCTAACGCACAGGGTGCATCGCCGTGATCCTGGCAATGAAACGTTCATAGCAGGTCTGTAAGCTGTACGTAGTGAATGCACCTATGGCCAGAGATCTGGTACACATCGCAGCCTCGCAAATCAAGAAATAACAAGCAGACAACACCTCCTCTGGCACATGACTAAGATAATTGGTCAGGGGTGAGGTCATTAGGGACGCCCTGACGCCTCATCCTGTTTTCTACAATCGCCACACGCACCGTAGTTACGTCCAAGCAGTAAAACTTGATGTCTGCAACCATGAATATCCATGCAAACAATACGCTCAAACTTGCGAATGACGTGCATATGATGTCATAAAAAATACGAAAGGTGTGTATATGATATGAAATGTGCGCACTTCAAGTAAAACCGGCTTGTTTAGAATTAACCGGTCTGTTCTTTTGCTGTTTTCAGGGTTATCTCTACCTCACCATGTCCAACATCCGATCGGGTCCAACTCATTGCTTTCAAGAAGACATCCGTTTTGTTTTTGGTGAGTTATACATTTAGAGAAACATATTGACCGGTAGAGTTCGGCGTAGTCGTACTGTAGACTTTTGTGGGCGATCGTGATACATGCCTACTGGACTATTGCCTAGGGTTGGATACTGCAGACGTTTTTGGGCGATCGTGACACATGCCTCTTAGACTAAGGTTTATAATTGGATAAACGCACAGGGTGTATCGCAATCATCTCAATCATGAAGTCATGACGACAGGCGCGGACCTGAGCCTGATGGTTTCCGTTAGTAGTGTCCAGATTTCCTCCTGCTTGAGGAACATATATGTGATTGATTGGCCGTGGCGACTAAACCGTAAAAGAGTGGCTGTTCTGGCAGTCCGGGAGTATTTGGTCTCGATAACGCTGTGTGTTGAGCGCTCATCCGCAACGCGTGTTTACACGAGGGGGGAGATTCTCGCTTGTGAGTCTCCTTCGAACCGTGCCCCAGGAACATAAAACCGTGGGGGGAGTGAGAAATTACTAAAACATTACCACGATAATTTGTATGTCGTGGAGGGATTCTTAATCAGCCTTTGGAGTTCCCATGATACTTTGTATGTAGGGGAGGAATTCCTAACCAGCCACTGCAGTCCTCGCATAGCCAACATCCATTATTGTACCTGACAGATTCGAGGTGTGACTATGCAATTGGTCCTCGGGATAGTTTGATGTTAAGTTGGCGAGCCAACTCTTTATCCGACGTAACACTCACGATAAGTGATAAACAAGACGGTCGGTCGGCATCCAACACGGTTGGAGCGGTTAGCCACGTCACCCATGTTGCCCGTACAGCCCATTTTCTGGGCGCAACTATGTGAGACGGAAGCGCAGCCCGTCCATGGTTTGGTGAAGCCGTCGACTATTTACAGCTTCCATTATACTGGTGATATATTATGGTTCAGTCGTATGTGTAGCTTACCTAATTCATAAAGTTACCCCCCCCCTACGCCAACGGTTTGGTCCTCATACAATGTCCAGCTCAAACATATTCTCCTCAAACTAGCAACAAGAAGAATCCAAACCTTAGTGTTGTTTCAATGTGGTCAAACTACCACCGGGAGAGTAAACATTGCACATGATGCTGTCGATACCAAGCTAGGCGTGATCGCCTATTTTCCGCGCGGTGCAAGCACCACACCCAGCAGCAGTGTCTTGTGTCGTGGCCGTGAACACAGAACCCTGGAAGACGGTAAGACGCCCTGTCTCTGCCGCGCTCCCGACAGTGTACTATCGCAAACAACGAGCCGATTATCAAAAATGAGAATTGTATTCTCGAACAAATTGGAAATCGTTTGTATATGTTTATATTTTTGTAATCTGCGTTCCTGAGTGTCGAGTATGAACAGGGAAATGGTCAAAGAGGTGCATATCCCCGTCGCTTTTAGCCAACTGGTTTCATAGGGGAAGCGCGCCCGCGGAACGTGCCCTTGCTCGTCCCGAACTGCCTCAAATCAAATTTTGACATGCTGCCAAGACACCCGCAGTCCATGCCGATCACGTACACCGTGCTTTTGATTTTTCATCCGGCACGGCAGGGGTGCTAACGGAACCACGACGCCAGAGGGGGCAAAGTGGTAACTCCTTTTGACTGCAAGTTGGGGGGGTATGCACTTGAAACTCTGCTACGTCTACAAGTCTATGTACTACCCCCTCGCGATCACCATTTTCCCCCGCTTGACCCAAACATTCCCCTCGTTGACAAGTTTGATACTCATAAAAGTGATTACAAGTATACGTCCCCACGTCAACGCCCAACAGTCCGAATATACCACGACCAGGGTTTCTGTACTGCGGATTTTACGAGTACTCGCAGTATCTCGAGGTTCACTACTGCGTGTACTTCCGGACTCGCAGTACCGTACTACTCTCTATCGGCGAAGTACACTCAAGAGTATGAAGTATATATCCACCGACCATACGTTCCCCGTTTGGACAAATATGGTCGCACGAGTTGAAATTGGAGCTACATACTAGTTGGAATTGGGAGTAATTACTTTCGGGGGGGACATCCAATAATGTACTCGGAGTATGGCGTATACTGTGAGTATGGCGTACTAGGGAATAGGGCCGGCCTCTCCACCCCATTAGCAGAGGGGCAACGCTTTAGAAATATATATCAACGGGCTCTCATGCAGTACATGCCATACGATGCACAAGGTTCACGTTCGGAATCTGATTGATTTGATATGCTGGGGGCGTCGGAAGTCGAGAAGGGTGAACACAGGCGTTCCTATGGTGTGTACATGGTGTGATGTTTATTGCTGTTTTGCTCCTGCTGCATGCTCCGTATGCGTGGTGGGAAGTCCAGCGATGTTTGTTTGATTGTTGCATAGGACGTAAAGATGTTGTCGTTGCTCGATCTCCTGCTTTGCACCAACCACGCACACATCGTGACTAACGGCAATAAGGAAAGAGCTCGAAGCACGACTGCCGTCGTACAGCTGCTGCTGTACTGCTGCCAAATAAGGTGCTTTTTTCGCCGCAGAAAGGCTGAGCGGCTTCTTTCGAAAAAATAATCCATCGCCCATTTGGATCGTTTTGTGTGTGTGCCATAATATGACAGCACACTCTACTCATACATACCGGAGCGCGCATACATACAGATAAACACTGAGGCACCGTTCATGGCTGTCACAAGACAGCCACAAAGGAGACGCTTTAAAGCGCAGCTACTTTTGGACAGTAAACGCCACAAGTACATAGCCTGGGGGGCCATGTGTGGTGCAGCAGCAGAGGAGCAGAGGGATAAAAAACAAAACAATATGGGTTTCTATGGGCCTTTGCTGCTGCTGTGTGCTTCTTATACCTGGTATGAGATCCGATTATGTGTCTGGGCATCAACACTCAACAGCAGGCAGCAACAGCAGCAGCAAGCAAATGGTGCCAAACCTAGAACCAGACAGTAGCAGCTAGCAGAAGCAGAAGCAGCAGCTCGGTTCGTGTGGCAGGGGTTTTCAGTAAAACAGTGTGCGTTTTAGAACTCTTTACGTACGTTGAAGCTTCGCCACCCCTGCGCAGGAAGCCATGATCGACCGTCCGCGCCTTGGTCTTTCAAATCGTCTGCACAAGGGCAATGGCTGGTGACGACGGCGAATACGAGCGTATGCCCTCGTTGCGGTTTCTCGCCATGACTTAGATCGCTGTCCAGCCAATTTTACGAAAACACACAAATTCCAATGGAAAGCAAACCAAAATGAAGGGCTTGATATTGATTTTTCAGCTCTTACAGTATTGAAAGATTCCACCCGTGTGCGGAAACGCAATATTTTGGCGGCCGCGAGCAGAACATATCGAGGAGATGAAAGACTCACAACGCATCACGACCAAGGGGGTGTCGTACATTATACTATCTTACGCGTCTTTCACGGTCCACCATTTATTCCTGCCGTGGGGATACTAGAAGTTGCGGCTGCCTCGATTGCACCCCACCCCATCGACATACCGATATACCTGGTATGATAACAGGTCCATCTCGCATCGATCATTGTTGTATTTCGATCTGTGATTTTACAATCCACATGTATTACACGTTTTGATACCACAATTTGACTATATCTGCAAGGCCACAGTCGATAGGAGTACGCAGGCGACAGTACCTATTTCTATTACACCAGGTTTTTTGCCGGCAACAACTAGTGAGAAAAAAATCTGAACAGGAAGCGAACGGCTGCTCACCCGCGCCAAACAATATCGATGATCCTGTCATAGGAACAACTGGGGATGCACAAACTAGAGTGCTTAATGATTTTCTTGCATATGGCTTCAGCCTCATGATGCGACATCACCAAAACGTTGCTCAAACAGTACGAGTAACGTCGACAATATATTTTTTGTTCGCTCTGGGTATTGACGGTAGGGACCGAGTGTCCGAAAGAAAACATTATTTTCAAGATCGACATGCAATACCCTTGTAGTGGATGCACGTATAGCTGCTGGGTCTCACGAAGGCAAGACAGTTTAACGTTGATCAGTTGGCACATATGAAGTGACTCTCGTGGAATACATCAGCAGGTGGAGCAATGTCATATCGGCTACACGGATGATCGACTTTGTAGTCTACATTTTCTGATTTATCTATTTTTTGTCCCTTGTACTTTTCATATTTGATTTGTCCTTCACCGTCCGTAGTCGTAACTCAGATCCGGGGCCACTAAGCAGGCTCTTCTCCTCCCTCCCTACTAGGATACGCGCCTTCATTCCTATCGGCATATAATAATTCAGCACTTCTTCCCTCGTCGACTCGTGTCGAATTGTGCTTGCTCGCGCTATAAGGCGCTCTCGGCAGTTGGTGTCTTTAGCAATAAAACCTTCATACCGGGACTTAAACCCCTTACTCCAATCTTAGTAGTAGTCGAGGCCAACCACTAGATCATCCGGTCGACCGGCTCAGTAGTAATATGAAATTGTTGTTGAGTAGCGCTGATAATATTTGTCCAGACAAACGAAATCATAGCCAAGATCGCTGTTGTGCTACCACCGCATTCTTAATCGTATGCCAAAGGCTTCCCACGAGCTTCGTTGCTATCAATTAGGGTAAGCATGAACCGCTAAGCACCGCCAATTAGCATATGTAAGAAATTTACCATGCAGCTCGCGTCATTCCCTGTAGCGATCAAGCCACTATACTTAGAGAGTAGAACATTGGGTGGCATACCACAGGACAGCCGCGGAGTGCAATGAGCACGTATGTCACGCGATCAACCAGACGCGGAGACGCACACGAAAGCAGGGAAGCAGCTGTACATACCAAACTGATACTGGTTGGTGATGTTCAACCTTGTGACGAAAACCGTTGTGAGTGATCGCAAAGTCCAAGACATGGGAGTCAATAGAAATATATAACCATGCCGGCGTGGGCTCGCATAACAAACTTCGGTATTCGAATTTAAAATCGAAGCTCAATGTCACTTTTAGCAGGAGGCGTGTGCGCATCGTTGCATACCACGAGGGATGGTGGAGAGGAAACGACGGTGTTGATTATGTATATAGCGTGGCAATGTATGCCCCCCACCTCATACCCAGACGTCCTGCACATGCCATCACTATTATTATAACTATTGTTCGCACTTCCCGAAGAAGTGGTGCCGGTAAAAGTATACCTCGACCAGTAGATGCCGCTAGAAGATGACACGACCTCTGTAGTGATAGAACATGCGCGAACGAAAGGGTCACACGCAGTGATATTTCAGAAATCGAGGGAAGTAAAAAATGATTCACATTTACACAACGGGCGAGGATAATCGCCCGTTGGGTTGTATCTTACGGCTGGCCACTCTAAACAGTTTGTGTATGGTGTATTTTTAACAGGCCCATCCGATGCCTCTATAGTCACCACGGAAGAAGAAATTTCAAGTTCACCCCAGGATTTGGCCGAGATCTCGACCATCCCTACCCTTACGCCGGCCACGGCACCCAGAGACCCCCCCCCCCCCATTGGGTTTGTACCTTACGGCCCGCCGCCATATAAAGTGTAGGATGGTGGCTTTTTGACACGCCCATCTGATGCCTCAAAGTTACACCACGGAAAAAAGAATTAAACTTCGCTGACCGAGATCTCGACCATCCTTGCCCTTGCGCCAGCTTCAGCACCCAAAGAGTCCCTCCCAATGGGTGGTATCTTACGGCCCGCCACTGTAAAAAGTTTGTGTATGTGGGATTTTTGACACGTCCATCTGATGCCTCTCAGGTACACAACGGAAGAATAAATTTCAAATTCGCCCAAGGTTTGACCGATATCTCGACCATCCCTACCGTTACGCCGGCCCCAGCACCCAAAGACCCCCCTCCCCTTGGGTTTGTATCTTATGGCCCGCCACGGTAAAGAAATTGTGTATTGAAGATTTTAGAAACGCCCATCCGATGCCTCTAAGGTATGCCACGAAAGAAGAAATTTCAAATTTAACCAATATTTGACCGAGATCTCGACAGTCTCTGCCCTTGCGCCGGCCCACGCACTGGCGTCGAATTGTGCTTACACACGATATAAAGCGCTCTCGGCAGTTGGTATCTCTAGAATGAAAACTTTCATACGGAGACTTGAACCCTTTACTCCAACCTTAGTCATGCTCGAGGCCAACCACCAGACCTCCTGGGCGACCGGCTCAGTAGTTATATGAAATTATTATTGAGTAGTGCTGAAAATGTTTTTTCTGGCAGACGAAATTATAGCCAAGAACGCGGTTACGCTACCACCGCATTCTTAATCGTATGTTGAACGCTTCCCACGAGCTTCGTTGATATCAATTACCACAAGCATGAACCGCTAAGCGCCGCCAATTAGCGCCTGTAAGAAATTTACCACGCAGCTCGCGTCATTCCCTGCAGCGATCAAGCTACTTCTTTAAGCGAATAGATCATTCAGTGGCAAACCACATGACAGCCGCGAAATGCAACGGGCACGTAAGTCACGCGAACAACCGGACGCGAAGAGGCACATGAAAACAGGCAAGCAGGTGTAAATATAGCACTGATACTGGTTGGTGATGTTCAACCGAGTGACCAAAACCGTTGTGAGTGTTCGCGAAGTCCAAGACATGGGTGTCCACAGAAAATATATTCATCCCTGCGTGGGCCCTCGTCATAAACTTTGGTAGTCGAACTTATTATCCAAGCTCAATGCCACTTTTAGCCAGAAGTGTGAGCGCATCGTTGCATACCACGAAGGATGGTGCAGAGGAAACGACAGTGTTGACTAGATATAAGTCGCATGGAAATGTATGTCCCGCACCGCATACCCGGACGTCCTGCGCATACTATGACTAATATTATTTCTATCGTTCACACCTCCAGAAGAGGTGGTGCTGATAGTGCTGATAGAGTAGTATCCAACCCAAGATGACAAAACCCCTGTAGTCATAGAACCTGCGTGAACGAAAGGACCACACGAAGTGTTTTTTCAGTAATTGAGGGAAAGCAAAAGGAAATCATATTCACACAACGAGCAAGAAAAAACGCCCATACGGTTATGCCGTGTAGTCCCAGCACAAATCAATGAGTGTATAGTAAGTGTATATCTGAAAACAATTTTAGAGCCAGCGATATGTCTCTCTCCATAGATATGTACAAGCGCGTAATGTGGAGATTCGAGCACTCCTGGTGCAAGCACGCTTCCAATCAATTGCTTACAACGTGGTGCTACCGGCGACAGTCATCTCTATAGCATTTGGTTTCCAGGTCGGCGTAGTGTGTATATGCTACCAGAGAAATACTTGTTACGGCATCAATCAGCCTACTGTATCCAGTGACAGCCCTTGTCGGGTTTGAAGGGTATTGTTTGTGTTTTGCCTGTCCTATTGGTCGATTTTGCCCTTCATTATCTTTCTCCCTCATAAGTCGTACCTAATATCCTGGAATACATGGCACGCCCCACCCCCCCACACACACACAGTAAGGAAAATGCCTCGATTCTTATCACGAGAAGGGTACAGCACCCTCTCCCCTCGTCGTCTAGTGTCCGATTTCGCACACACATGCTACACGCTATCAAATTTGCCGATTGTTTTAAACGTAAAGAGCCCATGGATAGGCACAAACATGTAGCCTCGACCACAGCAATTTCCAAGGCAAATAACTAGACCATCTGGGCGACATGGTGTACTAGGCTATGTTACGTCCTCTTCACTGTGTGTATCTGTCTGTTACTTGCATTGAAACGTATCTTTGTGTTTACATTAAAAAGGTTTTGTTTACCCTTCTCCATCCAGTACATGCAGCGTCCTTGCCGATTCTTCGTCCGAGAGAGATACATGCTCTGCGGGCACAACCTCTGAGACAGGGATATAAATCGCAAAACATTAAGCTGGTTTGGCCGTGCCCTGTGTACTGTACCGCACTGGATGCGAAAAGGGGGACGTTTATGGACCAGAAAACGGGGCAAGCGGCAACAGCGAAATACAAAAGCACACTTCGAAAGAGCAAGTAATTCAAACAAAAAAACAAAAAATGAAGAATAAAAGAAAAAAATAAAAAGGACACTCCTCCGAGCATGAGGCAGAATGGGTTTCGTATGCGTTTTGTGTATGAAGGATAAGCAAGGGGGAGGGCCGTGGACGTTTCCAAAAACCAAAGATGAAGAACAAGCAAAAAACGAATCAGAGATACAGGACGGAACAGGCCACATTTAAGCTGAGTCCATACAGCATTCAGCTTGTAGTTAAAAAGCAACAACTGGAATGAGAGCATTCCCGCACGATCTACCACTTTCTTTCCGTCTTGAAATAAAGCGGTGCGCTACCGGGCCGCTACGAAAAGGGAACCCCTAACGCTTAAAAGGGTCACCGAAACAAAACTACTCAAACCACTTAAAACAATCCACTGGAATGCACACAAAACGGACGAGTCGATGCACGAAATACACACAACATGCAGAGATAATACCCTAGGAGAAGAAAAAACAGGAAACGCCGACCTTATTCACACGTCAACGGCTGCGGTAGTATACCTCCGCTCTCCCCCGCAGGTGAGGAGATATACAGAGCAGAAAATTCATCGCCATATAAACTGGGCGCGTACCAACCAAATCAAAACTAAAATGCGCCGCGTTCGAAAAAGCCGCAGCAGTGTGCGGTGCGTCTCGTATTAGACGGTTATATTACTAGTCCGTCTGTTTCCTTGCTGCCCTGTCCGCTGGTGTCCGTCCCACGCTCTTTATTCGTGGTTTGTATATTCCAGCCCTTCCCTGCCCTTCCGTTTGCTTGAATGACACCACCCATGGCGGGTGCACGGCGCTGATCGCTTTTCTTCCCTTCTTGCTCGGGCCACCTGACCGTGGACTGTGCGTCTGCTTCGAGCCCTTCCCAGTACCGCTTGCCCACATCCTTTGCTGCAGTGACACGCGATTTGGACTCACGTCCGAATGCAAACCGGGAGGGTTCGATGGGCCTTTTGGTAAGCAGAAAAACGGTTTGTTCGCCAACCACGCATTTGTGCCAGGTTTTCGGTCTTCCTAGGTGATGGTGTGATGAAAATCACTCGACTGAGGAATCCCTCTTCTTTGTGCCGTACCATTGCCCACGCAAGGAAGAGCCGCCTTTGACAGGTGGTTGTTTCAACGCTCTACCACCGTCTTCTAGAAGGCGTCTTTAAGTAGGAAACCGTGGTGTGGTCGAACGCAGGAAGACAATGACCCGTCGAGGGTCGCGGTGGTGTGATATTACGTTGGAAAAGTGTTTCACGCCGAGAGTGCGCGTCAAACGCCCGTACAGCAGAGTTTCAACACTGCCGGCCATCCGCATGTGGACTTCCGCACCGAACGAGGCGATCGTCACATCGTACAGATTTGGACCGCCCATCTTGATTCATACCCACATGAGTCGGATCTTACAGAAAATTTGGAACCAGAAGTCTACGCCATCGTGAAAATTGCCACCCAGATACAAGAACTGGTTCGTCGGTCTATACATCAGCACTGCTGGCTCGACAACAAGCGATGGATACCGGAGTGACTCGTCGGGTATTTGCAGCAACATCATGGTCATGCTACAGTAGAGATGCGCCATTCGTTTCCGAGGCTCCGCACTTGAGGAGCTCTATATCTCTCCCAAACGTTGGTTTAGGGTAAACCAAAGGTGCTACCCGATACAAAAACGCCATGATCTAAGTAGGGAAAGAAACATAACACAGAAATACAACGACATTCCGACGATTTTAGGTTAAGGAGCGCCGCCAGTCAGAACCGTTTCAGCCAAAACGTGCTACCCCTAACGTAGCACGCGTCCCGTTTCTTCTTCTGATACCGTAGGGTGATCGATCGCGTATCATCCGGGTGTAAGATTCACGATCCATTTATTGTTTGCGCATTGCTTCTGATATGTGTAACTGTATAATATCTACGGAGATGGAAGTATGAAATTGGTAATCAGGTAGTTCCAAAATGTATTAGGCATGTCGGATAACTTGTGACGCCAACCGCGTGAACCAAGCTACCAACATAGGGCTTGCTGCTGGTCTCACCACTGATACAACGGCCTTCGTCACTAAAGTAAGTACCTTTGCCGACTTTGAAACCATGCATACATCCCCGACGTATACTATGCACCACACAGCCCTTCGCACAAACTCAAACGGTTGTTCGTCCCCATCCGCCCCATCTTCCGCGAGGTGATACAAATATCTCGTGATATCTTCGTCCTAGCAGAGGCCTGCCAGGATGACGGGTATCGCAGTTGCGAATGACATGCCTAACAACAACGGCGATTGAAGGCAGTCTTGTTGCAGCCACTGCCTGATATCAGCCATTTTGAGTGCTGGCTGTAGTCTGTACGCACGCGAACCCGAATGCCTCTGTGAAACTGGCGGAGACCAGCGAACAAGTTCGCTGGTGCGCCGAAGCGTGCGAGTATCTCCTACACCAACTCTCGGTCGACAGGAGTACACACGTTCTAGAGGCCTACATATCACATGCAGACGGTGACGTTCCTTTCTCGTTCTACCTCTTGCCATCGCCGCACGGTCAACAGCATGTCGACCGTTCCTCAGCACGGAAGGCGCACTGGACTTCAGGGAGCATTCTCCCGGCCTCGCCTCAGTTGCTGAGACGGGATACAACTCGTTTCAACGACAGACTGGTGCTACTTGTAGGGGGGGGCATCTTAAGTTGGGTTTTTTCGGTCGTCCGGAGCGCCTCGGAAGAGTGGCCATCCTATTTGTTGGCGGTCTGCCAGCTTTTATTATTTTTATTTTGCGATATGCACTACCTTGGGATTCTTGCCACTTGCGCTGTGCCAATAAAATTAAAAAACATGTTTGGAGAGAAATAATGAGTCACTCGCCCGAGTGGCCTAAACACGGTAGTGAAAATGATAGTATAACATCCCCCTACCATAGGACCAGTTAACAATTTGCCTTGATAGGCAACAAGCGAAATCAACATGTAGCTGTAGAAACCAAAACGATAATTCCTTTTTTTAATCACCGCAACGGCCACATCATCCCATCGCTGGGGGGCTTTTCCCGTTCTCTAAACAATGGCAATATACCTTTTCAGGGTGGTAAAAGTATAGCAATCCAACTAGACGAGCGTCTGGTACAACCGACGATTAATCCCACATACTCGCACCGCCCCCGTCAGCTCGTCCTTGGTTTGGTTATCGCTGAGCAACAGTGGAAAAGCTCTTTCTCGGACAGGTCTATATTGATGGAATCGAGATCAACGATTTTTATGGGTCAGGCCTTTGAGAAACGAAACCTATTCGTTCTCGCATGCCTCTTGTCCGCAAGAGCGTACCCACCTCAGCGTTTACGATTTAATCGGTCCTCTTGAAGGTCCTGCTAACGTCACCGTGCCCGCCAGGTACTGAAACAACATTCGCTGGTCATAAACTACCGGGAGCCTTACTCTGTGCGAGCAAGGCTCTATATATACTTGTTACCAACCATGTAATCCTGAGGCAAACACCTCCCGCAGGTTTGCATGGGCGGGCCTCAGAGCACTAAACGCGAATTTATCGAGGAGTGAAGCATCCAAGCGTTTTCGCATATCCTCCGCCCCGGTATATGCTATTATGAACACGGCAAAGGGTTGTGCACTCGTGCCATTGGCGTTTATGGAGCCAGCGTGGTGCAAGCGGTGTCCGTGTTGGTGCTGGAGGATAGTCGCACTGAACCCCCAACCACATCAGACGTGCTGTTGGGCTCCGTGCGTTGGTTGAGACAAGAACAAACTGGCGTCACTATTGGCCGACGATACTCCCCGTCGAACATAACAATTTCCGGTCAATCGGTTCGCCGTGTGGGGACTTCTGTACTTGTCTGCCGGGTGCAACATGACCACTTAGGTGGAGCTTCAAGTGTACTATACTTTGGTCTGAGTCCACCTCGTCTCGGGCCGGTCTGTGGGTAAATACTAACATATTTCATGCTGAGTGGGTTAGCTTGACGGGTTAGCATGTCGACGACCAGCTCAAGGTCAATAGGGCTGGCGTCATAGTGCATATGCGATACCCCACCATTGCATGTGCTGGAAAATGTGTCGGTGAGGGCGACCAGGAAATTGGTGAACAAATATAGATTTCGTTCACAACCATGATTAAGAGACACCATCTCCATACTCTTCATATAATTTACAGTATTCGTCACTGCACCTCCCCAGCGTGAGTCCAGTCCGCCGATTCAAGTATAGCAGTACGGACCAATAATTGTCAGAATGTATCTGTTCCAATCCAAGTCTTCCAACGTTTCCCAGCAAGTAGTTTGAAGTCAACCTCTCTGCTGCAATTCGTTGGAGCGGACCGGTAGGCAACAACGAAGTCAACTGCCCCGCATTTACCGTCGAAGCCCATACGTAAATACCGTTCGTCAACGAGTTGACGTGCGAACAAAACGGCCGTACAACGGGTTACGGCTCATTCATCCCTTTGACGGCCAGGTCAACTCCATACAACTCTTGCCTGGCTGTAATCTCCTATAGCCGGGGGCAAAACTACTGAGTTCCTGCCGCAGGATTCACGCTCTCTCAGGCCTACGTGTTTCCTGCTGGCCGATGTAGACGGAGCGAGGATCTAGGGCCTTACCGGCCTTGACTTGTCGTATACATACACGATCTTCCTCTTCATAGTCAGGGTACACACATTGCCTTCACCGCTGTGTCTCTGTTGTCTCGCAATGGCCTTGCGTGCTGCGTTATTCGTCAGCCGACGCATGTCTCGTCCCCTTGGTCGTTTGTCTGTACGTTTTTGCACTTACTCCCCACGAATGTCGCTCTGTTGTTCACAAGCACCGCACGTGCCTAGAACTTGATGCTTGCAGTCGTTCAGGTCTTCCCCGTGACTACCTCCGCCCCTGACGGCGTGTGTGCCTGGCCACGTTGCGGTTAGTGTCTTGTATTTTTAATTTCCACTTTTTTGCTTATCTTACCTGTTATCCTCGCACTTTTCGATTCTCCTTCTACCTCCCTAGTCGTAACTCAGATCCAGGGTCACTTAGCAGGTTCTTCTCCCACCTACCCCGCTACGGTACGCGCGTTCATTCTTATCGTGAGAATAATTCAGCACTTTCTTCCCTCGTCGACTCCCGTCGAGTTGTAGATATCCATCCCTACAAAGCGCTCTTGGCCGTTGGTATGTCTTGAAAAACAATTATCCATACCGATATTTGAACCGCTGGCTCCAACCTTAGTAGAATTCGGGGTTAACCACTAGACCACCAGCGCTACCAGTAGTCTTCAGACTGTATCCATATCGCTCTCTACTGTGGTGATGACCATTTTTTTTTCGTCAGAGAGCTAAGTCCTCGACGTTGGACGTAAAACCGTAACCAATCACTACCACCCCACGCGGTCCTTGAAGCGAGGAGTTCACGGCCCAGATATCGCAACGTTTCTCGCTTGTGTGGCTGGCACTAAGCCGTTGCCGGTCTTGGCGGACATTTGCCGATCCCGAGGTCGAGGCAAGCATAACCATATGTTGCGGTACCGAAAGATGATATGGCGTCACTTGGTCCATAGTTGTTGCGTTATCCAGCGTTGGATAACACCTGCTCTATGTGCCAGCAACACCAAGCGCAGCAGCTTTACCTTGCAGCAGTACCGCGGAAATACAAAAAAAAAAACCCTACCCCATTTCTAATACAGTTGGATCCGTCAGTCGAAAAGGGCCCTTTTCGACTGAAGTCGAAATCGGCTTTCTTATACAGTCGAGAATGAGCCTTTTCGACTCAACGTTTTTAGACTGACGGATCCGACTGGCACATCCAGTCGAAAAACGTCCTCGACTCGACTGGATGTGCTAGTCGAATCGGTCAGTCGAAAAGGTTTTTGAACCCATCGCATCGCTCATCCCACCACAAAACCACACACACACACGCCCACACACCCATACCAGGTACCACACAGCAGTATCCTACAACAGCGCCGACGCTGGCTTGGCT
>JAYJMJ010000262.1:628373-639759 GCA_036873875.1 Laminaria ephemera
TTCGTTTTTTCGCAAATCACACCCGAACTGCCGATCAGAACGTGACATCGCCAGCAAGCGCACAGCACAGCACAGCAAGGCAATCAGCTCTGCACAAGTAGCTCAGGGCATTATCAGTCGGTAGTTGTACCAAATCATGGGCCACTTCTTTCTGATCACATTTTGTTGTATTCTTCCTTGCGCAAGCGTAGGGGGCGGTGTCAGCCGCCCGCGGAGCGGAACCCTTGTACTACGTACAAAATACGTTGAGCACCTCCGGACTATTAGGCAGCCTTGATATCCGACCTTTCCCCCGTGCTCAATGGATTTTTGTACGTGTTCACAACCGCACATCAACCGCTGCGCGCGTGGGGGGGGGGGGTAGGGCATTATCCTATGACGGTATACAGCATATAGTACATTTGCTGTAATAAAACACAGCAGTCGTACAATTCATGCATAGTGTAAAATATTTTATTTCCGGTAAACAATACCAGGTACAAAAACAAATATATATCAGGTATCATCAACCGCCAGCTGAACGGAGCTAGGAGCTTGACTACTGTCATACTTCTGTCACGCTCCTCATTCTCATAATACTGGGAGCTGCAGGTAAAAGCTACAAGCTGCAGGAAATTACACTAAACAATTACTACGGCGACCGCATATTGATTATGCGCAATTATGGTTATGCATGCAAATGCCGCTTTTGCTGCGTTCCCTATCAGCTATATAATTTTCTGTCATAAAACAGCTCAGTCATTCAATCATCACTCATCAAATTACTGTAATCTCTATTCGTGAAGGCATAGTATCAGGGTGGAAATATCAGTTTAATGTGAAGAACATATACACACATCTCCACCCAGAATCACTATATAATGTTTGATCTATGCCGTGTTTCACGAGTAGTTTCTTAGTCACCAACCACAACCAGTTTTTCAGGTAGTTACTAGGAATGACAGGGCACGACTATTGCAGACCAGGAAGTCCATTTCCAATATATGTTCCTCGACCCCTCGCGAAAAACGCAAAGCAAAATCATCGTCGCAAGCAATCATCAACCGGTGCAAGCAATCATCAGTCATCAGTGGTCATCAGTCAAAAAACAAATCGCATCGAAATGCGGAAAAACTATGAAATGCGATGTCAGACGATAAAGCTGCTGTACTAAGAACCAGTGAGAACTAGATACAGTATGCAAGAGCCAAGCCAGAAACCGAAAAACCAAAGACACACGCACCAGGCAAACACACACCAGAAAGAAAGACCACGAGACTTGATTCAACCCGAGACGTTCAGTCGGGATGCCTAGTCGAGTCCGAAGGCAGGAAAACCTTCTCCGCGGAGATACCAGCGCCGGCCAGCGCTCTCCTATGAAGTCCCACAGCTCTGCTGTAGGTCCTGGCTTCCTACCCAGCTCGTGCCGATACCAGCTCTTTCCCACACGTCGTTGGGCTGACCTCCGCACGTCCGCTCGTAGCTGAATGACTCGTAATTTAGCTTTCCAACCAAACCAAGAAACCACTTGTCATCCCAAGACCCCCTCACGCTCTCGCTATTCTCGTATGCCACCAACCGCCGCTGCTGCTGCTGTTGCTGGGACACCTCGCTTTGCGCTCGACCTCGCTGTTCATCGCCATCCTGAGGACCGGGGGCTAGGGTTCCCAGCCGATCAGCGTGGCACGGGGCGTCCGCCTGCTGCTGGTCCAAAAACCCTCATCCGACATTTTCCACCTCCCCGTTCTCTTTCCCCTTCCTTCCCCCTTCCGCAACCATCATTGTATCCAAAATCATCTTTTTGGCTTCTTCTTGCTGAAACTGCTGCTCCGACTGCTGCTGCTGCTGCTGCTGCTGCTGCTGCTGCTGCGGTGCAGTGCTCTCGTTCCCAGTACCAAGTGGGGCTACCAGCTTAGGCTCAAACTTGGCCACACTCGCACCCGTATCTTGCATCTGGGCAACAGGCTGCGGTTCCTTCCGCATATCCTCCTGTTGTAAGAGTCCTCGCAGTTCAAGTAGAATACTTTCGTACTCGGAAATGGTGTATCGGGTGTGATCGATATCGCTGTCCATTCGACCGATCCGGTCTGAACCCTCAGCGATTTGATCGAAGGTCCGGTACTTAAATTATCGTCCAAACTGGACGGCCTCTACGAGTTCCTCCCTCCTCAGAATCAGTACTTCAAGGTCCCACATCCATATCCGTCGCAACCTCTCCACTTTCTCTATTATCGCCATCAACGCCCTCCTGGCCTCTTCGATCACGCCCTCAGGCATGGTTCAAATAAGGCCCCATCGCTTACTCCCTTCACTGGAGTAGTCCTGCACAACACCCAGAGCTCAATTTGGTAGGGCTGGGCCCTGGTCCAGTATGTACTGCCAGTTCTACTGTACTGGCAGTACTACTGCAGTTGTACTAGCTGAAGGGCCTGCCAGGGTTGCAAGTAATTTGACTATTTACGTTGTTTGACTAACAACTTAGCGGAAACCCATCAAAATGCACGGCGAAGAGCAGAGAGGGCACGTAGAACAGCGAGAGAGGGGAGATAAGTCGAGAGAGGGGAAAGAAGTCGAGAGCAAGGGAGACCGGGAGCACGATGGACGAAACCGCCTCAACCACTGATGGCTTGGGCTCAGTGGATTCTGATGACGCCCCTGGATTTTTCTACAGCAGTAGTAGTGGCGGTTTACTACTTTAACGTTTACTACCGTTGCGTCTCGTGTTTTTTTCGTGTATTTTTTTTGTTTGCTGGTGTGTCTGGTGCTGGTGGGAGCCTATAATACCCTGGCATCAAGAATTTGAGCAATGGGGATGCCGTAATTACTACCTGGTACCTGGGAATGTGATACTACTGTAGGTACAATTGTAGATTAGAGCGCAAGAAACCTCGAACACAATTAACTCGATAACTCGGGCATTTTTTCTCCTTTTCGATGCATCTGAAGTCGTGGTTTGGTATCGCGCACTTCAAAACATGTGTTTGAGTAGAAAACCCCTGTTCCAACCGTCCATTGTCTAGGTTGCGCGCATCAGCGTGCAGTAGTCCGCGCACTCCTGTATCACCATACACTATGTACGCTTCTCCTATTTTCCCTTGGTCAATCCACCACCAAATTACCCTTGAAACGTTACCCAAAATCAACGTATTTTTTAGCTCTAGTGAAGCTAAATAGCGTAAAAACGTGCAGGGCGCCTCCAGCGGGGCCCTCCGGTGGCGCCCCCGGCGGGGACCCCTCACCAGTCGGGGGGAGGCGGGGGTCGCGGCTTCGCCGCGACCGGTCCAGAGAAGTAGAAGTATCAATATATTAAGCGCGCTCCTCGAACGTCCATGTAGCCATCATCCAAACGTAGAAGACAAGTAGAAGAAGAAGAAGTCAAGTGAAAAACTCGGGGAAACCATCCGATGGGAAAAAATGCCGACCCGGGGATATTCCACTATGAATTTTCCACAACAAT
The DNA here is from genome assembly GCA_036873875.1 of Laminaria ephemera. Lineage (NCBI taxonomy): Eukaryota > Phaeophyceae > Laminariales > Laminariaceae > Laminaria > Laminaria ephemera. The sequence goes on from JAYJMJ010000262.1 coordinate 631,810, forward strand.
AGAGCCAATCTACCATTGGAACTCTCTAACACCGTCAACCATTGTCATATCCGTATCACGTACCAAAGCACGATCAACAGAGCTCCTCGCCATGTGGAAAGTGGAGAGTCCTTCACCGTGGACAGTGTCCCCAGGATGCATGAAGTCATCCGGATAAGAGGTTTTCGGGACAGGAGTTTCCGCGACATTACCCACGCAGACCTGCGAGCGCGGGCACACCTGTGTGCAGGCAGCGCTGATCGTGATGGACGAGCTTCCATTTATTAATTTGATCTCGTTTGCCGTTCGACAATGTGCAGCATACTGGTACACTTCAACGCCTTTCTTACTCATAAAAACTACGGCAAGAAGGAGAAAACCCAGGGCAATCAAGTAAGAAAGCCTGTTGCACCAGTCTAGCCCCTTTCGTGGCCTACTTCCGGCTTTCCTTCAAACTATTCCACATGTTGCCTTTTCTCCAATTAATAGTATACGCTCGTCTACTCTCTGAGCCTCGACTCCTAAGCGGCATCCAGGCTCCATCCCCACGCGATGGGTGTGGGTCTGTTACCTCCCGCCCCCTGTCCCTTCCAGCCTCTTGGTGATCCTGCAGGCGGAGTTTGAAGCGTGGCACCCTCTTCGAGATGGCAACCTGGGTGGTCACCGAGACAATCTGCAACAGGCGCTCCTTCACCACACCTTTCCTCGCCATTTGTCCTCCATCCCTTCTCCCCACGACGTTTATGGGACTTGTACATGCATCGATCGATATGATTGGAAACAGCGAAAATCGAAGAGGCGTTGATGGTATGCTCGACAACAAGAACACACTTAAATTGATATGATGTTTGGTTTGAAGCCCATAGCGATGCCGGGGGCTGAGAGTAGGGCCGTTGCGGTGCTATCTTGTGGGGATGGTGTGCGAGTTATATGGGTGCGGACGCGATGGGGGTGGGCGAGCGAAGGAAAAATCGAAAGAGTAGAGTTGGTAACGGACGGTGATCGCTCAAAGGGTGCTTCAAAATTTGTAGAGGGAATTTTGTTGGAAAGGTGTTTAAAAAATGATCAGCTTTAAGTTTTCTATTCCCGATAAAGACAACCGCAAAATAAACTTTTAGGAACTTGTACGAACCGATACATGTTGTCTCGCACTGGGAAATATCAAGAACAAGTTGCCACAAGATCGTAAGCTATCCGCACTCTTCATAAACCGCTGGTGAACGTACTATGATGTGTACCATGGTCTGTGTTCGCTCCATGCAGTATGTATGTGGTCGTGCTACTCATCACAGGCACCTTGCTTCGTATATGTTTCTTTTTAGGCAGTGTTTTGTTGGGGCCGAACAACTGAGAAACCTTCACAAAATTATCATCTGACTGTTGTTGTTGTTGTTGTTGTTAGAGTGGGAGGTATCAGTGGGCGTCGATTCAGCAGCGTATTTAACGTTTTTTTAGCCACTCGTCCGCAAGAAGGGTCGTTTTAACCGCTGACCATCTAACTGTCGCTGCAGTTTGTCGACACATTGATTATTTATATTTTAAGAAGAAGCGCCAGTAACCTCTGATCCACTAACCATCACGTACCTACAGTCTATCGACACATTGATTAGAGGGTGTTACGGCAGTTCACTTTTGCTCTGTTTCTCAGATCGCTGGTCCATGTGCGGCTGGGGCGAAATTTTGCTAATAGGGGCTATATATTTTTGACGTCGAGCTTTGTTGATTGTGCTTTGGTGCGTGGTACGGATATGGCAATGGTTGATGATAGTAGGGATCTCTTATGGTAGATTGGCTCTATTGTTGTGGGAGCTTCATAGCGGAATATCCCTGGGTCGACGGCTTTGCTCGCTGGATGGTTTTCCCGGTGACTTTCCCTTTCCTTTCCTCTACGCTGTGCCCGGGAGATACATGATAATATATTCATGTCTTCTATGTTTGGATGATGGCTACGTGGACGCTCGAGGAGCGCAGCTAATACTTCTACTATTCTCTGTCGGCAACCGACCCCTCTACCCACCTACTGTCCGCCAGCGGGTAAACCTTTGAGACTCCAGACATCAGGAAACAAGCTTACACACATCGTGTATACATGCAAACAATACCTCCGTCCATTCGCGGTTATTAACGCGACAAATCTAGCCCCCCAAAAATTACACTGTTTTTTAGCCCTCCTTGTCTGCGCTTGTTAAGCGCAATACTTCCGCCCCAAAAGGTTGAGAACTATTTGATTAGCGCTTCTTGTGCTGGTGGTTGAGAGTTAAACTTCGCCGGCGTCAATTTCGTATGCTAAGCTTAAAACTTGTTCCACCGTGGAGGCCTCCGGTCAGACGATCCGCCATGAACGCCGATCTGCGCCACGTTGCTGCCGACATCGTGCCTCAGCTTTCGGTAGGCCGGAAGCTCCGTACCTGTGTGATGCGCAGGGTGCTGCCTTTGTATTCTCTTTCTTCCCATCTAGTACGAAGGGTTGCGGCAAAACCGGTAAAATACGAGGTGGGGGGGGCGGCGCGACACGCGGAGTCCGGTGGCAGAGGTACTGTTAGTGCTCTGAGCATAAGGAAGGCAGGGTTGTAGCGCAAGAACGAAGCTGAGCGGAGCACGTTTGCTTCGCCAAGAAGAACTGCGCTGCATGCTATCTGTGAGCAGATCGCGATGGCGTCTACGTGGTGTCGGGTCTTTGGTTCGATGTGAGGGAGGAGTACAGTACGGGCCGTAGAGATTGAAGTTTAAGAGCCCGAATGAACATTTCTCTGAGACTTTGCTGGGTGATGTTCGGTCGATCGAAAGCTGACTATGGAGCGTAGAATACTATATACGATACACGATACTGTTTGGAGTAGAAAGTGCTCTGCTTGTGCGCTCGCCTATCCCGTCGAAGTCAGTTGCTTGGTCACAAGTAACCAACTCATCACCTGTCGCCTCGCCGAACTAAGGTCCTTCCTTCTTCCCAGGGACACGTGCTGAATACAACCAATCCACCAATCACGAGCTCTGTGGCGACATACTGCTGCGCCGTGGTTTAATAGTTGCCTCGGGCCGACGCGTGCTGCGATCGGGGTCGCACGTTTTTGCCAAACTACTTCTGACTGGCGGGATTCCTCAACTGAGTAACTATCCACTACCGTTGGAATACCATTTGGGTTTTACAATATTATTGGTCACGCAAGCTTCCCCGTCGTGATGTGGTCGGCTTGAAATCCCGGGGGTGTCGCAAGTTGAAAAGGGGGGAAAAGCTGTTGAAAACTAAAGAAAAAAAAATGGCCACCGCGCAAGTAACCCGGCAAGTAACACCGACCAGCCCAAACCAGTTTATAGCTTAGTCTATACCTAGACCATGGGATTGGGTATCGGGGGTTTGTTTTTGTTATTCAAAGTCGGTTGTTGGGTGAGGTATAGAGCCCCTTAAGTGAACATCAGAAACTTTAGGTACACACCTGCGATTGTATACGTCTGCCTCTCACCGTTTCTCTACCGTATCGCACTTCCTCTCCGCTTCGCTGCGCTCGAGGGTTTTCCGTCTCCCGCCTAACCTGCGGGTAGCCCCGCTTCCCCTCTATCGCCTCCTCTGTAAACCCCATCACGTGTTCTCCCCTGCCTTTGATGCTCCTCGGCCCTCGCCACGGATCGCGAGGAGGCTCACCGTCCCAGCGCGACGCTTCCGACAACTGAAGGGCGTCACCTCGACCGCTCTCATACAAAGGTGCTGCTGCCCTCCGGCCGTGAGCCTGATATTCATAGGGTCCAGGATCTTTCTCGGGGCTTCTACGAGTCCACTGGCTGCCGTCGGAGGCGCCAGAATCGCGCGGGGCGTTCCTTCTGAGATCGTGCGTGTTTCCCACTGTCAAGCTTTCGTCCTCCCTCCATCCCCGCCGGTCCCCTCTCGGCTCTCCCCCCTCGCTTGCTCGTTTGTCGTATCTCCGCCCCGGGCGCAAATCGCTCGGACTCCGGTCCGGCGCGAGGTGTCTTCCTTCGATCGGGTGCTGCCGCAACGGGTAGTCCCACCTTCCGTCGGGAGTGACGCCGCGGCCGTCGTCTTCCCTAGCACTACTGCCGCCGTCTTGTGGCGAAAATATCGGTCGTCTTTCATCATCGAAGCGTCTTCTGTCGGAGAGGGTCGCATGCTGCTCACGATGCGGGTAGTCGCGGTGCGCGTGGTCGCGGTACGCCGGCAGGATGTCGCGATGTTCTTGGTGAGTGCGTCTGGGGCCATAACGCGCTGCCTCGCCTTCCACGCCTGCCGTGTGTCGCTTCATGTGCGTCGGTTCCGCGCCGTACGAAAGAGGACGGTCGATTCGATCTCTAGCATTGACGTCCCGCGTTGTACGGTTGCTACCCGAGTTCAAGTACCCAAACGCTGACCGCGGTTCGGCCTGCTGTCTAATATAAGGGAGGGAACTTTGATTGGGCACCGGCTCTTTGGGCGATGGCAATTGGCGTTCCCAAGCTGGATTCCATCTGAGCCGTTCCGTCGAATGACCCCCCGTCATCTTCGGCGCTTCCATCTCTCGGCGTGGGTAGTCGATTTCCACGTCATTCGGCGGACCCAAGGTTTGGTTGCTTATCTGCGGAGCATAACGGTCCGAAGCGCTTGAGGCAACATTTGCGTAGCGTTCATCGGATTTTTTCCTATGTTCGACGCCTTTATCCGCGCCTACAATGCTGCCGTCCGACTCCGTGGCGACAGGCGGCCGATATCCGCCACCTCGAACCCTCGTTGTTGTGTTCAGCTCCTGCTTGTTTCTGTGCTCTTTTTTGACCTCGAACCCGAACTGACTCTGGCCTGCCGCCGCTATCCTCGTCGAATGATCTCCGTGTTTGCCGTCAGGCGGTGCGTTTCGAGGATGTTTTCCACGCACAATCTCCTCGACCCTGCCACTCCCGACTCCTGGCATGGCTCTGTCCTGGAGGCTCCGCGCTAGAGGTCTTGACGCCACTGTTGTTTCTGGCTCCAAAGGTGTCGGTGTGATGGATGATAGCTGGCTCGCTGAATCGGCCGGTTCTGCGTTTGGGGGCGGATGTACGCAAGGACCCGTGAGCGCCGTCGCCACAATGACTGGAGGCGGCTGGTAGTCTGGCCTGCCGTCATCTTGAGAGGGCCGTCGGAGAGTCGAAGTGTCCCGCGCAGCGGACGTTCCGGTTGAAGTGCTCCCTGCCGTCTCGGTCGGTGTTGGTTTCGGTGGCAAGCATGTCGGAGCTTGGAATGCCGGCAGGGACAGCCGCCGCGCGTCGGCGTTGCACAGCCTTGCCTCCTCGTTGTACGCGGACATCACAGAGAATACCACCTCTAGGCCTACCGAGGTCGCAGCTGTTGACCCCCCCGAGGCGGCCGTGCTTTGCGTGTCTCCAGCATTAACGGCAAGCTCGACGCCCTGAGCGGAAACCACTTGAAACTCGTAGCGATGCCCCGTGACGTACGGGAACCGGTGGTCAGTCTGCACACCAATCCCGTGGAAACAAAACATTCGGTTTTGGCACGACAAGGTGGGTAGAACGCGTTAGAATTGTCCGCCATCGTATTGACGCACGAATCACAGTAGTCAAAATACCCGAGATAATTACTGGGTGACAAGGCTAACCTTAACTGTAGATTCTTCTGAAACATTAATATTCCGATGCTGGGCGGGTTAAGCCAAAACACCCCGTTGGCTGCCGAGCACCTAACTGTAGCAAACATCCAGTTGTGGTTGTGCCATGCTTAAGAGTACGGACGATTCACTCTCCTCTCGGCAAAAAGGAGTGCCAGGGACCGAACCCATTTCCGCGCCGAGACAAAGCGCGTACGACGAGCCACGCGAAACATCCTGCATGAATATTTAGATTCTAAAGTTAAGCGTCCCTGTGGGTTCCAACATTGTTGGCACTATCCGCGAGAACTCGCCTGGATAGCGGTGTTCCCAAAGTGAGCTGCGCTGTCATGCACGACAGCACCGTCGACCACGACCCCAGCAGCACCCGCCTCTTCCCTCAGGGTCACCAGGAGGCGACCATCGCCCTCGATGCGTGTCACGGCCAGACTTTCGTTTGGCCTGAGGAAGAAGAGAGCAGGCTTCCCCCCGCTCAGGAGGTGCCGAGAAAAGTCAGCCCGAAAGTGCAAGAGATCCCCGCCTGATCCACCCCCACCCGAGCTAAGCTCGACGCTACGAGGCGGCCCCGATTGCCTCCCTCCGGAATCGGGCCATTTCGGAAACGCCGGCGGTTCTGCGCTCTCAACGTCTACGGTATGTCCTCCGTGACCATCGTCTCTCGCCAATGCCTCGCCATCTACTGAGGCGGTCGGAGGACGCATCTCCAAACGCGCACCTGACAACTCGCGCCCCGCCTGACGACGAGGAGACTCTGGATGGCCAATGTCGCCGGGAAAGGTAAGGACTCTTCTCGTCTTGACATCTGTCCGGCGACTCCGGCGACCCTGTCGCGCGCCATTTCCCCAAGACACCGGCGGCGGCGAAGGGGCGGGTTTTAAATCTTCGCGGTGTTCTTCCACCTTCACCCAACCACCACCGGGCAACCGCGTGTTGCCGACCGTGGAAACAGCAACAGTGTTTGCGGCAGCCTTAGAAGAGCTCGCGATTTCCGGAGCCACGCGCCGTGGGCTTGCCGAGCTGGCGCTTCCTTCTACCGATGAGGTTTCGTCGATGAAGTTTTCCGAACCGTCCGCGTGGAACGACGCCTGCTGCTGGACGTACTTTGCGGTGCGCTCGACCGCGAGCTCGCCGGGGAAGGATGACGCGTCCGACGACGTGGGCGAGGCACCCTTCGGTTCCCCGACGAGGTAAACATTATGGGGCAAAGCGGCCGGCCTGGGTGGTGACGCTTGTGGTGAGACGCGCTCACCTACCGAAAATACAGGGGCCATGGATGAAGCGTACCGAGGTGACGCCGCGGCTGCTGGCTGCAACGGCTCTGTCCCCGAACTTTCCGCGACAAAAAGGGGGTTTTCCCACGGCGGGGGTTGCTTTGCCGGCATCGCTGGCGGGCGCTTCAGCGGTGGGGTTTGTGGAATGCGCCCCCCCGCCACATCGACTCGTCGTACAGTCGCCGGTTGTTCTTGCTCGGCACCGCGCAACCGGGCGGTGGAGAAACCCCCTCTGGGAGATACAGCTGTCGGGAGCTTGTCTCGAACGCTTGCGGTTTGTTCCTCTTCGCTCGGGTCCAACGTGCGCGGCTGGCGTTCATGGCGGCGGGAGCCGATAGCTTGGGAAGAGCGGCAGTCATCGCGTGGGACAAGCAGGAGCGCAGCACCCCTTGGTCGATGGCCCGCACCGGGGTCCCCTCCGGTGGCGTCGTCGACGGTGGTCAGAACAAGATGTTTCGTCGTGCCCCTGTCTATCACTTTCACGCCTAGCGCTGGCGACTGGTCTGCTGTTACCTCCGCTCTCGCTCTCTGATTTCTTCCCCGACGCTCGTCCGGAGATTGTCGGTGCTTCTGCGACCCCCGCTTAGAATCAGCGCTGCCCGCATTTCTATCTGCGAAGGCCTCCTGCCCCGGCCGCCGCACCCTGTTGCTCCGCTGTACCGGATCACTTCTTTGTGTAACGATCGCAGCGACGAGCCCCTGAGGGCGACCGTACGCTGCCGGTTCGGCAGGGCGTGTAGACGCCTGTTCTGCTTCAGGCTGCTCGTGAACGTTTTCATGTTTCGTCCGCTCGCAAATATTGTTGGGTGCGCCATGAACCTCCGGCTCAGGGTGCTGGCTTGTGAGTGCTTCGGGTGCCTGCATCTCGAATGGCACAACACGTGGGTTCGAACGTTGGAGCTTCGTCAACGACAGCAAATACGTAGAAGTTACGTGTCGCAAGTCCCACACTACCCGGACGGATGGCTGTCTGGGTGGCTATCTCCACCGCACCTGATCCCCAGGGATCAGGTCGGGTCGACATACTCACGTTTCCGGATACCATGACAGCTTGCGCTGAAGTAGTAATAACAGTGACCGGCGGTAGGGACAGCTCGCGCTGCCGTTGCCACGGG
>JAYJMJ010000262.1:869514-880443 GCA_036873875.1 Laminaria ephemera
TCAAAATTCTATTTTTTGCCCGTTGGGAGACGATCGAGAGTTTTTGTCTCTGTTTTCCACACACCAGCCGCCAAATGCATTTTTAACAGCAGCCTGGTCGGCGCCCGCCACACATCACCGGCGGTAGTGTGAGCACTGTAGTACAGCAAGGGTGGGTCGGAGCCCCTAACGAGCTCGCCACGTTCACAGCTGTATGTAGTGTATTATACATTTTTGTAAAAACACGCGTACGTGCCATGGTGGTGGTGGTGGTGGTGGTGGCTCTCGGCAACAACAACAGCAAGCAGTTAAAAAAGTCTTGTTCTTGTCTGCTTGCCCACGTTGTCGCACTCGGCTGTCTGGTCGACACGAACATACTGCTGCATGTACTTTGCTGCTCTGTGGAGGGTCGATTGCAGGTTGTTCTGCTGTGCTGGCGGTACGTATGTATATAGATACTGTGTGTGGCTGTCGGGGCTTGGTCTGTGCGTTCACTTCGTTCAAAAACATACAACTCAAAATAAATAAATACGTAGAAATTCCGGAAAAAACAATTTTCCCCTCGGCAATAAAGAGCTGAGTGAGGATGGCTGAGAGTTGGGAGAATATAGATGCCGAGGGCAACCTTCGACACAGCCAAGGTTTGAGTAAGTGAGTCTATGGGTGGGTGTATTTTTATTGTGATTTGAGCAGAACAAGAAGCAGGCGTAGGTGCAAAATAAACGTGTCGTCTACGAACGTATCATGATACGGGCAAAATCACCGTGCAGGTACGAAGTACGTATTCTTCGTATTGTACTCGTATAACACAGAAACCTGATAACAACGCTCACAATATAAAAAATATCGGAAAAAATGTATCGGAAAAATTATACTGGTATCGGAAAAAAAAATCGAAAAACTGTTTCTCGAAACACGAATCGGAATCGAAAAAGAGTCGAAGCTGAGCGAGAAAATAATCGACAAAGACGCAAAATAACGACGAAAAGAAGGGAAAGCGAAGAGAAACGAGAAAAAACAACACGAAGAACGCGAAGAAAGCAAAGAACGCAAAGAAAACCGGGAAGGGTTCTCCGAGAAGGGGAGTTAGGCAGGCGTGTTCCAAGTGGGAGCGCTGAGAGCGAAGCAGGTCGTTGTAATCAAGTGATACAAGATTTTTTTAAAAAAGGAAGACAAATGTCATTATGTTTATGTACTGTATGGCTTTTAGTATAGTACACCATTTCTAAACGCCATACAAACAAATTCGATACGGGTTTTAAAATGGCCATTCTAAAAATACATCCTTTTGTTTTTACTGAAATCAACCCCCCCCCCCGCTCATTTTTTTGTTGATTCCCCAGGATTCACAACACATTTTTTTTTTTCCGAGATACCCCTCTGGCCGCCTGGCTGGGACACAAACGCACAAACAAAAATCGAACGTTGCAACAAAACAGCTAAAACCTGCCGACAACCCCACACGTTGTTGTAAAGTTCCAAAGAGGAAGTGTCACAAACAAGGGAAGCATGCTGGTAGAAGCACATTATTTTTGTTCCGGGGCTCCTCACTTGAGGAGCTCTATACCTCTCCCAAAAAAAAACTGATTTTTTTGGGGAAAATTATAAAAGTGCTGCCCCATGAAGAATCCCATGGCCTACAGTATAGGTATATAAAACGAAAGGTATGTTATTACGGAGGACCATAGTAATCAGGACCAATTTTGGTTAGTAAAAAATGTGGAATATATAGGTTTTTGTGTACATCATGGGTCCTGATTACTATGGCCCTCCGTAATAGCAAAAAAAAGAACGAGATTCCGAAGAATTTTGGGTTAAGGAGCCCCCGTCATTCAGAAAGCGTTTCTGCCAAAAAGGTACTACCTCTGCCGTAGCACCCGTCAAGGTGTCTTCTCGCTTCTCGTACGTTGCGGTGCTTTGTGTCCGTTGGCCCAACGTATAATGAGGTTGTGGTTTCGTGACAACGTCGCGCAACGTACCCAAATGGCTGCCTGTGTACGGATTAAAACCTTTGGGATTTCAGAGGGAAAAACCGTCGAACTCAAGAAGAACGTGATGGTTTCTGCATCGTGCCGATCGTTCGGGGCAGCCCAGGATGCTAACTGCTAACAGGCGGAAAGGGTGATGATTTATTTTCATGTCGGACTCTAACTCAAGGAGTTTGGTATACCAGGTACACGCGAAGAAGCATGGAACTATCTGCACACGTCGGCCAGATCACCGATCCCCGCTCGACGATCTAGATCTTTCAGAGAAGATCTGTATGGTCTAGCTCATGTTTCCGGGCGGGGGGGGGGGCGTACGATCTGCATGATCGAGTACGTGTTTCCTCGGTTGGATCTGTACACTCCATATACACAGATCCCACAACATTTCATAACGGCAGAAGGTATAGGATCTACTGTCGATGGCCTCGTAGATCGTGTGCACTCTTGACAAAGACGGCACTTACTTTTCATCATTTTTTTTTTATCGCTATACATGGGCCCCGAGAGGATTTTCGCTTCGACCCATCATCGCTACGGTAGAGGTGCGCCGTTTTTTTTCTGAGGCTCCTCAAGTTGAGGAGCTCTGAAACTCACCCACAAACTGATTTTTTTAGTAAACTGACAGTGCGACAACGATTAACAAACCCATGGCCTAGGTATACAATTTTTTTTTTTTGCAAAAACAGGAACGACATCCGACGATTTTGGGGTTAAGGAGCCCCCGTCATTCAGAAACAAAAAAAAAAGCCAAAATGTGCTACCTCTATCGTATTCATAGTACGCGTCTTGTATGCAATTATTTTTTTTTGGGGAAGAAACATTGGTGTGATTGGCTGTGGCGAGAGAAGGAGGTACCTGGTAGAACATAGAAAGCATGCTACGCTAGAGGTGTGCCATTGTTTTTCTGAGGCCAGGCTCTTCACTTGAGGAGCTCTATACCTCTCCCAAATCGTAATTTGGGGAAAAATGAAAAGAGCTACCCGATGGACAATCCCATGGCCTATATAGTAGTAGGGTTACAACCAAACCTATTGCAAAAAAAATAGTGAAATTCCGACGATTTTGGGTTAAGGAGCCCCGTCATTCAGAAACAAAAAAGTATTGTCCAAAAGTGCTACCTCTATCGCAGCACGCGTCCATAGGTTGTGACCGTGCGCCGCACATGCGAGTGTCTCATAAAACAAAAAGAAAAGTTTACTTGACCACACGCGCACAGATTCCATAAAAAAATTGAGCAGAAAATATATGTATGCGAATGCATGCGCACATACAAATATCATCATGCACATCACGCGTGCTACGATAGATAAGAGGTAGCACTTTTCTGTCTGACACGATTTCGGAGTGACGGGGCTCCTTAACCCAAAATCGTCGGAATTTCGTTCATTGTTTCGCAATTTTGTTCGTTGTATGATATACCTACTCGTAGGCCATGGGATTTGTTCATCAGGTATCCTTTTTATTTTTCTCTCCAAATCAGTTTTTTGGGAGAGGTATAGAGCTCCTCTCACGTGAGAAGCCTCAGAAAAAAAAGTGGTGCACCGATACCGTAGCTAGCATGCGTCACATCGGGGGGGAAGGGGAGAAGGGTAGACACTATTTACGGAGGACCATATAGTATTCAGGACCCACGACATACACTAAAACCTATGATATATTCCACCGTTTTCACTAACCATATATTTGGTCCTGATTACTACGTTCCTCCGTAAATAGACACTCCACGCGTGTTCAGAAGATCGAGAGGTCAAATGCCCAAGGCTATACCGTGGGGGAGGTCCCCCCAATTTCACTTACGCCCCATGACCCATGCTACGAATAGAGATGGAGGCTACTTTTTCTGAGGCTCACTTACGTGGGGAGCTCTTTTCCTCACCCAAAAACTGATTTCGATGAGAAATAATGGAAGTTTAACCCGTCGAACAATCCCATGGCCAACGAAAACAATTGCAAATCACAAAAAAATGGGATTCCGACGATATTGGGTCGTTCCCTATATAGTTAAGGAGCCCCGTAGTCAGATTTTTTTTGGCCCAAAAGCGCTACCTCTATCGTTTCACACGTGTCCCGATTTTCACTACGTACGCGAGTGGCTCCGTACCTCACTCAACAACGGACTCCTCGAAAATGCTTTGTTGGCGCAGCGTAACACACACAGTTCCACGTCTCGACGCATGTTATCATCGCGAAACCGAAAAGCATAATGTGACATCCAGCTTTTTTTTTTTCCGACGGCAAATAAATGTGTTGGGTGGGTATTGGGTATTAGACACTCGCACGAGTTGCTCTCGAGCCGCCGACAAAAGAGAGCCTAAAAAACGTGACCCCCCCTCTGCCGTATTACCGTACAGCCTTGATCTAAACGGCTTTACCTCGATCCGTGTGGCTGAGAGAGGCATGCTACGGTATCGGTGCACAAATGACGCATGCTACAATGGATAGAGGTAGCAGTTTTGGGCGTGTTTGTTTCCGAATAACGGGGCTCCTTGTATCAACCCAAAATCGTCGGGGTGTCATTCTTGCTTTTTCAACTGAATTTTTTTTTGTGTGTACCTATATAGGCCATGGGTGGGTTTTTGTTCATCGGGTCGCACTTTTTGTTTACAAAACAAAAACAAAAACAGTGTAGTTTGTGGTTGAAGTACGGAGCTCCTCAAGTGAGGAGTCTCAGAAAAAAACTGGTGCACCTCTATTATTGTAGCCTGTGTCCCATGTAGTTTCTGGGGCTAGGAGCCAGCTCTACACCTACCTGTCCCAAAAAAAGGATTTTGAGTGACAGTGAATGACAGTGCAGGCTGCTTGCTGAACAGTCTCAACTGCTTATTACGGGGGACCATAATAGTAATCAGGACCAAATATGGTTGGTAAAAACAGTGGAATGTATTAGGTTTTTTGTGTGTATCGTAGGTCCTCATTACTATTATGGTCCTCCGTAAATAGTTACAAAACGATAATAAATATTGTAAAGCACAAGTGGTATATTTCAACGCGATTGGGTTGTTCCTCAGTTGAGGAGACTCGCCGATCGGAGAAGGTTCTGTCCAAAAAGTGGTACAGCCCCTAATAATATAGAATGCGTCGAGAATGCCGTAACTGCCGCAATTAACCCGTCGCCTCTCAACAACAAGAAACCCGAAAACTAACATACGACAAAAAAACAACGAGGATACCGCGTTTTATCCCCTAGATGGTATCCCCACCTTATCACTATACTCCTTTAAGCCGTTTAGAACCGTACCCACGTTTTGGGGGGGGACAAACTACTCGGAATTGGTGTGCTTTTTTCAGTGGTAAAAGAGTCGATTAAATGCCGCCTCCTCGATTGGGTCGCACTCTGAGATAAGTGGGTGCGGGACTACCGTCCCACAACAACACGAATATATCACCAGCCGTCGCCGTAGAGTTTTCGTTTTTTAAACCGTCACTTTTACTTTCCAGCTCGATTCGCTGGGGCTTTCACACCCAACAACCTTGTGGACAAGCCGTGGTCACAGGTGCCTTCCCGTCTCCCTCGCGGTACATGCCTTCATTTTTATATCTCGTATACAGGGTCCAATATTTATTTGCAATGCTCATAGATTTTCGCCGAACTTTTTTTTTTCCCGTCACTTCAACTTTCCAGCTCAACTCGTGGGAGTTTATACCCTCAGCGGTCTTCTGGACAAGCCGTGGTAACAGGTGTCGTCCCTTCTCCCCCCGGTGCATGCCTTCCTTTTTATCGCGCACAAGGTTCAACATTCCCACTGCTCGTGGGTTTTCATCGGACTCACTATAGTAGGCCGAGGGGGTTGCATTCATTTGCCGGCATAAAAAGCACAACCAAAAATACAGTTTTTTTTTTTTTAGCCCCTGTTAAGGGACCCCGCAATAAGGAAAAGCGGTATATAGGGGACCTCAATTTTCTTCGCACCGTTGTTTCCTACTTTTAGGGACCGCGTCCCTTATAGGGGATGCAGCACTCAATACGGGATCTCGGTCCCTTACAAGGGGCCACTACACTGTCTCCCACTTGAAACCCGCCACTTACATCGCCATAAAAACGTGTAGTGTGCCCCCCAAAGTGCCAGACAAACGGTCGGGTCCACTTTAAGGACTAGTTCCTTAAGAAGGGCCAATTTTGTCAACGAACGTCTGGATACTAGGGACCCTGCCGGTCCGACGCACTATAGTCCCTTAAAAGGGGCCACCTACCGTAGTTTTTTTGTTTTGTTTTTTCTTCTATCTTTTTCTTCTTTTCTTCCTTGCAGATATATTCTGGTGTGCTGGTTTGCATATGTTCCGCCCTCGTATTCATTGCGGTTGGCAGTGCGTGGCCAAGTCACCTTGCTGTATTTGCAATGTGTATTTCTGTCTTGTAGTTTGCGACCACAAAGCTCGTCTCTCTAGGAGGCATCGGCACGGACACTGGTTGTGCTGGACGTAGATGGGTGGAAATATCAGTTTTAATGTGAAGAACACACACACACACCGGGTATCGAATACATACCGCATAGAGACCGGATACATTAGGAATATCATACAGTAGTAGTCCCTCTATAGCGCCGGTATGTGTCGGCCGGAAATACCGGCACTATTATAGCGGTAACCGGCACTACTCCGCATACTACCACTACTGGTTATTTCCGTCTGTGTCAAGCGATTTCACAGGCACTATAAGCGGGCAACCAGCAATACTCGACCGGCGCTATAGAGGGACCACTACTGTATACCTGGTACACCAAATTTATACCGGTAGTAAGCAACTCCCCGGGATACTATCCAGGGTCGAACAGAAAACACATGGACTACAACACCAGGTACAATGGAGTACCGGTAAAATATTAAACCCCTCGAACACTCGACATAAAACAGAGAACAGAACAAAACGGCACGACACGAGATTGTCCACGACGCCCAATCGCAAAAACAAAAACTCTCCACGTACAACGTACACAGAAACACACAGAATACACACAGAATGGGCGGCATACAGTATCCCTCTATCCGTAACTGTAAGGACCGTTCGAGTATCAGTATGGATACCAAAACGGCCCTTAGATTTCCGGAAAGAGTTGTATAGGTACAGCAGTGGTAGTGGTAGCACTGAAGGATGCGACACAAACATAAATGCACCGAACTACCAAGCTGCTCATACCCAGAGTCGTGGTGGTCCCTCATTCGTGTGGTGCCTTACCAGATGACAAATAACCGCATTAAAGTGGGCCCCCCAACTATCCCGGGATGGTGATGTACTCTATAGGACGAGGTCGCGACAAGCGATTTTCACCGCACTAAACTGGGCCCGCGCACTGAAGGGCACAGCACTAACGCGGTACCACGACCGTACTATCTACTACCTGGTATAGCCGAGGTCACGAGCTCTACTGCGGGTCGCGGCTTGTCACGAGTACGACAGCAACACCTCGGAGAGAAAGCTAACGAGATTTTTCTCGGTAAATTTCTCCGGCACGGCGATGACCGGCCCGCTGGAGGTAACCTGCACCTCGTAGGTGTCACACTTAGATCTCAGCACCAATATCACCGTGCTCCACAACCCCTGCATCGCAAAAAAAGGAAGGTCGGGATCGGATGTCGGGATCGGAGGTCAGGGTTTCCCATCAGTAGAAGGCGGGATGGGAGGGGGGCAGGGGGCGGAGGAGGGGGTAGGGGGAGAAGGTCAAAATAAAAGAGTGAAGAGCGACCACCACAAAATACGATATTTATGGTATTACTTTAACCCTCTTTCGACTTCAGAGTGGAAAATTGACGGAAAACAAGGGTTTTCCATAAGTCGAAGGCGGCACAGGACGGGTGCAGGGAGTCGGGGGATGGGCGGGGGGAGAGGGGAGAGAAGACCAAAAAATAATAGAGCGACCAACACGAAACACAAAAGTATCGCTGAACCCTCTTTCTACCTCAGAGCGAAAAATTACGAAATATAAGGGTTTTCCATCAGTCGAAAGCGGCACGGGAGGGGGGGCAGGGCGGGGGAAGGCCAAAAAAGAAATCACCGAGTGACCAACACGGAACACAATAGTATTCACCACCAACAACAACACCACAACAAACCAACAATAAGACCATCCCACAAACACACACGTGTTGACTTTTTTTTTTTTTAAATCCTCCGGCAAATGGGTAAAAATTAAGCTCACCACACTTCCACGTACTCCATACATGTTTGTGTGTCAATCTAGCGCAAGTACATTCGCAATCCAGCGCCATGACAGCCGGCGTGTCCTTCGGTTTCCGTGGTAACGGCAGCGTGAGCTGTCACTACCGACGGTCACCGTGACTACGTCTTGAACTCACCCGATCGTGCAACTCCAAATGCTCGAAGTATTTGACCAAGGTCTTGTGCAACCTTTGCAAGGCGGACGCCTCCCGGGAAAGCGGAACTCCCGCGAACTGCACCCTGCCGCTGCGCAGGAGATCATCCACCTAAAATTTTGCCACGACCAAAAAAAAATCGAAGAAAGGCAGGCGCGGTGATGAAGCGGAAAGCACGGCGACACAGCAGCACTGCGGTTGTTTTTTAGACTCACCCATGCTACGGTAGACGCGCACCTGCACCTAAGTTTTTTGGGGGTGTCCTCACGTTGAGGAGCTCCGTACCCAACCTATTTTACGGAGGAACGTAATAATCAGGACCAAATATGGTTAGTAAAAACGGTGGAATATATAGGTTTTAGTGTATGTCGTGGGTCCTCATTACTCTGGTCCTCCGTAATAGTAGTTTGGTGTCAGTCAACCCACCACAGCCCTACAGCCAGCACAACCCAACTCACCCAGTTTCTCCTTCGCCTCTATCGCCACCGTGGTTCGTCGCTCCACCATCAGGGATAACGCGCGCTCCCACTGCCCCCCCTTCGCGCAAGCCTGCACTGCCAGTAAATACATCACCCCTGTTACATAACAGGTAGCGAGTGTGGAGACGCCGGTTGGAGAAATAGGGAAGAGATGGCGAGGCAGGTTGGTTGAAGAAGGAAGAAAGAGATAACGAGGCAGGTCGGTTGGAGAAGCAGGGGAGAGAGGAGGAGGCTTGTTGGTTAGAGAAGAAGGCAAGAGAGGAGGAGGCCGGCTGGACAGCGGGGAGAGGGGACGCACATTCACACATAAACGATGGGGGGTGTCCTACGTAGAAGCACCAGCGGGGGGTGCAATCATATGCCACGAAGTCAGCGGGAGAAGCGATCGTCTGCATGGATTCGTTGGGCACCGGCTGCCTGTGTGCGGGTACGCTCGCTCTGAAGCACAGCTTCTACGAGTTTTTATTGGCCTTTTGTCTCTCCCGGAATAAAATAATCCGGGCATCAACAACAGCGCTACCTATTAACCTGGCAGCGACGAACGTGCCCTATGCTTGCGCAGTTTGCCATCTCTGCTCTGACGTGCGCTCGCACTTCTACGAGAAACGGTGATCGCTCTAAGCACTGCCTACCGGGCGCTGCGATCACGTTTTTGAGGCTTATAAACACGCCATCCTCTTGTTACCAACAAACCCAAAACTGTGCCGTGACCCTATAATCTATCACATTCCCCGGCCCACCCACCGCTCGTTTCAAGGACACAAACCTAGGGCGCGGAGGGTGTACTCGATTCATGCATGGCCGTAGTCGTATGACCATAGACCCTCGCATCCCTACAATGCCGGGCCGGAGCACGTCGGGTTTTCACCGACCAGGCAGACACCGCGTGCACTGAGCGCGAAGGGCGGGGGGCGAACTACCGCTGTCTCGCAATGAGCGCCTGTACGCTCACGCCGCATAAAAGAAGCCGAGGCGTGTTTACCATCGCCCGCAACAAGGAGACGAGCACCCCGACGATTCATCAAAATATAAAAGAGGGGGCCGGTCCGGCCGAGTAACAGATTTTCACTCGATCGGCGTTTTCTTAACCGTTTCCTGGGCCTATAACGCATTTGTCGATGTCAGAACATTTGGATTCCGACTTGATGTCGTCGAGAAACCCCATGCCGGAGTTAATCCCGTTACGTGCCGAGGGACTCACCGGACGGGCGGCGCTTGGCCACGCGCATGTCCTCCATGAGGACCATCGCGCGACGCCAGTCCCCGAACTCTTTACAGAACAGCAGCCCGGCGCGGTACCCTAGCGGGAGGAGGGGCGCGCGCGCGTCCACCAGACGAGCCATGACCTGGTGTCACCGACAGCCACGGGCGGGAGGGCCGGTGGGAATACAGACGGACGCACAGACCGACGGACAGCCATATCGATGGAGCCACAGACAGACAGACAGGTAGACATACATACGGACAGACAGACAGAGAGAGAGAGAGACAGACAGACAGACAGACAGACAGACAGACAGACAGACAGACAGACATACAGACAGACGGACGGACAGACAGACAGACAGGCAGGCAGGCAGACATACAGACAGACAGACAGACAGACAGACAGACAGACAGACAGACAGACAGACAGACAGACCGACGGAAGCGCGCGTGTTAAACAGAACGAGATCAAAGGGGCGCGAGCCATTCCGGGGTCAAAAGCGTACATGCACGCGAGAGGCGCATGCCTCGGGAACGATTGTTCTTTTCTTCGATGTTACGGGCCTGAGGAGAGATTGACGGAGGCTGAGTGATGCCGGGTTCGGTGTTGAGCGGGACCTGAGTCGTTAGGGCCAGTCCAAACGAGGAAAAAATATCAGAAAAAAAAACGAAGAGCAGAACTAAAGAGCAGCTGAGCCTCATTGGCCAGATAGCAGAAACTAGTAGTAGAGATCCCGATAACCCCTTTTAGGTTCTTCGTTTTTTTCAATAGCACAACCATCTAATTTTTTCGAAATGGGGTCGATATTATCAAAATATGGGATAACAGGGGCGAAGAGGAACATAGGATGACCGGTTCGCAAGCACACGGAGGGTGGGGTAGTGCGTGAGGCTGCCACGGGGCTTATCCGCCGTCGAAGCCAGCATATATGGGTAGGGTATGACCAAGGGGTGGCTATGCAAGAAAC